>BPTQ01000003.1:87354914-87366574 GCA_019973895.1 Chrysanthemum seticuspe | reverse complement strand
CTTTTACTCTACCATCCTCTATGATAACATCAAAATACTAGGGATTTACAGGCATATCCCTACACTTGAGTTTTTATTACTCTAACACTAATTTGACCCGAATTGAAAAGATCAAAACACTTGGGGTACATTATTACGCAAACAAAGGGAATTTGAATTTAACGTTCCCTTCCCGTCATTTCATAAACTTTAACTTTTCCCATGAATCCCAATCATCCCAAAACTGTATACAAAGGATATGACTCGACTTAGCAACTTATGCAAGCAACTAGATAATTGAATTAAGGATTTAGGGTGATAACAAACAATTGCACTAAAAGTGAGTGCATAAGGGGTAGGCTAAGGCGATTTGGGTGTATATTTGGGGGTGGGGTGTAAACAATGCTCTTCATTGATATTCCGGAAAAACCGAAACATCACGAGAACCGCGAAAAGGATAGGCTCTGAGGGGTTAACTAGGGGTATCGTGTACTAAAGATGAGTACAACGCAAAGGGTGTGGGGGAATTACTCAACCGATGTGGAAGAAGTAATTATATTACAGGTATCAAACAAGGGTTATCCTAATGCCTCTTATCATTTAGTTATTCCTAACTACACAAGTGTAGCCTCACTTGCAATCTCGGAATGCATCACAAAACAAGTTCTAGAATCTAATATACTACCGGTTCACACTCTAAGCATTAAAGATGAATGCTTTAATTCCTACTAATCTAAGGGCGATCCTCACATTTTGGGTGGAATTTGGGTGGGAAGGGTTTTTGTGCTAGTCATGCAACTTCCTATCCGTGAGACGCTTTTGTTAAGACTAATGGCCCACTCCTATATGTCATGAAAAATTTTAAATTTGGTGCCAAAATTACCCTAACCGACATTTTCTCATGGTTTATTACACAATCACAATTGGACAAAGCAAATAATCAAGGATAAGTATAGTTTCAAAGTTCCCGTTTTATTTTTCCTCCTTACACTTAAACTGAACATTGTCCCCAATGTTCCCCGAAAGTATCAAAGTTATGATAAAAGAAGGTAATTAAAAACGAAAGAAACTAATACTCCCCTGATTAGCTCGGTAGGATCCGTGTAAAGTGGTGGTTAAATTCTTTTCAAGAAGAATTATTGCGTGAAAAGCTCCTTCCAATCTTATGTAACTTCTTCTTTAACAAACTAAACCTGCACTCTTGAAGAAAACAAACGAAACCTTCGCGTAAAATCGGCGGTAATAATATATATAAGACTCGATTTAAACTAGGATATAATGCTTGTGGAATGGATGTTTACAGAATTTCTAAGAAAATTAAGACCTAGAAAATTCCAAAAATTTATAAGTAGCTCAGAAAACGAGAAAAAGTAATCTAATGTTTTTACTCCTTCCTGACGCCGTCAGGTTGCAATCCTGACGCCGTCAGGTTTTCCTGACAAAAACTGGTCTGCGATTTTCTGGAAAAAATTCTGGAAAATTTACATCTTTAGAATCTGGAAAAATTTCTGCAAAAACATCCATTATGACTCGATACAAGCATTTGACTCGAACAAACAAACATAAATATCTTTTAGTTAATTTTTATTCTCATGTTTACGTTTCTTTTGAAAACGTGTGTAATCCTCCCTACACTTATCCCTTATGTAAAATACCTTTATATGCAATTAAGACGAGGTTAAAAACAAAATAAAGCATCTTTACAAATTTAAACATGAGGTTAAACAATTAATAAAAGATATATGACACTAACAAGCAAACAATTAAGCATGGGTTGCCTCCCACGAAGCGCTTTTCTTTATTTAAGAGTCTTGTAGCTAGACTCATAGTTGTGCTCCTACGTTTCCTCACGCATCCTCAATGAGAATTCTATCATGTTGACAAAATCTTCATCGACTCTATACCTAGGCCCTAAAGTCAAGCAATCCTTATAATAATGCCTCCTTCTTTCCCACATGAATTTATAACCTTTTTCAACATCTTCCTTGCTTTTGTCCTCAAAAGCTTTGATGTTGTCTCGATCATAAATGGACAAGTGGCCATACTCAGTTGTTTTCCAAGGCATCCTATAGGTGATCTCATCGGTTCCTTCCTTGAACCTAACCGTTCCATCATGCTTGTTATGGCTCATTCTAGATGTTTCAACAAACAGTTTCCCTAGCACTACTTGGGATAAACTATAGTCAATGACACATCCTACATCTTCTAGAACCATAAAATCAACTAGGTAGGTGAAATTTCCTATAAAGACATGCACATCCTTGACTCTTCCCACAAAGTTGCAAACTCCTCCCGGATACTTAGGGTCTCTCCTAATATTGAGTCGCTCATTCATAATGTCGTTGTAGACATCAGATGACATTACGTTGATGGGGGATTCCGTATCTATGTAAGCGTGGTCGACACTCCTATATCCGATCATACAAGGGATTTTTAGGTTCCAGGGATTTCCTCTCCTAATCTTTGGGCATTTCCTAATGATGGGTGATCGTGGATTATTGATTATATATTGATGGTACGTAACCTCTTCCTTAGTGGGGTAAAGATTGAAGTAAGCACTATTTTCCACATCCACGTTGTTGTTTATCATGCCATTTTCCGAATTACTGCTAATCATTGAACCAACTATAGCAGCGCTGACTACTTTCTCAACAGCTTCCCTAATTGTATTATCGAATATTTTCTGCAAATCCTGAAGGTCGGTGTTTCTACTCACATATCGGCTTCGACGGTTGTGTTGGTTATTGGGTTGGGTTTTGAGTGACATTGAAATTTTTTGTGTTGGGTTATTAAGTGGTGGTTGGTTATCATTCTCCATGATGAAGAGTGATGGGTGTTACGAACAAAGGTCACGAAGAAGGGGGATAGACTAAGAGAAATCTAAAAATGAGAAAAAAGTTTACTTGATAGGAATCAAGCAAAGAAAACTAAACGAGGTGGACTACTAACTAGCTATTCTATTCCCCGGCAGCGGCGCCAAAAACTTGATAACGCTACACGCGTCGTTCGGGGTCAAAGGAACTTCCTTTTCTTCGAGCAAGTTTTATAACACCCTAGGCAGTGAACCTAATCGTTGTAGTGTAGTAATTAGGGTAAGCCACGGGTATTGATATCGTTTTCTAGGGGAATAGGAATGCTAGTAGGGAGTTACTACGCTAAGGTTTAAGGTTGAGGAAGATTATTTTTTATCTTTTTTATATTTTATGAGAATGGAAAGGTACGAATCTCGGGTATTAGATTTGGGGGGTTGGTATTTCTACCGATTACTCTACTATTATCTAATTATCTAAACTAAGGTTGTGGGAGTCTATGTCTAATTAATGTGTGCTCGTATGATAGTTTAAAGATGTGTTTACTTAGTTTGTATTACTCCTTAATTATCTCCTATTGATGGTTGAGTGTCACGTCTTATTCCTAGTTGCGTTGTGTGTCTAAAGTTGTAGGGTATGCGTTTCTCCCTAACTCTTCGAACTTACCAAAGGGTCTTGTCTACAAAACCACTAGAGATTATAGACTCCTACTCTAAGGCGCTCTTTGGATGGTTTAGCCTACAATTACTCAGGTAATTATACTCTAAGGTTCACAAAGATGAATCAAGCATTAAGTACACAACGAATGACCTATCGCATTACTAGATCATTAATCAACTAAGATAAGAAACAACCAATTAATATTCAATAATTAAGTTTCATACTTCCTAAGCAAACACACAAATAAATTAGCCGGACATGGAGAACATGCAAGCATACACACAAATAATCAAAGACATAATTGAATTAATGAAGTAAAGACTTATCTTGGTGTAAGATAGGGTTTAAAACCCTAAAAATACTGTACAAGACACCTTAGGTTCGGTTTTAGGTTTTTACTCCAAAGACTCTCCACATAAAGACTAAAAAATTCGGATTCTATATATAAGATTACACTTGCGACGGCGTCACCTTATGTTTAGTGACGCCGTCGTGTCGCCGCCATTAGGGTTTCGTCTTAGCCACGTTAACCTTGCGACAGCGTCACCTTATGTCCGTGACGCCGTCCTCTTCAGCTTCTGACGTCGTCTGGATTGCATCTAGGCCGTCTGAGTAGCGACGGCCTACTCTTCCACAGCTAGACATCGTCACTTGAAAATACGAGTTTTGAGACCTGTATCGTCACAATATTTTTGGGACGGCGTCGCCATTAACACCTGACGCCGTCGCCTTCTACTTTCAGCAACTGTGAGTGTCTCGATTTTGACTTTGACCATTTTCTTCATATATTTGCGCCTTTTCGTCCAAATAAGTGCCATTCTAGCATTTTGCCTTCACGAGACCTAAAAAGTGAAAAGGAACGATATTAAGCAATAACGGATACAAAAGTGATCAAATAAGGACTTAAACGACCCCTCAAAATGGTACCTTTTAAAACCTTATCAATCCTAAACATCCTAACCAAGTCTACATGGTCGTTAAGGCTCTTTATGGCCTTCATCAGGCATCTAGAGCTTGGTATGAGAGGCTCTCCACATTCTTATTACAACATGGTTACAGAAGGGGAGCTATTGACAAGACTTTGTTTATCAAAAGAGAAAAGAAGGATATCATGTTAGTTCAAGTATATGTTGATGATATCATCTTTGGAGCTACCAAACAGTCTATGGTTAAGGAGTTTGAGCAGCTGATGCAGAAGGAATTTCAAATGAGTTCAATGGGTGAGTTAAATTTCTTTTTGGGACTTCAAGTTAAGCAGTCAAAGGAAGGCATTTTCATAAGTCAAGACAAGTATGTATCTGACATACTTAAGAAGTTTAACTTTGATGATATGAAGTTTGTCACTACACCTATTAAATCAATTAACTCATTGGGCAAGGATGAAGATGGACACCCAGTTGAAGTCAAGTTATATAGATCAATGATTGGTTGTCTTATGTATCTCACTGCATCAAGGCCTGATATCATGTTTGCTGTTTGTTTATGTGCAAGATATCAAGTCTCACCAAATATTTCTCATATGAATGCAGTGAAGAGAATTTTCTGTTATTTAAAACAACAACCTAAGTTAGGGTTGTGGTATCCCAGGGACTCACCTTTTCACTTAGAGGCTTTTTCAGATAGTGATTATGCAGGTGACAATTATGACAGAAGATTAACCACAGGTGGATGCCAATATCTTGGAAGAAGATTAGTTTCATGGCAGTGTAAAAAGCAAACAATTGCAGCAACATCATCTACTGAAGCTGGATATGTAGCTGCTGCAAGTTGTTGTGGACAAGTTCTGTGGATGCAGAATCAACTCTTGGATTATGGGTTCAACTTCAAGAATACTCCTATCAATATTGATAATGAGAGTACTATCTATATTGTGAAGAATCCAGTCTATCATTCCAAGACCAAGCACATTCAAATTAGGCATCACTTTATCAGAGATTTCTATGAGCACAGGCTCATTAATGTGGTCAAGGTTCACACGGATGATAATGTAGCTGACTTACTCACCAAAGGCTTTGATGTTTCAAGATTTAATCACTTGGTGGTAAGTATTGGCATGATTAACTACTGAGCTACATTTAAGGGGAGGACTATTTAGTATTAGTATAGTCCTGTGTATTGTTTGAGGGGAGGATATTTATGTATACTTAGCTTATACAGAGGAATTTGGAAAAGTACTGTTTTTTATGAAAGTACTGCTCGGAAAGTACTGCTTGGGAAAGTACTGCACACGTGGAAAGTACTGTTTGTCTTATTGAAGTACTGTTCCAACGGTAATATTGAGGGGTAATTCTACTAACGGTAACTTTGTTATTATGGGCTGTGATTTTTCAAATCTCACCTATAAATAACTACTCTCCGATTTTCCCTCTCATCTTGATATTATCATATCTTTTCCAAAATTCTTTCATCATCTCTTTATTATTCGATTCTATCTCTTATTGTTCTTACATACTCAATCATGACGAATCGTCCTACTGTTTCAAAGCACAATTTGGTGGCGAATTTAGATAAGACTGAAGATAATGAGGCTTTTCATGATATTATTGATTATCACACTGGGTCGCCAATCAGTTATGCTCTTTTAGTGGAGCCGGATATCATTGAACCTTGGATTCAAGAATTTTGGGCTACTGCAAGGGATAATATGGAGAATGATGAATTTTATATTAGGGCTACAGTTGTTGGAAGAACTGTGAAGATTAATGAAGCCTCTATTCGAGAAAACGTATTGTTTAATGATGAAGAAGGGGCTATTCGTTTTGCTAAGGAGTTGATTTGGGAAACTTTTGGGCATCTTGGTTATGAAGGGTCTTTAACAGAACAAACTTTCAGGAAACCACTATTTTGTCCTCAATGGAAGTTTTTAATACATGTGTTGCTACATTGTATTAGTGCTAAAAGTACTTCGTGGGAGCAATTTGGATCAAATATAGCATCTGCTATGGTGGGATTGGCTACATATCGTATTTTTAATTTTTCAAGGCTGATTCTAGATGGCATGCTTTCTCACATCAATCATGGATCAAAATGGTTAATGTATCCCAGGTTTATTCAAGTTTTTCTAAACAAACAACTTGCTGATGTACCAAAGCCTACAGATTTACTTCCTGTTATTGTACAACAAGCAAAAATTTTTACCTTTATGGCGAGAAGGAGTGATCTATTCAGAGGTCCAGATACTCCTTTAACTACTTCCATGATGGAAGTTGTTCAAGCTGTTAGAGCTGATGCTGAAGATGATGAAGCAAGTAAAGGTACTGCACCTGCAAGTACTGCATCTGCAAGTACTGGTTCTCAAAGTGCTGCATCTTCTCAAGGTGCTGCATCTCAAGAAGGTACTACAACTCAAGGTATTGCTTCCCCAAATATTGAAGTTCAAGAAGAAGTTGCAGGTTCACCTTCTCCATCTCCACAACAATCTGTTTCTGATTCTCAACCAGAGGAACATTCACCAGTTCAAGGAGGTGTTTCTCATACTATTTCACCTGAAGGGTTAACGTTGGATAATTATGTTTTGACAAGGGAGTTGGTCAAGTTGAAGAAGACTATTGAGGCTCAAGCAAAACAGATTAAGAGGTTGATGCTCAAGTATAAAAGGTTGAATAATTTTGTTACGCCTTTTATCAAACGTTATCGCTTATGGGTTAAGGAAGAACACAAGCGCCGAAGGCAATTTAAGAAGAAAAACAAAGGAAAAAAGGTTCCTAAACAATCTTCTGTCCAATTGGGGAGGAATTTAGAAGAAAAGAATTTGAAAGAAGATGTTAAGGAGAAAGAACCTCAAGGTACTGAAAAACATGTTGTTATTAAAAGTACTGAAGAAGAAAGGTCTGAAGATCAAGGTACTGAACAACAAAGTACTGCTTTCACTGGTACTCACAGGCAAGAGTTGGTTACATCAAGGGTATTAGATTTTGAAGAGGAAGCTGGTCCTTCAACTATTCCACATGAAGAACAAGCTGGTCCCTCAACAACTGTTATACTAGAAGAAGCTGATACATCTCAAAGAGTACATACTGCTAGTGATGATGAATTTATTGCAACTATTTTGCACGGTTTATCAAAGCTAAGGGCTGTTACTATTCCAGGAGTGCAAGAAGAGGAACAATCAAGAGTTTCTCAACCTGCTATTGATCCTAAGGATAAAGGAAAAGGTGTTTTGGTAGAAGTTAAGAAGAAGAAACCAACTTTAGCACATTTAAGAGCTGCTCAAGATGCTTTGAATGAACAAGCAGCTAGAAAGATTCAAGAGGAAATAAATGCTAAAGATAGAGAAGATAAGGAAGCTGAAGAAGCTCAAAATAGAGAAGCAGCTTAGAAGTTGCATGAGGAATTGAATGTTGAAGCTAGTGAACATTTAGAGTCACCTGTTCCTGTTTCATTTATGCCTAGAAAACCAAATCTTGCTAAAGAAAGGAATGCAATGATGGCTTATTTGAAACGTCGAGGATATAAAGGATTGCAGAAGCTGAAGCATGTTGATATGAAAAGATTATATGATGCTGAGACAGAAGCTTATAAGAAGGATGTTGCAAGTATTAAAGATTATAAAGATGAAGCTACTTGGACTGAAGCAGAAAGAAAGAAAAGTTTAAAAAGAAAAAGGAAAACTGATGTTGAAGATAAACAGTTTTCAAAGAAAGAAAAAGTTGAGTTAAGATCTGAAACTAAGGATGAATTAAGAAATTATCTCAGAATAGTAGACTTTGAATATTCCAGAGAAGATGCTGACATGAAGATTAACAGATCTCAGATTACTACTTTTGAAGTTGTGGAATCTAAAGAAGGAAGCTATCTGATGTTTCATAGAGAAGATGAAAGCTTCAGAGTGTTCAATAGATTATGGGATTTATTGCATATCATAGATAGAGTGGATCTATTCTATTTATATCATGTGGTGAAAGAGTATTTTGAACATCATCCTTTAGAAGGAATTGGTTTAGTTTTACTAGGAGATCTCACAACTGCATGGGAAACTGATGAACAGAGTAGTGATGAAATTTGGAAAAATCAAGAGAGCTGGGAAATTGTTTACTGGAGATTTTTTGAAGAATCTGGAGTTCATGTTCTAGAGTTGGAAAATGGCACAATGATTCATATGTTTGCTGATAGAAGATATCCTCTTACAGTCGATCTTATGAGGAGGATGCTAGAGCATGGAATGGAGGTTGAAGAGGACAATGAAATTGCTTGTATGGTCATTAATTTGTTTATCAACTGGACTACTATTGCAGAAGATAATGAATAACTGGTATGAGACTTAATTGAATAAATTATTTTTGATAAATCAGTACTTTATTCAAAGTACTGCTGATCAAACAATACTTTAATCAAAGTACTGCTTGCAGCTTTTAACCAGTTAAGTGATTTTTGAAGAAAACTTTTGTTAAGTAACAAATAATTTTGAAACAAAAGTTGAATAAATGGTTTTTGAGATGATAAATAGGTTATCAATCCACCATGGTTACAAAAGGATTGACTAATCCATGAGCAAACTGTTCTGGTAAAGATATATCAAATCCGCTTTTAGTTGACAACTTGCTAATAAGTTGGATGGTAATCAACTCACCATATCAGTATTGTGAAGAGTTGGCTAGCCCACAAGAAAATGGCTTGTGGTAAAGGCTTTGGAAAAACCATTATATGGTAATTAGTTCACCATGATGAAAGAACTAACTAGTCCAGAAGGGTACAGGTTTTGGTAAAGACAAATCAAATATGTTGATAGCTGATGATTTGCTAAAAATCATATGGTTATCAATGTACCATCGTCTTACACACCAAAACATTTGGCTACTCCAGAGTTAATGGCTTTGGTAAAGAGATCTAAATCTATTAAATTTTCAATGATTCACCTCTCACAGGATTTAACACACCTGGAAGTGATGAGAATAGTTTGCAACTTCAACTGAATTAATGTACAAATTGTCATATGTTGCTGTGTTGCTGAAAAGATGGAGCTTGCTGGATGATGCTGTAAAGGAATATTTCTAAAGATACTTTGACTATGCATAAAATCTACAAAGATACAATCCAAAGACAAAGACACAATCTGTTTTCAAAGATGAAGCTGATAAACATAAATTCACAAAGGAACTTGAAGTCAATCAAGTAGAATTCAAGTTAGGGGAGGATTGTTGGGATATGAAAGTACTGAAGATTGACAAAGTGTTACAGAAAGATAAAGTACTGTAAACTATAAAGTACTGGAAAAGTTAAACAGTCAAAGTACTGCTTAATGATAAAGTCAAAGTACTGCATACGAGGTCAAAGTACTGCAAGATCAAAGAACTGTTTTATTCGTTTATAGAAAGTCTTGTAATTCTAGAATATTCTATGTTAGATTACTTGACGTACAAGGATACATATTGTAAACCGACTAGGGTATCCTTGAGCCTATAAAAGGACCCCTAGATTTGCATAATACGTACATGATTTTATTAGAGTTTTAGAGAGAAGTTCGATATTATTAGAGTTGTTAAAGATCTGCATAATAAGCAGAGTTAGAGTTATTAATAAAATCGTTTATAGTTAAAGTTATTCTTTTTAGCTTTGTTAAGTAAATTCCGCATACTTAATAGAGTTTGCTCAGTGTTTCTCTGTTAATAACTTAGGATTTATCCGAGGTTGTCAAACCTTAACAAGCTATTTAAGTTAGTTTGGTTAGAGTACATCGATCCAACATCCTTCTTTCTCCGATTCTCATTTTCTCCTTTTTATAATCATACCTAAGGACTTCTAAGTACTAACTATTTGTGATGTCCTTGGGTAGATCCCTCCGGCTCTGGCGGATCATAGGACGGTTATTCCTAACCTTAATCACCTTATAACTCCATTGCCATAAAATCATTTTCATGAAAATCTCTCAAGGTGTTTGTGAATGAAAAACATGTTTGAACACTTCAAGAGTTTTAGATTTTCAGAAATACTCCCCCTCAACATGTGCTTAAGAGTTTTGACAGAAATCTGCACAGTGAGGAAAGAGCGCACACTTTTTGAATTGATCGACTCAAGATAGAGAATCCCTTGCGAGACACGATTATGTTGCATAGTTAAAGAGATACATTGTCAGCTTTTAGGTGACAACTAGCTCTAATAACTACCTTGAAGATGTGGGCAACCCCGAAAGGTTGTCAAACCCGTCAAAGTTCATGTCTATCAAGAGTTTCTCGAATAGGTACAATTTACTTGGATAAGTCTTGGAAGACAGATCTTTTCAATGTATGACTGTTCAGTTGCCGTCAATTCATGGGTTGAAGTCTTTTCACACGAGGATTCATTAGCAGTTTCACAACATATTTCTTATCATATAATTTTCTCCCCCTAAAAAATGGCATATAAATGTTATTTTTGAAGAAATGTTGAGAATAAATATGACCATTTTGAGTTTTGTGGGAAGATTACACAAAGAACATTTTGGTGAACAAAGTTATTAAGTCAAATACTCCCCCTCAATAAGTAATACTAACTTTTAAGGTTTTGAAAACGTAAGGGGAAGTACTTGTTCTTTTGAGCAAAACCTTGAAAAATGAAAGGTTTGATAGGTTTTACTCAAAAGTAAGAAGCTTTCGTGTTAGGAATTAGAAATTCCCAGTATTAAAGAGTCGGTCACCTCAAGTATATGTATTCGTTAGAAAGCTCGTAGTCGTAGTTCTTTTAAGTTAAGTAGTTATTTAGTTAAGTAACACCGTGGAGGACGGACGGGTCTTTACCCACTGTATGCCTGATCCACAGCCCAAAGTGTGGCGATTTGTGTAAGACTATAAATACTCTCTTTGGATTTGTGAATACTACTAAGATTTGTGTTTTCATGGTTGTTTTAAGTTTGAAATTGTGTTCTTTAGTTGGTTTACTACGTTTTTGGTGATTTGAAAAAGTTTGAGTTTTTGGTGGATTTTTGGTGATATTTAGGTTTCTACACGTTCTATACTAGATTGGTACCGAGAACTATGGTTAACATTCTATATTGAAAAGTGTATGTGTAGTTTGGTATTGTGTTCCACCGCTTATTCTACCTTAAGATCTCTCTCTTTCAATCTCCAAATCCCTTGAATCACTCTCTTTCACTTTCTATAATAATACTCGAGGTTGAGAGATGGAACCTTCCATCTCTCATAAATATCAGAATGTGTTTAGCGGTGTGAAACCCGACACCTAGTCCGTATGTCACCCATTTCTGGGCAGGCAGGAGGTGCCACAATGAATTGATTT
>BPTQ01000003.1:87139626-87342806 GCA_019973895.1 Chrysanthemum seticuspe | reverse complement strand
AGCTAGAACAGCTGCGAAACCCTGTCAAGGAGATTCTTAGGAATCCTACCTGATCACAGGCAGTACTTGTACTGATCAACGGGGAACCGTGGGCCGTGTACCTCAATTCATCGAAAGTGATCAAAGACACTTTCGTGCGATTTGTTGCTAACTGTTGTATGCAGGTACGCCCGACTTTTGCAGCTGATCAGAATGAAGCGGTCAATCCATAGCCGCATGCTCACTTAACACATTCATCTCAAAAGAAATCATGATTAGTGCATCAATGACTCTGATATTTTCACACCAAGCTTCTGCTACGCTGCTGCCAATATCGTGATTCAACAAATGCTTCCGCTACTCTGATGAGAAGATATCATGATCCAGAATGTGAGCATGTCGGTCCCAAAGTCACAACACCACAATGGATGTCTCAGAGATTTTTGATAGCTGATGATCTCCAAAGATGGCTCAAACGTATCATCACGTGGATCAGTAAAAGACCTCCACTTGGAATAACCAAACATGCATTGTGAAGAATCAATGACTACGAGCCTAGGAGCAAAGGACTACATCAAGAATGCAAGATCAATTGTTAAATGTTATATTTATTTGTATTCTATGTAATTTTGGTACATTATTGAGGTGACCTCCCTTAGGGGGAGATTGTTAGGAATTAGAAATTCCCAGTATTAAAGAGTCGGTCACCTCAAGTATATGTATTCGTTAGAAAGCTCGTAGTCGTAGTTCTTTTAAGTTAAGTAGTTATTTAGTTAAGTAACACCGTGGAGGACGGACGGGTCTTTACCCACTGTATGCCTGATCCACAGCCCAAAGTGTGGCGATTTGTGTAAGACTATAAATACTCTCTACCTTCCAAGGTAGAGAGTTGGAGCTCATAATAATATCTTTCACTTTCTCTCACTAAGTTCCCTAAACCTCTAACTTTCTCTCTCTAGAATTCCATCTTATTCGCCACCTTGTGTTATGGTTTGATGTGTATGTGAAAAGTTATATCTTACATTTCGCTCCTTTTATATGATTGTGGCACTGAAGCGTACCACGGGGTCCTTTCATTACAAGAACGGGTTGTACACTGTAATTTTTGCACAAGCCATAGTCAATATAATATCACACATCCAAAATAATATGAAATAGAAGCAGTTTAAGGGGTACCAGGAAGTCCATCAATCTTTCCAGGAATGCGATCAGGGCGTTGATAGCCGATGAGAGAAATCCTGGGACGACCACCTACAAAGCTCTCTAGTGTTCTGAACTGGTCCCTTCTATACAACCTTTCATCAATCCTGGTGATAATCCTCTACACATCCCATCTTTCCTGAGAGTTCCATCGCTTTTGAGACCCAATGCCTTCATATATCGCCTTCAACCTATAAGCCAAGCCATCCCTAACCTTCTTCAATGTATGATCCCTAAACTTGTGAAGATCTCTACACGCCATCAAGCAGTTTTGTTGTAGCTCACTATGGTAAATTACTCTGAATGGTTTGCTGACGAGGGTGTATTATGGAAGCTGGTTGATGTCGGGAAGTTCTAGCTGAGGTCTGGTGAAGTTGACACGGGTCTGATACGACTCAACAGCAAGTTGTAGATCTTCTACACGTTCCTGTATCACTATGCTTCTGATGAATATGAGCAAGGACTTGATGTATTCGCGTTGAATTTCAGTCGAGAATTATCTCATGCGTCCCTGTACTTTGGCAAGATACAGATCTTCAATGTCGTTGAGAGACAAGTTCTGAAAGTCCGATTCACAGAATTCATAGTCTCTTTCGTCTTGTCTTTTGACCACAATTTTCTTGAGGAAAGTGTAGTCCCATTTAGACGAAAGAGCTACATGCTTAACAGCAACGATTGCTTTAGTACTGAACACTTCATGTTGAGACTTCTGAACCTGGCAGCTTCTGTAGTAGATTCGTCGGCGTTCCGGCCAATGGTGAATCCCATACATTGCATCACGGTCATACAATTCCACATTGTTGGAAAACATGTGGGTAGCCTTTTCCTCGATGGCTATGCAGTTAGAGTATATGGCTTCCGGGAACGGAAGTGTCAGTGATGTAGCGTATTTCCTTGAATCATCACTGCCGTGTAGAAGAAATTCCAAGTCGTTGTTGAAGAAGTAGCGAAATGGAATCTTAGGCTGATCTGGTTGGCCAAACGTTGGTAGAGGTTTAGACCAGTCGGTGTAGTAAGAGGCATTGTCTTTCCTGGAGAAGTCGATGTTTGCTTCATGGTTGAGCCAATCAATGTTGTTGGACATGGCTCCTGCTATGTTGTCAAGATGGTATTCAACCTCGATGGCACTTTCCGAGCTGTCTTTTAGCAGTTGAAAGGCTTCATTCTTGATTCGTTTCAACTCTGATTTCGTCATCTTCTTCACTCGGAATTTTTCTTGCAGTAACTTTGCATGCTCCAATGTACTACCGTCTACCAGATCTTGACCTTCAGTTGGATAGGGAGTAGAATTAACAAGTGTAAAAAACCAGTCGTATTCATCAGTGTCATCCTCGTCTAGCCATGATACGACGTCAGCCTTGGGTGCATTCTTCTTCTTTTTCTTAGGCCTAGATGAGGATTCTGGTTTCTTAACTTTGTCGGGAGAGGTGGGTTGTTGTTGGGGCTCATGGAATTCCTCATCGTCACCACCCGTATACTCAAAGTGATCACCAGTTTTCTGAGTCTGGGGTGGTAACTCAGAATCCTGAGGTTTTTCAGTTGAAGAGCGAGGAGGAGATCGTGGTTGAGCTGGAGTCCTTTGGGGTGGAGGTTGCATGGAGGATGATTCACCAGATTTCTTCGGGCGTTTCGGCTCTTTATCTTTATCCTTATCTTCATTGTCTCTTGGTCGTTTAGGCCTTTGAGCTTCTTCTCTGCATGCTGATTTAAGTTGGTATTCCAACAATGCTTCAAACAGTTTACCTTCGTAAGAGGCAAATGTTGCAGATCGTTTAGACATTTGAGTTACGAGCCTGGAAACCAATTCAGCATATGAGAATATTATGGGATCAACTGGGTTGATGTTGACATGCATTGGTGTTGATCTCATAGTTTGCTTGGCCAAGTGTAATAGATTCGGATAGAGTTGTTTGGTAAACATCTCCTTTGTAACTCCAGGAACAATGTCAAGAAGGTACTTGTGAGTGTAACCTTTGATCATTTCATTCATTTTCCCTTGAAGATCATCTTTCATGAGCTTCTGGACATATTCCCTTTCAACTTGCATCTTGTCATTCTCGTCATGAAGATACTGTACCTGGTCAGCGAGAAAATTTAGCTTCTTGTAAAGCACGTGTTTCTTTCTGACCTGTTTGACAGCTTTAACTATTCGTGTCTTAGCTTGAGAGATCCCAGAGGCAGTTGGCTTCTTCACTGATTTGGACGTGGATCTGGTTGTTCTTCTGGATGGTGGTGATGAAGAGTGAGAAGATGAGTCTGATGATGATGAGACGTGAGGAGGCTCGGGGTCCTTAGGTGGTTTAGAAGTTTCCTCCGTAGAACGTGCGGGACTGTCTAGAAGAAAATGATCATAGGCGGTTTCTTCTTCGTTTCCAGACTTAGCCATTTCATCAGCCTTAGTATCATCAGCAGGAGTTTTCTCAGTCTTTTCCATTTCTGGTTCCTCAATATCAAAGTTGATGGAATCTTCAATCTGCCGTTGTTGTTCGTGAGTGAAAGTAGTACCAGTTCCCTTATCGGGTCGATTAACCGCATCAGGAACTGGTGTGGCTTGAGTACCGCCACTTGAACCTCCAAGGCCACGAGTTTGATCTTTTACGAATTCATCGGCAAAGTGTTTTCGTCTGAGTTCCTTCAACTTCTTTTGATATTCACTTTCTTCGTCAACTGGTTCTTCGTCAGAACTCTCCTTATCATGCTCAATCACTGGGGTTTTCCCTTTACCTTTGTCAGCTGGTGGACTGGGAGGTTCAGCTACTGATGGAGTAATATCGGTTGCAGTTTCAGAGTAGAAAACCTCTTCGACTGATTCTGTATCTTCAGAGCTTTCGTCCACTAGCTTTCTTGGCGGTTCAGGCTTAGGTACGGGAATAGGAACAGCTTCCTTAGAAGGAACTTTCCTTTTGTGTGGAGGTTTCCTCTTAGGGAACTTCCTTTTACTCTCAGTGCTTACAGAACTTCCTGCACTTCCTCTTCTGGTTATCCTTGTGGGTGTGCCAGAAGACTTGCCATCGAGAAAACCAACTTTGGTTTCTTCAACTGCTACCAGATACCTTTTGTATGTGTAGAGCTTTTTGATTTCATCAGACAGAAGGTGATCTGGCAACACAGCACCCTGTTTCTTCGTTGTTGATTCCTTGAATCTGACAGTTAGAGTAGGTTCAGACAACATGTCATGATTGTTGGGGTCATTGAGTCTCTTGGGGATATCAGGATTGAGTCCAAGTGCTCTTTGGATCAACAGTTTTGTATATCTGATATAAGGAATCTTTGAGCCAAGCTTTTTGAGGAATAAAATCATGTCGTCCCATATCAGAGCTTCAATTTCGATGTGCTTCATGTTGATCAAAGCCCAAAAAATCTGCAGTTCCATGAGCTTGGGATGCTCATAGCCACTGTCACGACCGGAAACTGGTTTGGTGATGATGATGTAGAGAGTTCTCCAAGGTTGAGGAATATTCTTAAGATCCACGTATGAATGCTTAGTGATTACTCCTGTAGCTTCATCATAACCAATGTCGATCATGAATTGGAGAAAAGTCTCTTCAGTTGGTGCAACAACGTAATCGGTTGGCTCGATGTCGGGAATGAGGAGAACAGCCCTTAAGTCTGCAGGTGTGATGGTGACTTGTTTGTGGTTGAGAGTCACTGTCACAGCATTCTGTCCTTTGATCTTTTGCATTGTATTCCAGAACTGATGAATGTAGATCTCCGACACAGTAGCAGAGTTGGAGAGCATATTCTGATAAGGATGATTCTTCAGAATATCCACATCAATTAAGCAAGAAGACTCTGAGCAGGTGAGAGTTTCAAAGTCAACACGAAGGTTGTTCTTTCCTATCTTCATCGGGTATCCATGAGGGAAGATATCAGCAACGGTGAGAACATTTGGTGCATCCACATTCTGCATTTGAGTGTCCAAGTCGTGATCTGAAATATATTTAGCCAAAAGAACCAACATATCGAAAGACATTATGTTAGTCAACAGATGGTTTTATTGTCTAATTATTGAATGTGCTATGTTGATGATTGTTACGAGTCCAATGTCACTTGTTTTGTCCAATAGTCCAATGACGTCGTGATAAGTTTCGTGAGTTAGTTAACTTTAAGTTTTAAAGTTCATGTTATCACTTATTTTTCACAACATATAAAACGTTTAAGCTTATTAGTGACATTATTGGTTTCGTGACGTTATGATTTATTTATTTACAATTTTGCACACGTAACAATTCATGATTAAGGTTAAACAAGGCTTAGGCGTAGAAATGGCAGCTTATGCGTAAACAGGAGAGGTATACGCATAAACGCAAGCTTATTCGTAGGATCCTGACTTACGCGTAGGAAAAGGGGACCTTATGCGTAGAACTTACGCGTAAGCGTATATAAACCTTACGCGTAAGGCTTACTCGTAAGAGTAGACCTTATGCGTAGAGGTCACTGTTTACGCATATCCTTCACAGGATACGCGTAGTCCCTTATGTAGAACCTTACGCGTAACAGTTACGCGTAAGATTACTCTTACGCATAACCTTCTACGCGCAAGGTGATCCTTATGCGTAGATTCCTATTAACCTTGATTCTGAATTTTCACTTGTATCAAACCTGAAATAAGTTCATCATAGCATCAATATTAACATATACATTCATTCTATAACAGATTTAATCACAAACACTCGTTCAAACAGTTATGCGGAAAAAACCCTTACGCGTAAGACTAAACCCTAAAGTTTATGAATTACGCGTATGATGTCTAGCCATAGGAATTGCACCAAAGTTTTTCTGGGAGGTCTAAGAAGTATAGTAAGTTGTCCTATCCAAGTTTTAACATGAAAATCAAAGCCAATCAAGAATACCAAAATCTTATGAACATAAACCCTAGTTTTCAGTTTTGATGCACTTGATGTTTCTAGGTAATTTCTGGGCTTAGATATGATCAATTAATCATGAATACAACATTAACCAACTATCTTTTTCACCAGAAACATTCACATATGAAAACCACCAAACTAACGCATAAACCCTAATTCTCAATCTCATTCAATTAGCGTGTCTGGGTGAATTTTAGGAATAGAAATAGTTTCAAGATGATAAAATAAACATTTTGACACTATCAGTTTAACCAAAAACACACAAACATGATTATGTGTTCATACGCTTATGCATAGAACACAAAATCACCCATATCTCACGTTTTAACCGTTGGATTTGTAAAAAATTCAAAACCATTATTTGTAAATACATAAAGATTATGAAACCACTTACAAATTGACGATCAAGAACTCGGATTTGCAGATTGAATTTTAGGCGTAGGATTGGTTAGGTTAAATAATAAATGTGATGAATTTAATGAGTTAGGTGGAGTGTTTTTATGAAAAATAACTTTAAGGTTTTGACAGTTTTAGTCCCTCCACCTTTTCCATTTTCATCCAATGCCTTTAACTTCTATTTTGGTTACCAAACGAAGAATATTTGGAAATAACTTTGACGACACTCCCCCTCGACTTAAGAAATCATGAAGGTTTATAAATTTTAGTCTGAGGAGTGTCAAAAAACCAGAAATGTGACCAACATTATACGGTTATTTTGAAACAGTTAAGTATTTATTTTCTCCCCCTCAACACTTGATCGGAAAATTACTGAATTTTGAAAGATTTGAGTGTTGACGAAAGAATTGTACTTGCCATGTTAAAATAAATATAGATAGAAGAATATTTTTGTTGTTTTATCAGGTTTTATATTTTTGTATTTTGTTTTTGAAAAATATTTACAAAAGATTTTGGTGTTTGATTGGTTTTTAAGACTGTTTTAAGAGTTCATCCAGTTCCTCTTGAGTCAAACACCGCATTCCAATCCGGTGGACCAACTCATTAAACCTAGCAGGAGCTAAGGCTTTTGTGAGAAGATCTGCCAATTGGTATTCTGTACCCACAAAGTATAATTCAACTGTACCCTGTTCCATGTGGTCCTTGATGAAATGATATCGAAGATCAATGTGCTTTGATTTTGAGTGTTGAACAGAGTTGCACGATATCGCAATAGCACTCTGATTGTCGCAGTACATCGGGATTCTGTCAAATATGTAACAATAGTCTTTGAGTTGTGTTCTCATCCAAATGACTTGAGCACAACACGCCGACATGGCTACATATTTTGCTTCTGTTGAGGACAACGATGTACAATCCTGCTTCTTCGATTGCCATGACACCAGTTTATCACCGAGAAATTGTAATGCTCCTGAAGTACTTTTTGGTGAGTCTAAGCATCCTGCGTGATTAGCGTCTGAAAAAGCTATTAGTTCAAAACCAGAATCCTTCGGATACCAGATCCCCAAGTTAATGGTTCCATTGATGTATCGGAGGATTCTTTTAGCCTCAGAGAGGTAGGTTTCAGTTGGTCTCGACTGATAACGGGAGCAAAGATATACGGCAAAAACAATATTATGCCTGCTAGCTGTTAGATACATGAGAAACCCAATAATACTACGGTATTTGGTAGGGTCCACCAATTTCCCATGTAAATCAGTGTCTAGCTTCTTGGTATGAGCCATTGGTGTGGCATAGGTGTCACAGTTTTGCATTCCAAATTTGTTTAACAGTTCAACGGCATATTTGGACTGACTCAAGAAAATACCACGGGGTGATTGATGAACTTGCATTCCTAGAAAGAATGTGAGTTCACCCATCATTGACATTTCAAAATGTTTTGTCATTAATTTTGCAAAAGCATTTGAGTATTTTAAATGTGTTGACCCAAAAATGATGTCATCCACATAGACTTGAACGATTAATATGTGAGCCCCGTGATATTGTATGAAAAGTGTGGGATCGATCAAACCTTTGGTGAATTTATTGGCAATGAGTAAGGATGATAACTTATCGTACCACGCCCGAGGAGCTTGTTTGAGACCATACAGAGCGTTGTTCAGTTTGTAGACATGGTTCGGGAACTCAGGATCAACGAATCCTTCTGGCTGGCTGACATAAACCGTTTCTTTCAGTTGCCCATTCAGAAAAGCAGTTTTGACGTCCATTTGAAAGACCGTTATATTCATATGAGCCGCGAACGCGAGAAAGATCAGAACAACCTCAAGACGAGTAACCGGAGCGAATGATTCCTCAAAGTCAATACCCTCTTCCTGTCTATAACCCTTAGCCACCTGACGTGACTTGTTTCTGATTACGTTTCCTTCAGCATCCAATTTGTTCTTCCAAATCCATTTGAGACCAATGACGTAGACCCCTGTTGGTCTTTCAACCAGTTCCCACACTTCAAGACGTTTGAATTGGTTGAGTTCTTCTTGCATGGATTCGATCCAGTTGTCTTTTGTCATTGCGTCTTTAATGTTTTTAGGCTCAGATTGGCAGACAGTGAGAGCATAAATGCAATGTTCACCATCTGTGTGAAGATGTTGTCTCGTAACGACTGGTTGATTTGGGTTGCCAATAATATTTTCAAGAGGATGATCTTTTGTCCAACGATGTGTAGAGGGTTGATGTTGGTATACATTGTGCAGATTTTGAGGATTCAAATGGTTTGTTGATGATTCCGCGACATCAGGTGCAACAGTTTCATTGGCAAACGGGTTAAAGAACGCATTTGGATCAAAATCTGCAGGTGGGGGTACTTCATTAAGAACATCAGCAGCTGATTCAGCGTCGTTGAAAGCAGTTTGTTCAACTGTTATAGTAGAGTCAACTGGTGGTGCTTCTTCAATAGTAGTTGTTGTAGCAGGTGTATCAGGTATAAGCGTATTATCAGGTTGAGCAGCGGAAACGGCGGATACACCTGGAGCATGTTCATCAATGTCGTCACTGAACAGAGGAGCAAATAGTCTTTCCATTTGTTGACGAGTAAGCTGAGGGCTTGTTTCAGCTGATGATGGGGTTTGGGGGAAGTTTAAGCGGTTGTGACCGGGTTCCAAGCTGTTATGCTCAGAAGCCATTTCTGTAAGTTCATCAAAATTAGCATGAATCGTTTCCATAAGCTGCTTTGTACGACGATTCCAGATCCGGAAACCCTTAGAATTTTCACAATATCCTATAAATACTCCAATGTCAGCTTTGGCTTTGAGCTTACCAAAGTCATCACGATCATTGTTCGGATAGCAAAGGGATCCAAATACATGAAAGTGTTTGAGATTCGGTTTATGGTTATGGATAAGCTCAAAAGGTGTTTTGTTGTGGCGTTTAGTAATCATTGAACAATTTTGAGTATAGCATGCAGTTGATACAGCTTATACCCACAAGTAATCTAGAAGTTTAGCATTGATTAACATTGTTCTTGCAGCTTCCACTAACGTTCGGTTTCGTCTTTCAACAACTCCGTTTTGTTCTGGTGTACGTGCAATAGATGTCTGATGCTCAATTCCCACAAAATTCTCGAAGAGTTTGGTTAACAAATTCAGTTCCTTTGTCTGTTCTGATTTGGCGAACGGTGTTCCGGAGCTGAGCTTGAATTTGTGGAGCTTGATCTTTACTTCGAAGAAAGTAGACCCAAGTCCATCGTGAGTAGTCATCGACAATTACCAAGATGTAGCGTTTGCCATTAATCGTTTGCACGCGCATCGGGCCACACAAATCCATGTGAAGAAGATGAAGCACATGCTGAGAGCTGTGTTCCACCTTTGAAGGAAAATGAGCACGAGTGCTTTTCCCTTGTTCACAAGCTGAGCAAAGGTGATCTTTAGAATACCGGAATCATGGGAGACCTTCAACAAGTTTGTGTCGAGCAAGGTTGGTGATGGTTTGAAAGTTTAAATGTGAGAGACGACGGTGCCATAGCCAGGATTTTGTTGATGTTGCCTTTGAGAGTAGACATATGGGAGATGAAGCAATCATGTCTTCCATTGAGATTGTGTATAGGCTAGAATTGCGAGAGCCAGACATAAGATCGTTTCCTTGTAGATCACGAATGAAACAAGTTTTCTCCTTAAAAGCGACTTCCAAATCTCCATCACAGAATTGACCGACTGAAAAGAGATTGTGACTGAGGCCTGTTGAAACAGACAGACCTTGATAGATCTTGAGCTCGTGGATCGTTATCTATGCCTATGTAATCACAAGCATAATAAAAGACAATCTCTACTACTCGTATTTATCAGCGGAATATAAACACAAGTAACACAAATAACTAAGAACTCTGTGATCCTCTATGGATCTTTATATTAATAAAAACTTTGTTTTTCCAATCGGTACATAACTCATACTATTGTGTTCCGTTTATAGACAAGGAACCCTAAATAAAACCCTAATCCGTTTCCCAAGAAACGTATAAACATAAAACTAAATAAGATATACACAATCACTTCCTAATAAAGCTCATGTATATCCAAACTAAATATACTAAACACGGAATAATCACTTCCGCAGAAACAAACTAATAACTATAAAACTTCAGCAGATTATGTCTTCGGTAGAATCCACACTACTTCAGTAGAATCTCTTCAGCAGTAATTTCAGCATAATCCAAACTTCACATAATTCCCAACAATCCTCCCCTAAACTGGAATTTGACTTGGTTAAGTTCCAGTTTCTTGATAGATCTATAACTATGTAAACAGCGCCAGAGGATTGTTCACGAACATCAACAGCAAAGAATCCAAATAAGAACATCTCGTGGATGAATAAACTCTAAAACTCCAGATCTTTGCAGCAACAAATGACAACAGGTACATCAAAACAAATTGATTTCATACTATTCTCATCACATCCAGGTGTGTTAACTCCTGTGAGAGGTGAATCATAGAAAATAATGGATTTGATGTCTCTTTACCAATAGCCATCACTACTGGAGTAGCCAAATTTTTAAGTTCGAAAACTATGGTACACTGATAACCATCTGATTTATTGGCAAACCAGAAACCATATAAACGGATTTGAAATGTCTTTACCTGTAGCCGTTTGCTCAGGACTAGTCAATTCTTCGAATTGGTGAATTGATAACCAAATATGATAGTCCAATGCCTTTACCACATGCCATATACAAGTGGGCTAGTCAGTTCTTGGATTCTAAAAAGGAATAAATCATGGTGAATTGAAAACCATACAACACTCAGCAATGAAGCATGGGTAGTTGCATTCCCTATGATTTTGAGCAAACCATTACATCTATCAACAGATTTGATGTGTCTTTACCAAAGTTGTACCCCTTGGACTAGCTAACTCTTGGACATACACAAGGTATATCTGGTGAGTCAATAACCATCAAAAGTATACAACAAACCTGCAATAAAAGTTAGACAAACCCAAACAAATACAATTTATTTATTTATTTTTTTTTAACTAATAAATAAAGAAAATATTACAAAAGAAACAAAATATCACAAACAATATGAACCTTTATGTTGCAGAAGCTGAGTTTTAATCAATCCAACACATTGTGATGCATGAAGCTCATCATTACCAACTGGATTAGGAGATACTTCCAACTTTTGTCTAAGCAATCGTTCCATAAAAGAAACAGACAAAAGATAAATCTTATCCGATAACATACACAAAATCATACCACATGTTGTCTGAACCACATGAACACAGGGCAGAGGATAAAATCTCCAATTCTCAATCTCCCACTGATGTGAATTCTTCCAAATAGAATATCCTTTACCTTCTGGAGAATTAGAATCAAACAAGACTTGAAGATCACCCAATAAATATAAACCAGAACCCGTTGGTGAATGAATAGTATAATACTGAGTGACATGTTCATACAACATCTTCAAATCATGTCTATTCACCAAATGAAAGATTTCCTTCAAGAAGTTGAACTGAATAGCAGTATTATCCAGTCGATAAATAGTGTTAAGCTTCCCAGCTTTCCAATTGATCAACACCTCATGTGTTCCTTCAGGAAAAACCTCAACAGGTCCAACTTTAATAAAAGTTGACTCATCAGCCGTGAGATCTAAAGAAAGACTCTTGGAAAGATGTTTCTTAGCCAGTCTGACAGAACTCCTTAAGGAACTAAGTTTCCTTTTAGCCATACTTTTCTGCCTCCTACCAGCTATTTTATCTGTATCAATCTGTAGATCATCTTCCTTACTCAATGGATCACCCAAATTATCAACACTAGGCAATGCTTCAGAAGAAACAAGAGAAGACTCTGCAGAAACAACCTTATCAGTGGAAGGATTAGCTTCAGAAGTTGTTTCAGAAGTAACAACTTGAGAGATCACCAGAGGCAAAACAGCATCAAAATTATCCACGATATCAACTGTTTTAGGTCTCTTTGCTTTAGGAACATCTGACATAGTAGCAAGCCTTTCCAATGTAGAAGAAGAAGTAGAACCAGATGAAGAAACCTTCATAATCATATTATACTGTCTGATCAAAGCATCATCAGACAAAGCACAGATTTGCTTCATTGACATGCCAACATTATAAATAGTAGAACTATGATTCATCACAACTCTCCTCATATGAGCCCTCTTCTGAGCTACAGTCATTGGTTTTTCTCTTTTTGCTTTATGTCTTTGAGCAACAATAGCTCTCCTCTTTGCAGCCGCTTCTTGCTTCTTTTGATTGCCAAGAGCCACCATTTGATCCACAAAATTTTCATTATCAAAAGATGCTCCTAATATAAGTTTTGCAAGATTTGGATCAGATGCACCTTGAGTAGTATAGGCATCCCATTGATCATCAGTGATCTTAGGAAATAATGCATCAAGCTCTAGTTTTCTTTCTGTAGACAAATTAGAAGCAGACTGAGCTTGAAGAAATTCAGCAACTACACGACTCTTCTGCATATTTTCATAATCAGCAAACATCCTAGCTTGAGCTTGATTTTCTTCTTCAGATACCAGACCTGAACCAATCATATCATCAATCACAGCCTCCTTTCCTTTGTCAGAAGATTCCTCAGCAGAACCAATTTGAGCTTCAGAAGGAACACCCAAACCAACATCAGAATAAACATGTTGAGACAATTCCTCAACAGGTGTAGAAAAGACTTCAGAAGAAGAATTCAACTTAAAAATTCTCCCAGCTATAAAAACTTCATCATTATCTGCTGAAGGTGGAGAATTTGGTTGTTCTTGTACAAATGAGGCTTGACCATGTTCAGAAGCAACCTTCTCAATTAGAACATCAGCAGGTGCATCAACAGCATTTGGCTCCTTTGAAGTTTCAGTAGATACCTTATTCAGATATTGTCTTCTTCTTTTTCTAGCAAATATAATAGACACCTTTCTCCTTGAAGATTCAGCAATAGGAGAAGAAACATCAGATGTAAGAGCTACATCAGCCAAGATTCCTAGTGATGCATGCTGAGTCTCTTCTTGCTCCTCTTCAGAAGAAATCAAAACTCTCTTTTTTCCCCTTTTTCCAAGTAGTTCCTCCAAGTTCTCAACTTTAGTCTACAACTCCACAATCTTACCACCAAGAGTAGACTTGGTCTCTGCAAGCTCCTTCTTGAGATCAGCCACCTCACCTGCATACTTGTTCACTAGAGCATATATTAAGGTAAGTGTAATAGGGTCCTCAGCTCCACCAACTGATTGCTCAGTGGTAATGGGAGCTTCATTGGACCTTTCAGGAGTAATATGAACATTCTCAAAATTAGAACATCCGTCACCAAATTGATTCCTAATAGGACTAGGTGTAGGCAATCTATCAGTATCAACATGAACCTCATCAAGAGAAACTTGTGTAGGTGATGGACTAGGACAAGGTCTAGGCGAAGGTATGGGTGGAGGTAAGTCAGTAGGAACATTAGATGCTTCAGCAGTAGCAGAAGGGCCCTCATCAATAGCAACTGAAGGATTACCATTAGTAGTATTGGTAGAAGGTAAAGTAACAACATTATCCTCATCAGCAGTCTCATTCCCCTGAGGTAACATGGCTGCTAATAAAGGAAAATGTGTCCCCTCAAATTTAGTTCTCATTGAAGCAAATAGCTTAGAAGATAAAACTCCTATGGGATGAAAAGCTTGGGTTTGGGTAGAAACATCCAATATCATCTGTAAAAACCTAGGGTACATCAAAAACTTGCCCTTTTTCCTAGTTATATTCTCAACCATATTATCGAAAATAAACTTACAAAAATTATAAGTTAAACCCTGAGATAGACAAATAATACCACATCCCAATTGAGTCGAAAACTGATCCCATCCTCCGGATTTATTGCTTAAACACTGAAGCAATGTATGAACCAAAAACCTCCACATAGGACAAAGCTGATTCTTTAACCACATGTCAGTCCTTGTACCTTGATATCCAATTGCTCTAAGCCCATCAAGTACCACCGCAGCATTTGAATGAAAAACCCCATTCTCATCATCGAACCGAAGCTGTCTTCTTATCAGCTCCTCTGTTACCACATACTCTTTTTCGTCAATCATTGCAACAATCTCTGTATCACTCCTTTTCGTAGCCGATGCCCAAAATTGAGTAACCAAAGATTCATATATTGCATTTGGAGAATGTGTTAGAGCATACTGAATCTTTGATCTCTGTAAGAATTTAATCATTGGTCTATACAACTCGTCACCCTTAGCAGTTCCCAGAAAAGCGACCTTATTATGATCATGCTTGAATTGAAGCGCCATGAGAGATTTTGAAAGTTAGGGTTAAGATTTACACAAATGGAAGTGTTTTGAACGAGAGTAAAAAGAGAATCACTTAATATGAGACGAAGATATGCAAGTAGAGAATAAGTAGGAATTTCCCAATTTTGGTCAAAGTTGACCAATGCTGACGTGGACTTCTACTTTTACTGAATTTCACTTTCAAGTTTGGTAGAAACACTAGCCATTCTGCTGAAGAATACCAATCAGCAGAAATAGATCACGTATTTAAGAAGCTTCAGTAAATATCTTTTTACTGTTTCACCCACTCGCATTAAATCTCATTAAGTCTTGAAACCGTCTATAAAACAATCCCAATGCACACTTATCTCTTCATCAAAAACCCCCAAAATTTCATCACAAACCCTAATTTCATCAACTCTCCAAAATTAACCACAATAAACCATGAGTAGTTCCACCCCCATCACCCTTTCATCAGATGACAATGAATCCTCCATAAGCAGTCTTGAGAGGTGGAAGAAGAACTATTTGTCAAGCAATCCAGGAGATGGTGAAGACAACTCATCCATAAGTTCTTATGTATCACCTTATGAAGACTCAGATGAGGAAGCAACTTCAAAGAGAGTGAAAGAGCCTCCCCTTGCTGTTGTGAATGTGCCTTCCCTTGCCGTTGATGATTCTGATAACTCCTGTAAGGAGAGAACATCTTACTCCCAACCTCCAGCACCTCAGCCTCAACGAAGGCCACGAGCCAGAAATCCACCACTCCCTAAAGATAGAGAGGTGGTTCTCGGTCTTTCTGCATCAGGTTTTGGTGCATCAACACATATCGTATAGAGGAAATGCTTCAGGATAGTAGATGGGTTGCATTTTGGTTGAAATCAATAGATGAAGCATAAAGGACATATTATTTTTCTTCATCATCATGATTTGCATCAATCCATCCTTTCCATTTTGATCCTTAGCATCCTCATCATATTAGTCATGTATCTCCAGCCATCAAGATAGAATGAATGGGTGGTTATGCAAGACTTCACAAACGCATATCCAGCATCTAGTGTGAAAGATGTGAGTGATCATGCATATCCAACAGCCTGTTAGATGTTGGAATAGATGATATGAACTAGAGTAGGATTAGTAGATGATGTTTTCATTTTATGTTGATTGTACTCTGTAAGCTGTAAGCTGTAAACTGTTTCTTGAATGAATGAATGAACAATTTGCTTCAGTACTTCTTTTGAATGAACCATATAACTTCAGTACATTGTCTTCAGTAGAAACAAATGACTCACTTCAGCACTTTGAATTCAGTAAAAACAAGCTTTAGAGCTTTCTTGACCATATTCAGAATGAACAACCAATCTGCAAAACAGAACAAACACAGAGAAACACACAAACCAACAAAGAAAAACAAACTAAGATTACATTAGCTGGTTAGAGTTAGATAAAAGCAAACAAATATACAAAATTACATAGTACATGCAAAGTGTACACAAATCCTCCCCTGAGGCCTATGCCTCCCCTTAAACTTTGCAGTTAAGGGTTAAGCATACCGATATGGACCACAAGGTGTTGAAACCTTGGTCCATCAAAAGCCTTTGTTAACAAATCTGCCACATTATTATCAGTATGAATTTTGACCACTTTTATCAAATGTTTATCATATGCATCTCTTATAAAGTGGTGCCTGATTTCAATATGTTTTGTTCTACTGTGAAAAACTGGATTTTTAACAATGCATATGGTACTTTGATTATCAATAAAAATTGTTGTGTTCATGAAATTGTTCCCATAATCCAACAATTGATTTTGAATCCAAAGAACCTGTCTACAGCAATTTGCAGCAGCAACGTACTCTGCTTCAGTAGATGAGGTAGCCACTATAGTCTATTTCTTGCATTGCCAAGAAATCAATCTCTTTCCAAGGAATTGGCAACCTCCAGTGGTGGACCTCCTATCCAGATTTGCACCAGCATAGTCACTATCACTATAAGCTTCCAACTTAAAAGGAGACTCTTTTGGGTACCAAAGGCCTAGATGAGGTTGACCTTTGAGGTACTTAAAGATCTTCTTAACAGCATTGAGGTGGGAAGTCAGTGGAGTAACTTGATGTCGTGAACAAACACTCACAGCAAAAGTAATATCAGGCCTTGAAGCTGTTAAATACATCAAAGAGCCAATCATAGACCTGTACAAATGAACATTCACAGGTGGATCTGCTTCATTGTTGGTCTTTGTCTTTGGAGCTTCATAAGGTGTAGTGGCAGTCCTTACACCCTCCATACCAAACTTTATCAAGATGTCCCTCACATATTTGTCCTGACTGATAAAGATACCATCAGGTTTCTGCTGAACTTGGAGACCCAAAAAGAAAGTCATCTCTCCCATGGCACTCATCTGAAACTCTCCCTTCATAAGCTCCTCAAAATCCCTGCACCAAGCTTCCTTTGTGGATCCAAAAATAATGTCATCCACATACACTTGCACAAGAATAATGTCTGTGGAATTCTTCTTAAGGAATAGAGTCTTATCAATTGCACCTCTTCTATAACCATGCTTCAGAAGAAATGTAGAGAGCCTAGCATACCAGGCTCTGGGTGCCTGATGTAGTCCATAGAGAGCTTTGACTACCTTGTAAACATGATTAGGATGATCTGGATCTTCAAATCCTTTAGGTTGAGTGACATAAACCTCCTCTTCAATTTCACCATACAAGAAGGCTCCTTTAACATCCATCTGATAGACCATAAAACCCATATAGGATGCATAAGCTAAGAAAATCTGTATGGCCTCAACTCTTGCCACAGGTGCAAACACTTCATCATAATCTATCCCCTCCTCTTGTCTATACCCCTGTGCAACTAATCTGGCTTTGTTTTTAATGACAACACCTCGTGCATCTCTCTTATTCTTCAGAATCCATTTAGTCCCAATAGCATACTTACCATCAGGTAGTGGTACCAATATCCAAACCTGCTGATTTTGAAATTTTTGCATTTCTTCCTGCATTGCCTCAAGCCAACTTGAGTCTTCAAGAGCCTAAGTAACACTGGTTGGTTCCACTTGTGAGAGAAAACAAGCAAACAAACAATGTTCATAGTCTGTGTGATTGTCTCTCTGCTGATTTGAGACATAAGAGATAAAAGCCACCTGACCATATTTAGAACGTGCTACAGTTCCCCTTGCTCTAACAGGTGCATTAGGATCACCAATAATATTAGACTGTGGATGAGCATTGTTGATCCTTGTAGTAGTAGTGGTGTTGACATCAATGGAGGAATCAAGATTAGTCACAGTAGGTTCAAACTCAGTGTCATAGGAAGGTGTGTTGAAGATTCCTGCTTTAGGTTGATGATGACCAAGATCTGAAGGTTTTGGAAACCGTGTATAAGGTTCTCCAAGGTCTGTTGACACTCTAGTAGAGATAGGAGTAGAGTCAACATGTCTTTCAGCCGAATGGGAGAGGTGAGGAGAAACAAAATCACTTTCAGCAGAATTGATGTTCCCACTGATTGCTTCACTGGCACTCTCCTCAGCATTCCTCTCAACGTCTAAATTGGCTGCATACTCTTGTTTCTTCAGTCTGGCAAGGTCCTCAGCATAATGGAAGTCATCTTCACTCACATCAGTATAATCTCTAGAAGTGTCACCTGCAAAATTGTTAGGGGAGAAAGAAGGCACTACAATGGGTTGTTCATCATCTTCAGACTCATTGTCAGAATGAGCATCCATAGTACCTGTACTGTTAGTTGGAGATTCTTGAGTACCTGCATGTTGGTTAGCCATATGTCTTGAATAACCCAAGTAATCAGTTAAGTAATCAAGGTCAAAAGACCAAACATGACCATGTCCTTGAACATTAGGCTTGTCTTCAAGAAACCTCAGATTCAATGTCTCCTCAATTTTCTTCGCAGATACATTGTAAACCCTGTACGCCTTACTATGAGCAGAATATCCCACAATGTAACCATCATCAGCTTTCACATCAAATTTGCCCAACGGATCACTTGTATTCAAAATTGTCACTTGACTGCCAAACGGTTTAAGGTAATGAATAACAGGAACTTTCCCAAAAAGAAGTTCATATGGTGTTTTGAGGTGTGGTATAGTAATGGACACTCTATTTAGTACATAACAAGCTGTACCAACAGCTTTAGTCCAAAACATGGTTGGAAGCTTAGAGTCTGCCAACATAGATCTTGCAGCCTCTATTAAGGTCCTATTTTTCCTTTCTGCCACCCCATTTTGTTGAGGGGTTCTTGGAGTGCTATAGTCCCTTTTAATCCCTTTTGACCTACAGAGTTCTATAAGTACAGCATTCTTGAACTCTGTCCCATTATCACACCTAATTCCTTTCACCTTTTTGTTCAACTTATTTTCAATAAGGGTAATGAAGTCTTTCAACACTATAGATGTTTCATCTTTGGTCCTTAGAAAGAATACCCAAAAAAATTTGCTATAACCATCAGTGATCACCAGACAAAAATATTTATGATCAATGCTTCTCACTTGAGTTAGACCAAACAGATCCATATGAAGCAGCTGAAGAGGTTCAGAAATAAAGCTTACAGCAGTAACAGGAACACCTTTGTATGAGGCTCTGTGTTGCTTTCCTTTGTTGCATGCAACACAGTTATGATTATTAGTGAAAACTTTGGAAGGAAGACCTTCAACAAGGCCCAGTTTAGAGAGCTGGTTTATGGTCTTGAAGTTGACATGGGCCATCCTTCTATGCCATTTGGTAGACTCATCCAAGGATGCTTTAGCCACCAAACAAGTTAAGTCACCTGCTGGTTTGACATCAGTTAAGTTGAATGTATAAAGATTGTGACTGCGAGGAACTTTCAGCAGAATTGAAGTTTCTTCTGGGAGTTTGAAGTCTTTAGATACCACAAGACATTCATCCTCTGTGAAGAGTACTTTGTTCTGGGTGTCACATATTTGTGAGACTGAAAACAAATTGAAGTGTTGAAGTTCCTTGACATAATATACATTCTCAAAGTCCAGCTGAGGTGTTTTGATGGTCCCTTTCCCAGTAATTCTTCCATCAATTCCTCCAAAGGTTACATTGCCTCCTCCTTCAATGGGTACAAAGTTATGCATCATATCCCTGTTTCCTGACATACTTCTTGAACAACCACTATCAACAATGCCAACATCTTTATGCTTAAGGGGATGATCCTGTGAGATGCCCATCAAGGAAATCTGATCATGCCTATCTTCGGAAGTACAGCTTGCAATCAAACCAACATTATCATTACCAGGACCATCATTATCTTCCTGCTCATGTTGCTTCCAGTCCACATTGCTATTTAGAGTAACCAAAGCAGCTGATCCCTTTGAAGTTCCTGCCTCCTTCTGATTCTGCTGATAAGAAGAGTATCTTGTCTCATCACCAGCTTTCCTATCTTTGCACTCTCTAGAGAAGTGACATATCTGTTGACATGTAAAGCATTTGACCTTCCTCTTGTCAAAGCTCACTGGATCTCGTCCTTTGAATCCAAACCTTCTGCCAGCTTTGCGCTCAAAATTCTTGATATCCATGGAAAGCATGGCCACCTGCCACCTCAGCTTCATCTCTTCCATCTCAAGTGGGTCCACCTAATCAAAATCCTCATAGGCCAGATCCTGCTGAGGGTCATAATCAGCAAAGAAGGATCCAAGAACATCTTCCATAATACCACTCGATTTAGAGTGAGAGCTTGATGAAGGAGTAGCATAAGATGATGATGAATATGTTGGGCTTGGACCATAACTCATCTTTGGGGTAGAGGCTCCAACGAATGCTGTGTGACTAGTAGAAGAAGATGATCTAAAAGGACTTCTCACATCATGTTCAAGAGCTTTAAGTTTGTGGTACAGCTCATCAAAGGTAATCATGTCTAAACCACCTTTAGCTTTTAAAGCAATGCTCACTTGTAGCCAGGATGGAGGTAAAGACCTCAGAAACTTAGAGTTACAATCATCATTATCTGGCTTTGCCTGCAGCTGATTTAACTGACTTAAAATCTTGTGAAACTTGTCATAGCCCTTGTGAATTCCTTCCTCTTCAGAGATTCGAAAATCCTGAAACTGTTGTCTCAGCATGGACTTTTTCAGTCTCCTAGACTCCTCATTCCCACCGAACTTTGCCTTAATTGCTAACCATATGTCCTTAGCATCTTGCATGAAGTGAAAATCACTCAAGTGATCCTCCGGAATAGCTTGAAGAAGAATGGTTCTAACCTTGGTTTCTCTCTGAACCGCCAGTAACTCTTCAGCAGTTTTGGGAGGAACATATGTCATCTTGCCCGCAGCATCTGTGGTAGTTCTCTTCAAACTGTTTCCCTTCATGACTATCTCCCATAGATTCCAATCAATGTTGGAGATCCAGTTCTGCATCTTCATCGCCCAAAGATCATACTCCTCCCTTTTTAGGTAAGGAAACTTAGCATTGCTATTAGAGAGACTTAGTTGTTGCAGATGGGTGTAGTTTTGGTTGTTGGTGATTTCAACATCAACATCTGATCCAGGCATGATAATTTTTGTTTTGGTTGTATGGGTGTTCAGAAAAACTTGTCATTAGTATCGTAGAGACTCTCAAGAGGCTCTGATACCACTTGTTGAAACAGACAGACCTTGATAGATCTTGAGCTCGTGGATCGTTATCTATGCCTATGTAATCACAAACACAATAAAAGACAATCTCTACTACTCGTATTTATCAGCGGAATATAAAAACAAGTAACACAAATAACTAAGAACTCTGTGATCCTCTATGGATCTTTATATTAATAAAAACTTTGTTTTTCCAATCGGTACATAACTCATACTATTGTGTTCCTTTTATAGACAAGGAACCCTAAACAAAACCCTAAACCGTTTCCCAAGAAACGTATAAACATAAAACTAAATAAGATATACACAATCACTTCCTAATAAAGCTCATGTATATCCAAACTAAATATACTAAACACGGAATAATCACTTCCGCAGAAACAAACTAATAACTATAAAACTTCAGCAGATTATGTCTTCGGTAGAATCCACACTACTTCAGTAGAATCTCTTCAGCAGTAATTTCAGCATAATCCAAACTTCACATAATTCCCAACAAGGCCTTCCACATAATAAACCCTGCTAATTTCGATGTTGCCATTGATGTAATCTCCGTAGCCCATGATAGCTGCGAAGTGATCATTCCCGAATCTGACAGTGCCAATGAATTTTGCAACAAAGTTTGATAACAGTTTAAGGTTGCCTGTCATATGTCGGGAACAGCCGCTATCAACAATCCAAAGGATGATCTGTATCACCTGCATTACACACAGACGAGACAGATGGAATAGAAGTAGATGTGGAACCCGAAGTGTTAGAGGGTTCCGAAGCAGTTATAGTAGAAATACACACATCAATGACTTTAGGAATCCATTTAAATCCTAGTGTATTATGTATCCATTTCTGCCATCTCCAACTAGTCTTAGCTTTAGTCTTAGTGAATGCACTAGGTGATACTACATTCCTTGGAGGTGATACTGGAACTACAGGGACATCAATTCGTTTCTTAGAATCTAAAGAGGGCGGTTTACCAAGCACAGACTTAGAAGCAGTAGTTGGCCTAGAGGTATTCCGGGTCTTAGGATTTCGTAAACGAGAAAAGATAGCTTTAGCAACACATTTTTCATGACAATCAGAAAGCATGCTTTTACGACAAATAACACAAGATGCATTAGACTGAATATCAAAAGTACTTAAGGGTTCAACATTAGTTACAACACTTTTTCCATTACATTTGCTAGACGCAATATCTAAAGTGGGTGCAACTAGAGTCTTATTCAAAGTCCTACGGTGTTCTTCTACTTCAGCATTCTTTATTTGTCTTTTCTTAGGTCACAACTTCCTATTCTTCCTTGTATTGCTTCTAGGCTGTGAAGTGCGGACGTTTGGAAAAGAGGCAACTATTCCTGTTTCAGTAGAGGGAAGCACATTAGTAACTTGTGTTTGGTCAGTAGGCATTCTGGGTTCATGTTTGCTAAGTGTTACAGGTGCAATTCTCTTAATGATGCTAGGCTGAACTTGTTCATACTTTCTTAACATTTCCCTTAATTTAATGATAGTGTGCACCAAATCTTGATTTTCAGAATGAAGATTTCCAGCAAAATTCATGACTTCTTTAGTGTGTGCAAGATAATGATCAAGTTCGTTTGATGCTTCATCACGAGTCTATTTGAGTAAATCAAATATGACACCATATTCCTGTTTAACTTTTGAAAGTTCATGTTCATATTTTGAGATTTGACACTTAAAAGACACGTTTTGATCATCCAGTTGCTCATGTTTTGGATTAAACGGTTTTGATTTCAACTGGTGGATTTTGTTTTGCAAAGCAAGTTCACGATTTTGACACCATTGAAGACGACGTTTTGAATTTGAAAGTTCGTTTAACAGTCGTTCATTTTCAGCTTTTAAAAACTCGATTTGAAGCACATTATCAGTATTCTCAACAATTTCAACAGAATCAACAGAATCAGCAGTGATATGATCATATGCATATGCAACAGATTGTAATAACACAAGATTATTGATATCAGCAAAGATAACATTTTCCAAGAGTCGATCAACATCTTTTCTCAACAATTTCTTTTTACATTTAGTATTTGAAATCGATGTTTCTGTTTTCTCGAAAACTGTTTTCATTAGAGCAAGTTCCTTGTGAAAATCCCTTTCCCAATATAGTGCACAAGTTTTCAAATTTTTAACATGGGGTAAAAGTTTTTTCTGAAGAATGTCTCGATGTTCTCGCGCCGTTGGCAATTGAAAATGTTCAACTTTTATTTCAGAATGAAATTCAATCTCACGTTCCAGAATTTTGAGGTCAGATAAGAAAGTGTCAAAGTATTTAATGACTCGACAACTTTCGGCTTTTGTTTTAACTTCACTAAGTGAAGGTAAAGGACCATTAATTTGTGCACCATTTTGGTTGGGACTAACTTCAGAAACTGGTGTGATAACAAAAGGTTTGTTAGAAGTATCTTGTTGTTTGACAAAAGTGACGGCTTTTGAATAGTTAAATGGTTTGTTATAAACGACATTTTCCATTTTTGACCGACTCTCGTCATCTGCATCTAATTCCTCCATGCGATTATATTCAACAATAGTCATAATTGAATCATCAATTCTATGTTCTGCACTGTAAACATCAGGATTTGGTTTGAATGCTCTGTTTGAAAACTTAGGTTTGTAATCATCAAGAATTGGTCCATATCCATTTGGATTAGGTTTAAAAGTAAACTTTTGAATTGTTGTGATTGACTCACCATGTTTGTAAACAACATTTCGAAACTCTTTGATTTTGGTTTGTAAGTCGACAATTTCTTCAAGATAGTTATCTATTCGTTTCGTAGAATGCAGTTTGTACTCAGAGAACTGTTTTTGACAAGTTAACAACTCAGCTTTGGCTTTTTGAGTTTCCAAAGTAAGAGCGTTAAGTTGTTTTTTATGTTCATGTTTCAGTTGTTCTATTTGAGACAACAGAGCATTGTTGGAAGCGGCTAGATCACGTATCTGTCGTTCTAATGATTTTTCGTTTTGATGAGATTTAGCAAAAGCGACTTCAAAACCTTTTTCCCAGTTTTCTTGAGTTTTAAACCTTTTTCCCAGTTTTCTTGAGTGTTGGTCTTTAATTAAGATCAGGAGCTCAATTTCTCTATTAGACCGAAGCTCATTTTGTTCAACATGAGTCTCAACATGATCATTATTTAGATCCTCAAATATAATCACGGAGTAAACTTGATTATCAATATTAACCATAAGGTCATCTTGATCGTCAAATATAATGACGGGATCTATTTGATAATCATCGGAATGAGATGTGGATTGCTCATGTTGAACACTCTGATCCTGGTCGGATGGAGAAATTGGCGGAGATATCAGATCAGGGATGAGTATATTTTGTTCAGGTACCTGAGACAAGCCATCAGTGTCATACACATGGCCTGTGTCACTCATGTGTAGAGCTTGCATTTGTGCCATCAACATCACTGTTGCATTAGCCTGCAAGTCTTCCATGTCATCATCAGAGTCTACATCTGCCATAAAGCTCTGTTCCTTGTTGTTAAGAGTTCCACCAGCTTCATCCTTAAGAGCCAAGAGCAAAGCCTCTTTGAAATAAGCACTGCCTCTTGTCCTCGGCTTAGGACATGCATTAGCCAGATGACCCTTTTCATTGCAGTTATAACAACGAAGACCATTAACCCCATTCTGAGCATTCCCCTGTTCAACCACTTGAGCTCTCTGTTGTTGTGGAGCACCCTGGTTATTCCTTCCAATAGCATTAAACCCTTGACCACCTCCCATCTGACGACCATAACCACGGTTCTGAACTTCAACACGTCCATTGTTCACAACAGCTTGATTCCTTGTGTTGGATGAGGAACGAATGCGATTGTTGGATTTGTTTGTATACCGACCGAAGGCTTTAGCAATCATAACAAATCCTTGTTGCAGTTTATCAAAAGCAGCATAGTCCTCTTCAGATTCACTATAAAGTGCTTGAGCATTGTTGTTGTTGTATGGAACCAATTGGGTTTGTTGAGGTTGTTGCTGTGACTGATCATATGGTGTGATGGTTGCAGTTGGTTGAGGAGCTGGTTGAGGAGCTGTTTGAGGAGGAAGATTAGTTTGAGCCCACAAAGCAAGTTGTTGATTATCAGGAATTGTCTGTGAAGTCGAGAGTCCACGGATAGTCCTTTCTTTGTCAACTTCTTTTTGGTGAGGCTTCAAATAGTCGTACAACAATCCGTATGTAGCATGATGAAGGTTCTTAGCTTGACGGAGAAAAATGACATACTTCTCCCATTCCGGACCAAGACTACTTAGGAACTTAGTGTTGACATCAATTCGAGGCATGATGATGTTGTGTTTGTCCAAATCATTAATGATGTCTGAAAAGCGATGATGATATGACTCTAATGTCTCTCCTGGTTCAATCATGAAATGTTCATAAGCCAAGTAGATTTTGGATTCCATGTCTTCCCTGATTGAGTGTTGTGCCTTCCATTAGAAGATGAATATGTTCCCACATTGCTTTAGCTGTCTTTTGAGCATCAACACTTCGAAGGATCGAATTGGGTAGTCCCAAAAGGATGTATTGCATTGCTAGTTCATCGGCTTCAAAGTGTAGAAGTTCATCACCAGTGAGGTCGGAGATAGTTGCAATGTTGGAGACAGCATCTCTTGGTGGATTGGCATCTGGATCTGCGGGTGTGATAACAGTAGGCATCTGAAATGGACCTTCCATAATGACCTTCTTTAAGAACTTTCCATGTGGCTTCTTTAGATCACAAAACCTAAAGAACCTTATAACCCATTGATCATAATTACCGGGAGTGAGCATTGGAGGTCTATCAAGTGAGCCAGCTTCATGAATTGACTGTTGGCTACTTAAGGCTTCACACATCTTGCCAAACCATGATGGTTCCTTCATAGTATTCCTGGATGGATGTTGATTGTAGAAGTTTGTTTAAGGTTGTACTTGAAGACTAGGTGGTGGTTGAACCATTTGTGGTGGTGGAATTGCTCCAAGTTGTGGAGTATGTTGTTGATTAAATTGTTGTTGATAAATTTGTTGTTGATGATTAAATTGTTGATGTTGTGGACTTAGTTGTTGTTGTTGTTGTTGTTGGTGATAAGTGTAAGGAAAATAGTTAGAGTATGGTGGTTGTGACATGTTGAAAACTTGTGTTGTTAAATGGATCTTTGTAGTCGAATGAACCGTTGTTGATGAAGAGTCCTTAGGCGTAGAAATCACAGAAAAGCCAAGTAATACTTATGCGTAAAAACACCAAAGTTACGCGTAACAATAAGAGTTACGCGTAGGATTAGCTTACGCGTAAGTAAGGATAAAACTCTAAAGTTATGCGTAAACAAGAAGTTAGGCGTAGAAAACTTAGGCGTATGATTACCTTATGCGTAAGACAAATCTTAGGCGTAAGATGAATCTTAGGCGTAAAAATTTCTACGCGTAAGCTTATGCTTATGCGTAATTTTAGGGTTTTGCCCAAGCGATCTTTTACACTATCACAGTGCAAAAGATATCCAAAGTCGACGTGTTTTCAGGCTTATCCAAGCAAGAAAACACGGAGTAAACCACGAAAACCGAAGATCAAACCAAGGTACAATTACGCGTAAGATTAGGGTTTCACTTACGCGTAAAAATTAGCCAAAATGGATTTCTGCCAAATGATGTTTCCAAACCAGATTTTTGTGAAGAAATAGCTTCAATATCACCAAAATAACACAAAAGTGTGAAACTTGATGATCAAAAGCTCAAAGACACGTTACGCGTAGAACAACTACCTCGTAAAAAACCTAGCTTAAAAACAATGATCTACACGTAAAGTTTGAAACTTTTTGCCAAAAACAGATAGTTTAACACCTAAAAACGTTGAAAGGACAAGAATCTTGGAATAAAAAGTGTAAAAAATCAATTTTTAAGCGTGACCAAGTTCGAACCACGTTTACGCGTAAGACCAAAAACAAAAACTTCAAAAAAACAAAAGTGTTCACCCAACTATTTGGCGAATGATACCACTGTTAGGTCACTATGTTTACAACACAAGCACAATAGAAAGAGATAGAGAGAAGATCGGATGAACAATATCAAACACACACACGAAATACTATGTGAAAGGTTTAAGCGTAGAGTGTGAAAGAGTGAATTGAACAACCAACCCTCAAGAGAGGGTATTACAAGACTATTTATAGGAGAGGGAGCTAGGGCAACACTCCTAGTCCCTTCCTTTCCTTATTGGACTTGGGCCTAGGCTTATGGGCCTTCTACATAAGCCTAAGCATAATTACTAACATAAAGGCCATATTAAGCTAACTATTACATATGAATCACTAACAATTGAATTAAGGTTTATGAGTGATTCCAACAATACACTTGGGTATACTTTCTTTCCAAAAAGAGTCAGGCAGCTGACACTATAATGTCATTCATTAGGAACATTGAAAACCAGAATGACATTACAATTAAACAAATCAGAACTGACAATGGTACTGAGTTCAGAAATGAAGAGCTTGAGATTTTCTGTGATGAAATGTGAATCTCCTAAAAATTTTCATCTCCTTACACCCCTGAACAAAATGGGGTAGCTGAAAGGAAAAACAGAACCCTCATTGAGGCTGCCAGAACTATGTTAAATGGCTCAACTCTATCAAAACATTTCTGGACTGAAGCAGTCAAAATAGCCTGTTACACTCAAAATAGGTCAATCATTGTCAAAAGACATAACAAAACCCCATATGAGATATTCAAAGGTAGACTTCCTAATATCAGCTACTTTCATGTGTTTGGATGTCCTGTGTTTATCCATAATCACAAGGATCATCTAGGCAAGTTTGATGCTAAAGCTGATGATGGATACTTTCTAGGTTACTCACTGATCTCCAAAGCCTTCAGGGTATTTAAGACAAGGAGACAACAAGTTGAGGAAACCTTCCATGTCACCTTTGAAGAGAGTTCAGAAAGCATCAGGTTCACCAACACCTCAGTAGAGGAAATATGAATTGATAACTCATCAAGATATCCTCCTGAGTAGTATAACACTGAAATCAATTCCTCATACCAAGCTAATGCTAACATCTTATATTACGTCTTGCCTCACAACCTGTCACAACAAACTATCAGTGAATTCATTGATAATCAATCAGTCCCTGCTGGGATAGGTAACACTGAACCAAATGTTCAGGAACCTGTGATTCATGAACCCTAACCTGAACAAGACATCTCATCAGATATTCTTAATGATTCTGTGGCTCCAGCACCTGAACTCACTCCTGAGTTTCCAGTGACCTCTTCAAGCTCAGATCCTAGACCTCAAAGTAAGTGGAAAAAATCTCAGGACATTGAGCTTGTAAACATCATTGGTGAACCCACTGAAGGCATGCTCACTAGAAGCATGGCTGCTAACTTAACTGCAGCTTCAGCCAATGAATGTCTGTATGCTGATTTCCTATCAGATATAGAACCCAAGAGTGTCACTGAGGCTCTAAAACATCCAAGCTGGGTTCAGGCTATGCAAGAAGAACTTCAACAGTTTGATAAAAACAAGGTCATGACCTTGATCAAATGTCCTCAAGATGTCATAGTTATAGGAATGAAGTGGGTTTTCAGGAACAAAACTGATGAAAACGGCACTGTCATTAAAAACAAAGCCAGACTTGTAGCCAAAGGTTACAGTCAATAAGAAGGCATTGACTATGATGAGACATTTGCTCCTGTTGCAAGAATGGAAGCCATCAGGATCTTCCTTGCATTTGCTACCTACATGAACTTCAAAGTTTACCAAATGGATGTAAAAAGTGCATTCCTGAATGGTGAACTCAAGGAAGATGTGTATGTTCAGCAACCTCCAGGCTTTGAGAGTAGTGAATTCCCTGACTATGTCTGCAAGCTTGATTAAGCCCTTTATGGACTGAAACAAGCTCCCAGGGCATGGTATAAAACTCTCTCAGCCTTCCTGATTCAAAACAAGTTTGTCAGAGGAAAGATAGACAACACATTGTTTATCTACAAGACAAAACAAGATATGATACTAGTCCAAGTATATGTTGATGACATCATCTTTGGCTCAACAAACTACACTCTTTGCAAACAGTTTGAAAAACTGATGACAAAGAAGTTTGAAATGAGTATGATGGGTGAACTCACATACTTTCTTTGACTACAAATCAGGCAAATTGATAAAGGAATCTCCATCAGTCAAGAGAAGTACACCAGAAATCTCTTGAAGAAGTATGAGATATCTGACTGTGCCTCAGTGAAGACACCAATGGTCCCTCCTAACAACCTTGGACCTGATCTCACTGGCAAATCAGTCAACCAAACTCACTTCAGAGGGATTGTTGGCTCACTGATGTATCTAACTGCTTCAAGACCAGACATACAATTCTCAGTCTGTCTTATTGCAAGATATCAGTCCAATCCCAAAGAATCCCACCTCACTACAGCCAAAATAATACTCAGATACCTGAAGGGAACTCCAAGCCTTGGACTCTACTATCCAAAGTGCTCAGGGTTTGACCTCAAAGGGTATTCTGATTTTGATTATTCTGGCTGCAACATGGACAGGAAAAGTACCTCAGGGTCCTGTCAATTTCTTAGAGGAAAACTGGTGTGTTGGAGTGCTAAAAAGCAACAATCAGTGGCTATGTCTTCAACAGAAACTGAGTATGTGGCTGCTGCCGGGTGTTGTGCAAATGTTTTATGGATGAAAAGTCAACTCATTGACTATGATATCCATTACAAAATGGTACCCATCTTCTGTGATAACACCAGTGCTATTGCAATCTCCAACAACCTTGTCCTTCACCAAAGAACCAAACACATTGATATCAGATATCATTTCATCAGGGACCACATAATGAAAGGAGACATAGAGCTTTATTTCATCCCTACTGAATATCGACTTGCTGATATCTTCACCAAACCCTTAGATGAACCTACCTTCAGGAGACTGAAAGCTGAATTAGGAATGCTTGACATTGAAAGTCAGCAGCCCGAAAACCAATCCCAATCTCAGTAAGTTTTCTCTAAAATAATTCATCCTCCCTGAACAAAACCCCAAAATAACCATCTCACTGAATGAGTAAGACTCACTCAGGGACCCTGACAGTTGATATTGAGCATTGAATGAGTAACTAAATGCTCCAAGTATCAGTTACTTAAATGTCCTAGGTTGGTAACTATGTCAATTTAATATAGGAATATATGTCTCTTTGTCTTACTGTCAACCATACCAAGGGTCCCTCAATTACTTACCTCATGCAACTTGGCTTTAAATGCCCTCTCACATAAAATATCCTGTGGATATTTTATTACTGCAAAAGTGCACTTTTACTATATACTGCAACTGTTTCCTTGAAAAATGGGATTTTACTGCGGGTAGTGGAGGGTGGCATTAAATGTGGAAATTCAAAACGTTTTCAAAAACTGACTTTACAAATCCACAAGTATGCACAAACAACCCCTCTCATCACTCTATAAATACCCCTCACAAAATCCTTATAACACACACAAAAGATTTCTGCTAACAAAACTCTGTCAAAATCTCTTTCAAACTCAGAAATCTTTATGTTCTTCAAATCCTTTTTTGAAAAATATTCTCTGTAAACATTTACAAAAGTTTTTTCATCACAACTTGAGAGATTCAAAACCCTTTGATTGTTCTTGTCAAGAAATTTTCTTCAAAACCCTAAAAACCTTTTAATGGAAATGGCAAGAACACAATCTCTTCAGTTTGCTTCATAGTGGGTAGGGGATCTCAGTAACGTTGAATTTAAAACCAATAATGTCATAGGCAATTTTGAATACCCACAAAATGTCCCAGCCTATAAGGACATAATGAAATTTTTGTTCAACTGCCCACTGAAAACGGCCTTTGTTCAGTGTCCCTCTATACTATACCAAAACCTCCTCAGGGAGTTTTGGGTAACAGCTAAGGCCTTTGACCTGACACCCTCTACTGATGAGAATAACCATAGACAACTCAGAGAATATCTCATCAGGTCTAGTCTTTTTAATGGGGGTCAGCAATTCACCCTGGATTATAAAACATTTTGCACTTCAACAGGGTTAGACTACAACAAGGGAGTTTATGTCGCCCATCCTGAACCCTCCACAGTGAAGGATGGGTTAAATCAAATCGTTTTGGATCCATAAATTTGGGACAAGACCCCAGTCACCAAGAGTTCATTCCCCGTGGCTTGGAGGATCCTATTCACTTTTGTGTTTCAGGTCCTTGGCGAGAACCACTCATCCACTGAACAAGTTAAGTCTATTCAGTTGATGATTGCATACTGCTTGATGAATGGGGTCACTGTCGACATAGGGGAGATCATTTACAGTGATCTCGTAACCAAGCTACAGAGCAAAACTAGGACGAAATAGGTTTCGTATCCTAGGTTTGTCTCTTGCGCTTTACAAGTGTTACTGGGTGGTAATTATCCTCAGGAAGAAAAATATTGTGCTTTACCTAACATCCTGAGTAAATCAAATTTTCAAAAGGACCCATCCCTTGTCACAAATATTGAATTGACGGCCCATATGGTTGCTGTAAGCAACCAGAGGGAATCAGTGTCTCCTAACCCTGCTCCTATAAAGAGAAAGGGAAAGTCTCAGACTGGGACTAAGACCAAACCCAAGTCTTAGGGACTAACTTGCCACCCACTGGAGACCAAGCAACATCCACCCTGGTGAGAACGAAGGACACTGATAAATCACAATCAGTGCCCTTGGTCCCAACTACTACTCCCTAAGATCTAGAGGGAAACAAACAACCCGCTCTTAGGGGAGCGCCTTCCACTTCGCCCAATGATGACATTAGCAAATCAAAGCCTTTGTCAGAGGGCACACTGAATGATCCCAAAGAATCAGAGGGACCTAAACAACCCACTGATAGGGATATAACCATTACTGACTCTGCTAAAGGCACTGACAAAAACACATCAGTGTCTCAGGGGTCTTAGGGGGACAAAGACTCGGAGGGAAAGGAACAACCCGCCGATACGGAACCCGTCACCAATCCTGACTCTAGAGAAGACACAGGGAAAAACCCATCAGTGTCTGAGGGGTCAAAGGGGGACAAAGACTCAGAGGGATTAAAACCACCCGCTGATATGGAACCCATCACCCCCACTTTTTTAACTATGGCTGAAGTTACAGGGATACTCTTTTCTGATGATGAACCTGCTGAAAGTGATGATGAAATTTTATCAGCAGGAGAAGAAGTAGACGATGAGGTTCAATCTGAACAAGAACCTCAGCCTGATCCACAGGAGCATACTGAGTCACTGTCACAATTCTCAATTTCCGGTTATTTCTCAAACTCCATATTCATCATTTCATAACGTTTCGTGCATGGTTTTGCATTTTTCATTTAACGTTTATTTTCTTATTAAATAATCGTTATCGCGTGAGTTATTATTTTGAGCATTTAATACGTTACTTTCAAAAATGATCCCGATATATTTTTATACTTATGTTTCGTTTATAAAAACTATATTTTGAGTTTACCTAGTGTTCTAAATTTATTTTGTATATAAATCGTTAAGTTTATATTATTGCGACGCTTTTCTTAAAAACTACACGATAATTATATTATCACTCAAATTTTACAAGAAATATATTTTTACAATTTTTAAGATCTCATTATACTTTACTTGGACCTATTAAAAATTTCTTTTTTTACCTAAAACTACCTTAAATACACTAATATATATATAATCTTACAAGTTACATTTAATCTATACACTTTATATACAAACAATTACTTACACTAGTTATTAAAGAAAAAAAAAAAATATCATGTGGGAAACATCGTCCCCAAAAATCCGGCCATGGGGGGGGGATGCATCAAGAGTTGTTGATTTTTTTTCATTCAATCACTTACACACTCCAACTTATTTACTTGATATCATTTGTCTCATTTATTTCAAGTGTGAGAAAAAGTTTTCCTCCTCTTCCTTTCCCCTCAAGAACCGGCCTCCATAGGTGGGTAGCAAGAAAACATCAAAAATTTTGCAAGCACAAGTAATTACAATCTAGTTTACACTCTTGTTAAGGTTTTGAAATAAAAACCTAGGGTGTTTAGGTTTAATCCTTGGTTCTAATCACCTCATCATATCACTAGTAAGCATCTCATATTTATTTTTCATCTTACATATTCCTTTCATACTCATCTCATCATTTTTGAGCAAAAACATGCAAGACTTGTGTTGTTTATACCATTTTTACCATTGATTTTTAGAGTTTAATATATATAGTCATCCTATAATTATCCCCTTGGTATACTTTGGTCTTGATGATGTTTAGGAACCCATGACACCCTAAGAAGGTGTATGGTAGGATTAGATTAGCTTTGGAGTTGATTTGAAGGGATTGGAATAGGTTTAGTACGAGAAAAACTATTTTCGATATGTATAAAAAGTGTTCTGTCCTTATTTTGATTTTCTGGAAAATCCGACAGTAGGCACGACTTTTTAGCCTTGATATTTAGAAAATATACTTTAAAACGAATCCGTGGCCGCTTGAACGGATAAAAACGGAGTTATAACGAAGAAGTTATGAATTTTTAAAGTTTGACGACGAAATATATATTTTTCAGAAATTTCAGCAAGTTATTTTTACTTTGTACGAGTCAAAAACGAGCCTTAAGCTTCACAAATTATTTCGACTTGTCAAAAATATAATAGTATACTTTGATACGAAGCTAAGGACGTATTATACGTAGAAAACGGAGTTGAAACGACAAAGATATACACGTTTTCATAAACTTGCCGTAACTATTATTTTTAGAAAACTATATTATTTTTACGAGATAAGTATTACGGTAACTAAAACGACCATGTTTGAGGCTGTTTTTAACTATGATGTGGAACTTTTTGGAACGAGATGTTTTCTAATAAAATGAAGATCATCAAGCATATTTTTCAAAACGACCAACCGTTTGTATAGCGGAGTTTTAATAAACTATTTACGGATGCTTAAATTTGGCCGAAACTCACTTTTTACACAACAATTAGACAAAACCACCATCTTTAACCCTTATTATCTTTATGTTCGAGACCTTATTGTCGAAAACTCCTGAACTGAAACTTCTAGATTTTGATACAAACTTTCCAAAACCGTCGAGTTCGTTTCCTAACGCTCAACGTACACCATTTTACGACTAGTTTTTCGAAGCCGTTTTTGTCACTTTCAAGAAATTTCCAACGACATTATTCTGCGTCGAAAAGTGCTAATTTCACTATAAATCATTACGAAACCATTGTAGGATGACATTTTGACGTAAATACTTGTAAAGTAATTTAAGAATGGTCAAGACATCAAAAGAGTATTTTTCGACGATAAGTATTATTTTTCAAAACTCACAAATGGTATAAATAACATACGAAATGCATGCATAACATTACATCATAACTCATTACGTATCATATCATTCACAATAGGTCAAGGTTAAAGCATCACACTACATCTCGGTGTACTCACTCTTGTCATCATACCAATTTATCAAGTGAGTTTTCATAGCCCCACTTTCTATTATTTAATTGTTTACAAACTTTTGGGGGAGATACATGCTCAACTACTTGTTTTTATAAATACAAATACTCAAAATATTTACACTTTTATGCTACGCTATACTTTTATACATGATTGCATAATACTTGATAACATTTATACTTAATAACATTTACACTTGATTGCATTATACTTGATTGTGTTACGCTAAACTTGAAAGTCTCCTTGGATAACACACGCATTTGGGTTTCGGAGATGAAGTAGAACCAATGCTATTACTTTCCTTGTGAGTTCATACCCCGCTTTTACTCGTTTAAATTCTTATAAACTATTTGGGGCGAGATACATGCTTATTTATCAAAACATTTAAACTCTATTGCCAAACAACATTACATATACTCTAGACTTGGTGCGTGTAGTGATTAGACTTAAACAAACATCCCAATATTTATATGTTGGAAGGCCATTAATTTGGATACAGCCCAACATGCGTCGTTGGAGGAACATCCCAATATTTATATGTTGGAAGGCCATTAATTTGGATACAGCCCAACGTGCGTCGTTGGAGGAACATCCCATCATTTATATGTTGGAAGGCCATTTATATGGATACAGCCCAACGTGAGCGTTGGAGGAACATCCCAACACAAGTTGTTGGAAGACCCTTGTGGTGACATTTATACTTTTAACCATCTAAATGTGCATATACATGATTGTCATACTATTTTTAGCAGTGGGTTGTAAACACACAGGTTGCAAGTTTTGTATGGGCGGGACTTGGAACTGAGTGGATTTACGATGCCTTTGCTTTGTGAACTATCCTATATGACCAAACTTAGACTTTGTTGCATGAACGTTCTTTAAAGGCTTTATATTTCAACACAAACTCTATGAACTCACTCAACCTTTGTGTTGACACTTTTTAGCATGTTTTATCTCAGGTACCTAAGGCATTCACTTCATGGCATGCATATGGACATATCATAGAGTCGTGGTGACGACGCGTCTCACTTGGGATTTATAAATTTTAAAACATCGTTTGGCTTGTAACAAACTTATTTCCGCACAAGTTGATTTTCATTTGAGACCAATACTTTGTAAACTCTGATTGTTTTAATAAATTAAACGATGTGTTTTCCAAACGACACTTTAGGTCGTTCGATATAACTGTAACTTTGATGCTATGACAGTCCTCCCCAAGGTATTCAATTCCGCTGCAAAACAGGTAATTTGGGGGTGTGACAGTCACCATTTCAACCTGAAGACAATGACTCGGACTCCTCATCATCCAGTTCTGGTGAATTTAGCCGCTATGACAACATTCTTCCAATCACTGAAAGGTAGCTAGTCATGTGGATCACCAAAGCCTCAAGAAAGATATACTCTGGGGTCACTGACCAAATGTGCGATCAACACATTGAAGCCACTGCCAGTTATGCTGATCTTAAATCCGATGTGCTCACCTTCAATGCTAACATTGATGAAAACAGAGATCTTATGTATGAGCAACTTCACATATTGGATGATAACTTGGCTAAATTTCTCAAACATCTTCAGGGTTTTGGGACCAAGATTGATGAAATCAGGGAATCGGTCAAAGAAGACCCAGCACTCAACTCAAAAGTGCTGGAGGCTACTGAGGCTTACTTGAAGAATTCCTCAGACCTCACTGAACTGATCACTGTGCTAAATTCTGCCAATGTTCAAGGTCTTCAATCTTTGTTTCAGTGTCTTCAGGCAACACTGGGCTCTTTGGATGCTCAAGTGACCAATTTAGCTAAGGCTTCCTCATCAATGGCTTGGAATCTTGGTCCACGCATGACTGCCTTGGAACTTTCTCAAGCTAATCTGGAAACAAAGGTCACTGGTCTTCAAAAGGATACTTCTGACATCAAGGCTATGGTCACTGAAATCTACCAAGCCTTCAAAGGTTAAGCCACCCAAACTCCCCCAGTGTCAGAGCCAACTCTTGCTCTCACTAACGTTGCCGCAACAATTGAGGGGGAGAAGACCGCTGAAGAGACTTCCTCTCACACTGAGGGGGAGCCAACACCACCAGTCTCAGCTATACCAATGTCATCAATCCCACCCTTATCATCAACAACAACAACAATGGCTATGACAATTGCACCCATCAAAACAACAACACCACCACTGGTAGCATCATCATCCTCCTCAGGCCAGGACAAAGGTAAAGGCATAATGCAAACTTCTGAGCCTGAGAAGATTCCCTACAAGATCGGTGACACTGAATACCTTCTCTCACCACAACAGCTAAGTGCCTCTCTTGCAAAAGAAGAAAGGAAACAGAAACTAGCTGAGGAGGAAAGGAAGAGCAAAAAAGCACGGATAAAAGTAGTCGCTGAAGAAGCTGAGAACTTGGGAATTGATCCAAAGAAGCTTCAGAAGGGTCAGGCAGGACAAAAGTTTAAGGATGCTCAGGCTGCTAAGATGGCTAAGATGATAAAACAGTTGGAAGAAAAGAACAAGAAATCTGCAGCCATCAAGAAGGCAAGAATTGATCACTACAACTGGTCAATGACTAATAGAAGGTTGCCTGAGAAAATCACAGATGTCAAAATCATCCCCAAGACCAAACCACTGGCCATGAATGTTTACAGGAGGGATGATAAAAGATACTTCGAGGTTCATGGGCCCCTGAAATTCACTGACTTTGGGATCACTGAACTCGATGAGCTGGGTCCAATAATTGAAAAGAAAAAGAATGCGGTGGTTAAGGAGCTGATGAAAATGCTCAGTAAAAGGTATGAAAGACTGAGGGATGCACCAACACAACTGGGGATTCAGCCTGCCTTAACTGCACCACAAGGATCTCAACCTCAGTCATCACAGGGCAAGAGAAAGAGGGTTGAGTTCCAGCCAGAGATCAAAGTGCTTGGACTCGAATGTGAAGGATCTTGGTTTGTTACACAAGTTAGGTGGCGCCGTTAGGTTAATAGTTTAAAGAGAGAAAGTGGGAGAGAGTGGGAACCCTAGAGAGACAAAGAAAAATGTATTATGAAAGCTCCAACCCTTTACCTTGGAGGGTAAAGGGTATTTATAGGGTACAAGCTTAGACGCCTCTATTAGGCTGTGGATCAGGTATACAGTGGGTAAAGACCCATCCGTCCTCCACGGTGTTACAAAGTATTCTAAATACTAACACTGAATTACTATGACTACGAGCTTTCTAACGAGTATACATACTTGAGGTGATCGACACTTTAAGTACTGGATTTACTAAATCCTAACAATCTCCCCCTACGGGAGGTCACCTCAACTTACAATGATTACAAACTGATATAACATTTCGTTGTTCTTGGTTTCTTTGGTTAAGCACTTTTGTTCTTTAGCTCGTAGCCTTTGAATCATCATGTTCTGCATGTTTTGAGATATCGAGTGGAGGGCTTAAGCTGATCCACGTGATGTTAGAGTATTTGAACCAGCATTGAGATTATCAGCAACTATAAATCTCTGACTCTTCCATTGTGGTGTTGTGACATTTGGACCGACATGCTCATATTCTGGATCATGATATCATCTTATCATAGTAGTGGAAGCTTTAGCTGAATCATGATATTGCCAGCAGCGTAGCAGAAGCATGGAGTGAAAATATCAGAGTCATTGATGCACTAATCATGATTTCTTTTGAGATGAATATGTTAAGTGAGCATGTGGCTATGGATTGACCACTTCATACTGATCAGCTGCAAACGTAGGACGTATCTGCATACAACAGTTAGCATTAAATCGCACGAAAGTGTCTTTGAACACTTTCGTTGAATTGAGGTACACGGCCCACGGTTCCCCGTTGATCAGTACAAGTACTGCCTGTGATCAGGTATAATTTCCGAAGAATTTCCTTGACAGGGTTTCGCAGCTGCTCTAGCTGTCCTCAAACCGGAACGTCTCAAAGAAGACAACACGGAGTGAGTGAACCAGCGAATAGAGATTCACTGATTGATGAAAAGATATTTGAAAAACAATCGTGTATTGCTCAATAGAAATTGTTTTTGTAATACAACAAAGGTTTCAATGAAAATCAATTATCAATTATAAACACCTTTTGATTTGAAATATTCGTACACGGTCGAAGTGCTAAAGAAAAGAGTTTTTAAGCACAAAGACCGGTTTTTTCAAAGGTATCCGTCAATCCATAACTTGAACCAGGATTGATTCAAAAGATTGAATCGCCCCATTGTTTTTGTTCAGTTGTCACATGGTTGATCTATAGAATAGATCTCACATGCCACCTACCAGGAGCTTGTTAGATGTTGGCTCCAGAAGGCTCTCCATCTTCATTGTGAATATGTATGCATATCACTCGGATGTTCTGGCAATACCACAAGGATAATGCGTAGGACTCAAGATATAATCTCTCTTTCCACATTGTGTGAAATAGAGAGTCTTCATTGAAAGTGTCCTAAGGAGATTTATAGATGATCTCGTGGCTCTAGACTCAATTTGTGTATATTTGGATCCTGTATCGGAGACTAGGGAGAGGGTCTCCTTCTTCGATATCAACAATCTCTAAGAGAAGGTCGATAGATAATGTCGGTTCCTCGTGAGAATGAAACAAGCCCTTTTAAGAGGAACTTGAGTAGCTTGGGAAGTTTAGTGCAGTGCATCACTGGGTCCATGACGTCTTGTCTTCAATACCGGCGTTACCTTGGTAACCACCAGTAGCATATGTATTGAACCCGGTTACTGCCCTAAGGTTGAATTATTGGAGGGCTATTTCTTTTCACCCTTTTTCACATTTCATTTGTTTTTCATTCTTCGACCCCTTCAGTGCTTACCGAGACTTCATAACTAGAACCTTGTTGGGTTTATTCCAGTACTAGCTCTGTCTCAGTCCGCATTCTTCCCATTTCTCATTTTTCTCCTTTTTTTCAATATACCTAAAGACTCTACACTATCTAGTGGATTGTCCCTGGGTAGATCCCTCCAGTTCAGGCGGATCGTGGGAACACATACCTAACCTTATCATCCTTATATCACCATACATAAAGTAAAGTTGGTAGGTCTATTTGGTATTGTTCATCTGCTATTGGAACCAATTGAAAACCATTTGAAAATCAATCCAGATACTTGTGATATATTATCAAAGCATTTTGTACCTAAATTGTTTTTGATATGTTTAGAACAAGAGCTCCCCCTCAACATGTGCTTCATATATTTGAAATCGTTTTGCACATGGAGGCAAGAGAGAGAATTAACTTCTTTGATAACCAATTTCTAAAAGATATCAACATCACTTCCCTGATCACTACAAGTAGATAAATCATATAAGGGAAGGATGAGGTTTTCATAAACATGCTCCCCCTCAATATGTGCCTTAAGGTATTGAAGGAGTTTTGCACATACAAGAGGGAACCTGCTCATTGAGATAAATGATCACGTTTCAAATCATTGTGGTTTAAGATAGATGCTCCCCCTCAACATATGCATGGAAAGTTTGAAATCATTTGGCACATGTCGGAAGGAGAGCTTGTACATCCTTATAAAACCATTTGCCAAATTATCAGATGATTATCAAAAATAGAGTCCGAGTTATTTTTCAAAGCAGTTAGTTTTCAGCAGATGAATGTTAATAGAATCAGAGCATGGAATTCTGAAAACATGAAAAAGTATGGCTCTGTTCTTTCTTTGAAAAGCGGGTTACTGCCTGAACTGACAATAAACCATCATTTTTCTCCATCTCGTTTTTTTTTTAATTCGAACTTCATCTAGAGACCCGTGCCATTCTTTGAGTGACAACTCAAAGTCCGTAGATGTTATCGAACTGACAAGAAAAACATGATAAATAAGCAATATTTTTGAAGATTTTCAAGTTTTTCTGATTTTTATGGATTTTGAAAAGTTTTATATTTTTCTATTTTTGTTTTGTTGGTTTTGTATTTTTGTATTTGGTTTTTGAAAAGATATATACAAAGAATAGATAGAGTCGAACACCTTTACTCCTCGATGTCTTCCTGAAGACGTTTGAGCATTTCTGGTTGAAGGCTCTTTAAGCCTAGTCGTGGAAGAATAAACTCAAAGCGTTCGCGAGAAAGAGCTTTGGTGAAGATGTCTGCTAGTTGATATTCAGTCCTTACGAAGTATAGTTCAACCACACCATTTTCAACTTGTTCCCTGATGAAATGATGTCGAATATCGATGTGCTTTGCTCTAGAGTGTTGAACATTGTTGCAGCAGAGAGCAATGGCACTTTTGTTATCACAATACATAGGAACTTTGTTGAATACAAAGCCATAGTCAGATAATTGGGATCTCATCCATAAGATTTGAGCACAACAAGATGACATGGCTATGTATTCAGCCTCTGTAGAGGATATGGAAGTGCTCATTTGTTTCTTTGAAGACCAGCTTACGAGCTTGTCACCTAAAAATTGAGCACCACCTGAAGTACTTCGACGAGTGTCTTGACATCCTGCATGGTCAGCATCTGCATAGGCTGTTAGAGACATACCGGATTTCTTCGGATACCAAAGTCCCATGTTAATGGTTCCTTGGAGATACCGAAAGACCCGTTTAACCACTTCAAGGTGCTTTTTGGTAGGCTTAGCCTGGTATCTAGCACACATGCATACAGCGAACAAAATGTCTGGTCTGCTGGCTGTGAGGTACATCAGGGATCCAATCATACTACGATATTTCGCTTGATCTACTATGATCCCTGAGTGTTCCTCATCCAGTTTTGTACGCTCCACCATAGGAGTGTCAACAGGGTCACTTGAGTTAAATCCAAATTTCTTTAAGATTTCATTAGCGTATTTAGATTGATTTATAAAAATACCTCCGGGACTTTGTGAAATTTGTAATCCCAAGAAAAATGACATTTGTCCCATCATAGACATTTGAAATTTGGAGCCCATCTCCATAGAAAAACGATTACATATATTAGGGTCAGTCGAGGCAAAAATAATATCATCAACGTAAATTTGAACGTGAATTAAATGTTTGCCTGACTTTCTGGTGAACAATGTTGGATCAACTGCTCCTTTGCTGAATCCGGTGGATAAAAGAAACTTTGATAGTGTATCATATCATGCCCTTGGAGCTTGCTTCAAACCGTAAAGGGCCTTTTTCAAGCGATAGACATGAGTAGGATGCTCTGGATTCACAAAACCTTCTGGTTGGCTGACGTATACGACTTCTTTAAGATCTCCGTTGAGAAAAGCCGTCTTTACATCCATCTGATAGACAATCATATTCTTACTTGCAGCATTAGCCAGGAAGATTCTGATTACTTCGATGCGTGCAACAGGAGCAAAAGATTCCTCAAAGTCGATACCTTCTTCTTGACGATAACCTTTAGCAACTAACCGTGCCTTATTTTTCAAAACATCATCGTGCTCATCAAGCTTCACTTTGAAGATCCACTTGAGAGAAATGATCATTGCACAATCTGGAACTGGTACTAATTCCCATACATATAGACGATCGAACTCATGAATTTCTTCTTGCATTGCATTAAACCAGCTGTCCTCAGACATTGCAGTTTTAACATCTTTTGGTTCGATCTTGGAGAGTACTGAGTTGAAGAAGCACCATAAGGCATCAGTAACTAATTGTTTTCGAGTTGATACGGAACCAGAAGGATTTCCAATGATGTTATCCAATGGATGGTCATGTGTCCATTTTCTAAGATGTTCGTGTGGTTGTTGTTGAAGGACTGATGTAGCAGAGTTTATATCCCCTGATGAAGATGGTTCAGGTGTTGGTTCAGGGGCAAAGATGTTTTCAAATGGAGCATCTTCGGGAGTAGCAAAGGGATTAACTTCATCATTGATGCCAGAAATAGTTCCATGATGTACATTCGAAGATTGATGATTTGTTGATGAGACTGAGTGATCAGCAGCAGGCGCTTCTTGACTTAACGATATTAAGACTGTAGGATTGACTTCATTCTTAGTGTTATGAGCAGCCTCTGTTGTGGGAATTGACAGTTCAATAGCACTTGGCTCATAGAGTTCATCAAACATAGGATCAAACAATTTCTTTAAATCATCTTCAGATGGAGGCACATATGGAGTTGCTGGAGAAGAATTTGGTACAAGGGATGAACCAATGGGACTGTTTTGAAGTGCGGGTCCTGAACTGGATTGTCCAGGAGCCATTTGACCGGTTAGCTCATCGAACGTAACGTGAATTGTTTCCATGATATATCGGGTTCTCTTGTTGTAGATTCTGTAACCCTTCTTGTTTGGTGCATAACCAACAAAAACTCCAATATCTGCCTTTGCTCTTAATTTTCCTAAGTCTTGACCGTCATTCGTTGGATAGCACAAGGCACCAAACACACGAAGGTAGGAGAGATCAGTTTTTCGTTTATGAACTAGTTCATATGGAGTTTTTCCATGAGAGGTGTGTATAAGGGAACGATTTTGTGTGTAGCAAGCAGTGGCAATGGCTTCAGCCCATAGAAACATTGGAACCTTTGAATAAATTAGCATTGTTCTTGCGGCTTCCACAAGAGTTCAATTTCGTCTTTCAACTACACCGTTCTGTTGAGGAGTTCGTGGAACACTTCTTTGATGACTGATTCCAATACTTTCATAAAATTGACTTAAGTCTTTGTGAACGAACTCGGTGCCATTGTCAGTTCGAATAATTCTAACCGTGTTGTTAAGACGAACCTGAAGTTGCTTGATAAGTTTGATGATGACAGCTGGAGTTTCATCCTTAGTCCTCAAAAACTTTACCCAAGTAAATCTAGAATAGTCATCGACAACGACTAAATTATATTTCTTCCCATTAATCGTTTGCACTCTCATTGGTCCGCACAGATCCATATGAAGGGTATGAAGAACTTCCATTACTGAGTTTGTGGGTTTTGGTTTGTGAGCATATTTCGTGCTTTTCCCCAATTGGCAAGCTGAACAAAGGTGATCTTTTTCATATTTTAGTCTGGGTAAGCCTCTGACAAGATCCTTTCTGGCAAGGTTATTAATGGTGCCGAAGTTCAAGTGATTGAGACGACGATGCCATAACCATGACTTTGTTTTTGAAGCCTTTGACAACAAGCAGATTGGATAGGACTTCATCATGTCTTCGATAGAGATGGTGTATAGGTTTGAACCACGAGTTCCTCTTAACAATTCCACACCATCAAGTTCTCTAACGAAACAAGTATGTTTTCTAAAAGCCACTTCAAGATCGGAATCACAGAACTGACCAACAGAGAACAAGTTATGACCAAGACCTTCCACATAGTATACCCGGGAAATTACACTATCTCCAACCACATAATCTCCATAACCCATAATAGCTCCAAAATGGTCGTTTCCGAATCTAACTGTCCCGATGAATTTGCTCACGAAGTTCATGAGCCGCGACCGGTCTCCAGTCATATGCTTGGAACAGCCTGAGTCCAGGTACCACAGAACGATTTGAACGATCTGCAGTTGAACACAGACAAGAATGGATAACTGGATAATTGGGATCCCCATGCAAGAATGGGTTCCATTTGGTTAGTAACAGTGATTGGGACACCCACATCAGAAGTATGAGCAATGGAATCATTAGGAATAGATGCAGTGCTGGTGTCTGTATTTGACCTATTCAAAGTATGTTCACTTCTTATGGGAATAGTTCTACCAGTAGGCATCCATTTTCTAGTGGGCATTGTCTGATTAACCTTATGGCCAACAGGTATCCATTGATAACCTATCTTACTAAAAGTTCTTCCTGTGGGCTTCCACTATTTTCTAACTTTCATTAGCCTTTGCCTTTTTGCCTTCTTAGCATGATATTTTGCTTTAACAACGTTAACTGGAGATTTGACAGTTTTAGACAAAGCATTCACACCACATTCATGATTAGTAACATAATTCAAGCAGACATTATTACATGGTTTGCAAATAGTATCAGAATTCGAATTAATTACAGTACGCCTATGGCAAATACTAGAATCAACACGATTTGTTTTATTCGGCTCAAACTTAAAGTTCCTAGGTTGGTCTTCTACTCTCTTCCAATGCATATTCTTAGCTTGCGAGGTCCTATCATTCCTTGTATTGTCTTGAGACTTTGACCTGCTCGCTTTAATGTCACTGATTACTCCTGTAGAGGGAATGGGAACATTAGTTGGTTTTGCTACTTTTTGCATTTCCTGTTTAGATGTGCTGGGTTCTGAACTACTTGAAGGCATACTAGAGTTCACATTCGTGGTATTGGTCATTGAATGAGTTGTATGCTTGGCACTAGGCATAGAACAGGGTATCAAGGGATTGACTTGCTCACCTAAGGTTTTGGGGCATATTGTAATTAAGCATTCTAGAAGTTCTTGAGATCGTTTGGCATATAAGCATGCATGGCCAATTGCATTATCAAGTGGTTTCTCTAACTTATCCTCTTCAACAATCTCACGGAGACATTCTAGGTTGTCTTTAAGGTATGAGAAATATGTTTGAATAGCAAGTTTGTTATTCCTAAGATGAGGAGGAACATACTTCACAGTCAAAGCATATTTATTACATACATGCACCTTTGAAGCACCATTCTCCACATTTGTCATTGGTATTTTCCCTTTTACCTGACCCTTCAGATTCTCAATTTCCTTTTGCAACGAGGTTATTTTTTCATTATTTTTGTTACGAGTGACTTTTATTTACTCAAATAACTCATTGAAATGACATTTAACCTTTTCATTTTCTTCAAGAAAACTCTCATTTTCCTTTTGTAAAGAATTAACCAAGTTTTGAAGATGAAAATTTTGAGAATTCCGAGAATCTAAAGAAGGAGGCATTTGGGAGCCAGTCACATTGGTTTTTTCACCCTTTAATTGAGAGATTTGGGCTTTCAATCTTTTGATCGTGTTATAATGAGCTCGAATTTGTTCATCACGTTTGCTAATTTCAAAAACTGCATCAAACTCAGGAACATCAGAGGATGTCTTGATATTTGAGGTTTTAACATTTTCTTTGAGATGTTGATATTTTAATTTCAAAGCAAAATGTTCAACTTCTAATTTAGAAAAATGTCTAACCAGGTTATCATGATCATCCTTTTCGATTTTCTCATGCAATTTTGAATTCGTTGTTTCAAGCTCAATTACACGATCAAGGGAAACTTTCAAAGCAACAGATAATTCATGAAATTGAGATGCAGTAATAGAAGAATTTGTAGCAACGTAAAACACATCTTGAGCAACACATTGAGAAATCAAGTTTTCATTTAATATATGCAGATTCTTCCTTTCAATTTCATTATATTTAAGTTCCATTTCATGATCATTGACCTCGATAATCATTGCATCAAATTCCTTTTCCATTTCTTTAATATCAGTGTTTATTCCAATTTTAAGACTCTCAAATTGACCTTTTAACTTTTTAAAGAAAGGCATGACCTCTGTTAAATAACATTCTTTGGTTTGCTCAAAACCCATTTCCCCCTCAGTTATCCCTGTAGGTGTGATTCTCTTCTTACAAGTTTTCTCAAAATCAACAAACAGCTGATAAACAACATATAGGCTGATTAAGGTCCTGCTATTAGTGGCAATAGATCTAGGAACTAGGTGCATTGGTGTATTAGGAGGATACACAGTGGCTTTTGGCAATTTCCTAAGGGGAGGGTTAGAAACAACAAGATTCTCTGCTTTTTGCTTATCTAAATCCATTTTCCAGAATACTTGTTCAGGAGTTAGAAGTGTCTGAGTCTTAAACTTGTTTAAGGAGATCCAGTTTTCATTAGTGTAATCATGAGGTCTGGTCATTATGTTATTCTTTTTACACTCAGGCTTTTCTAGCTTCTTGTTCATTTTCTCCCTAGTGACTTCATCTGATTTCTTATCTTCCTCAGTGCACTCAATGCAACTAGGTTTCTGCCTAGGCTTAAGGATTTCATTACAATCATAAAGTACCTTATGAGCAGCTCTAGCCTTTTTAATAACCTCTGGACTTGGTTCCTCAACAAGGGGAACGCTATGCTTATCGCTTAAGACTCTATGCTTAGTGATCATGTGAGCAGTCTGAATGGTATTCCCTTGTACGTACAACTTATTCTCAAGTTTGTGTTTCAAAGTTTTTAGATTGGAAAAATCATTCAAAAGTTTTGATTCCTTAGCATTGAATTCTTGCTTAAGCATTTTCACATTTTCTTGAAGTTCTTGTTTTTGCTTAGCAGTTTTAGAAAGCTTTTCTTGTAAGGAGTTTAACTCTTGTTTTAATACTTCTTCTCTAAAATTACTTTTTCTAATAGTTGTACGCATTTGGTCATCCATATCCTGCTCACGGGTAGTTAACTCAAACTTAGCACGATGTTCATAAATAGCAACTTGTTCCTTATAGGTATTGAGCTCAGTGGTCAAGGAATCATTAGGCACAAATGCAGTGTATTCATCTGGCATGCATTCATTGTTAATTGCAGAAGATTCATCACTAGGTACAACAAGACTGTCATCTTGTTTCACATATTGTTCATATGGGATAACATTGTTATTTCCCATATTTTCAATATCTGACTCAATGACTTCAGTAGATTGTACTTCATGGTGAATCTTTTGCTCATCAACTACATCATATAGTTTGAGTACCTCTTTAATGATGGATTCCTTGGATGGACTGGATTGTTGAGATGAAGAGGTCATTGGAGAGATATTAGCCATGAAGATAGTTTGTGCACATGGTTCATCATCAATGTCCGAGTCAAATGCATCACAGTCTGCAACTTGAAAGGCGTTGGGATTGTTCTGAACAGCATGCACTGGTTGTTCGTCCACATCTCCATCATATGTTCTAGCATTCCCATCAGTCAAGAACAACAGCTCCTCTTCATTCAACATTACACCATTATCTTGTGCTTGAACCAACAACATCTTGTCCCTGAAGTATTCTGCGTTTTGAGTGCGTTTTGGTTGAGTACAGTTCCTAGCAATGTGCCCTTCTCCACCACAGTTGTAGCACTTGATTGGCTTTGCTTGACCCTGGTTTCCATTCCTTCCCCAATTCTGATTTGCAACATAGCCTCTACCAGCTCCACCTCTTCCTTGTTCGTACTGCCTTTCTTGAACTGGTTGTACAGTAACCTTTCCATCTCTGACCAAAGCATGGTTGTGTAGATTGGATGCAGTCCTGATTTCATTGTTAGTGTGAAGTCTGTTGGTATGTGGAGAGAAGGTTAAGTTTTGTTTAACCATAAAAGCCAAATTATTGATAAAGTGCTCCATGACTTCATCAGAATTAGGTTGCTTATATCCCGAATCAGGAATGGGCTTGTGATTATCATTTCCAGTGGGTGTGACATGTGATGCTTTGGTGAAGAATGCAGTTGTATCATTTGATGAGCTTGTTTCTCCTGGTTGAGATTTGAATTGTTCAAGAATCCTTTTTTCAAACATAGCATGTTTCTCATTCTGAAGAAGGAAGGCATACAATTGCTCATAGTTGGTGTTCTTTAGTCCTTTGGTAAGCTTCACTGAAGTGACAAACTTGTGCCATTCGAGATTCATGTTGTTTACGAATTTTGAGTTCAGCTGAATGTTTGGCATAGTCATCTTGATATTCCTCATATCATTCACCAGCTTGTGGAATCTCACGTAATATTCATAAACACTCTCTTCAGGTTTCATCTTAAAGTGTTCAAATTCATCATACAGCTGTGATTCTCTGTCTTCGATAGTCAATTCAGAACCTGAGAGAAGCATCTTGACATTATCCCAAACTGCCTTAGCTTCTGTGTTGTGATTGATCAGTTTGTAGATGTCTTTAGGAAGACCCTGAAGTATGATGTTAGAAGCCCTGATATCAGCATCAAATCGCTTTTTCTCCTTATCACTCAGCTCATCATATGTCTTTGGTCTGTCTAATCCAAAGATCATTGTACCATCTGCTGCAGTATCAATTATGTCTCTTGTGGTCTCAACCCGATAAGGTCCTTCATCAATTTACTTAAGGATGTTAATTCCATTATTCTTTCCTAAGCAGTACAGCCTGATTCTTTGTGACCAAGACTCATAGTCAGTTCTATCAAGCATGGGAGGACGAGTATCAGATCCTGCAGGTTGCACATCATCAGCAACGGAAGGTATGTTTAAATTCTACGGGATTTTACAAATCTTTGACTTAACCGGGAAATAGATTCTTTCACGGGATTATACAAAATCAAGAGATAAACCGTAAAACTTATACACTTATGCGTAGACAGCAACTTTACGAGTAGAAACTTATGCGTAGAAAACAACGTTATGCGTAGGAACTTAAGCGTAGATGAGAGCTTACGCGTAGACAGCAGTTTACGCGTAACTTACAACTTACGAGTAGACACAAGCTTACGCGTAGGGTATTTAGGGTAAAAGGCTTAAGTTTATGCGTAAACCAAAGCTTAGGCGTAAGAACCTTATGCGTAAGTTTCCCTTAGGCGTAAGACAAGCTTATGCGTAAGAAAAAGCTTATGCGTAAGAATTGTTACGCATAAGATTTATGCTTATGCGTAAAATTAGGGTTTTACCCACAAAGATCTCTTACACTTCACAGTGCACAAGATATCCAAAGTCGAAGTGTTTTTCAGTCTTATCCAAGCAAGAAGAACACTAAGTAACCACCAGAAATGCAGATCAAGTGACAAATACCTTACGCGTAGGATTAGGGTTTCGTTATGCGTAGAAAGTACAAAATTTTCCAAACACGATTTTTCGATCAAAACCGTTTAGAAAACCAGATTAATATGATGAAACAACCTTGAAAACACCAAAACAACAAGAGTTGAAGATCAAAACCACGATTCTCTCTTACGCGTAGATCCGTACACACGTATCCAAACACTCTTAAAGACCAATAAAAACTTGTAAAGTTTAAACCTTTTTGCAAGAAACTGAACTTTAAGCACTCAATAAACCTTAACCCACAAGAATCTTGGAATAAAAGTGTAAATTTTAAATCTTTAAGGATACAAAAGTTCGTATACGAGACTACTCATAAAAACCCTTTTACGCGTAAAACTAAACTTTAACCCAACAATCACTATCAACCCAAGAACATGAGAGATGGATGATCAAACCATGGCTCTTGATACCATTTGAAGGATCTTGGTTTGTTACACAAGTTAGGCGGCGCCGTTAGGTTAATAGTTTAAAGAGAGAAAGTGGGAGAGAGTGGGAACCCTAGAGAGACAAAGAAAAATGTATTATGAAAGCTCCAACCCTTTGCCTTGGAGGGCAAAGGGTATTTATAGGGTACAAGCTTAGATGCCTCTATTAGGCTGTGGATCAGGCATACAGTGGGTAAAGACCCGTCCGTCCTCCACGGTGTTACAAAGTATTCTAAATACTAACACTGAATTACTACGACTACGATCTTTCTAACGAGTATACATACTTGAGGTGATCGACACTTTAAGTACTGGATTTACTAAATCCTAACAGAATGCAACAAGGAGCTGCCTGAAGGTGTAAAGTTCGTGAACTGTCTTGTAATTGAAAAGCCTAAAAGAGGATTATTCCACATTGATGTCTATGGAAACCCAGCATTCCAAAGATGGAGTGACATTGATCAGGCAGGTGTGGCTGCAATGCTGAGCTACATACATGTAGCCTCTCAGATCCAAACACCAGCAAACATCAGGTTCTGCCATGACCTGAATGCCAAGATAAGAGAGCACCCTGACAAAGATACACTCCTCAAAAAGAAACCTAAGCTTGAAGCACTTGGGATCCATCTTGACTGACATCATTATCATTTATCTTTTGTACTAGTGATAGGAACCTTGTAATTGATCAATAAACGATGTATGTTTTTGTTAAAAGATTCAGTGTTCCTTATTATGTTCAGTAGTACATTCAGTGTAAGAAGAAGCCATTTGCTCACTTACACTGATCAAACACTTAGGCTATTTGTATATCCAAATAGGGGGAGACTGTTGGGTTCATTAAAAACCCAAACCCCTTAAGTCAAGGATTTGAATAGAAAATACCCTAAGTATTTATATCGTTAAACACTAACAGGTCACTGAGTGCATAGTCTCAGTGAGCCATCTTCAGGATACTCAGTAAGAGACGAAGAATAAGTCTCTCCACTCAGTAAGGCGGAACTTAAAGGGTGAAGACTGAGTCAAGAAGAAGATGGTGGATTCAGTGAGTGATGACAATAAGTCACTGAATCCCTAAACTCCTCACCAACTACTCACACTGAAGACAAACTGAAACTGAAACTGAAGACTATGAAGACTGAAGAATGGGCGGGATAAAACGGTTACATGGAATCGAATAAGACGGAGTACTTATCCTGAAAGTTTCCCTTTTAGAATCAGCATCAGTACTGACATAAAGAAAGTGACTTGGTCCCTTTACCTAATATAGTCTTTGTAAACAGAGACAAAATACATCAGTATTTTATCTTCTGCAAATTATCAGTTTGTCACTTAGGAAAGAGTTAAAACTCATACTTGTATAAATAGCATAAGAGATGTAGTGAAAGTTTAAGCTTGTGAATTGTAAAAACACACACACACACACACACACAAGCCATCTTTCACTCCTCCAAAAACTTTTTCCCTGAGATAGCTTAGTGGTTTCGTGTAGTTGTGCTCAGACTTAGCCTGAGCTTAGTGAGGAGTTACAACACTTTGTCATTTCAATCCCTAGTATTGTTTCGCAAGTACTAGGGTAACATATTCTTTTGATTCATTTCTAATAAGAATATGATGTTGAAAATTAATCTGTGTGTTTTACTTACATCTTTCAAGTCATTGATTCACAATTAGTTTGTTTAGAATACTTTAACTGTTTTTATACTATAGTGAATAGGGAACAACATATTGGTATATTAGAATCTTCCCGATCCGGATCCCACAATTGAAGATGATTGGATGCCGAAAGGAAAGGGTAACTATATCTTGGGTTGAAAAATGAAGAAACTGAGCTTAATTTGACTTCTATGGAGAGTTGGCATGAAAAAATGCAACGTAAGAGGTCTTACTGCATCAGCAGATGGTTTTCTTCATCATCAAATGAAGAAACGGAGCTTAATTTGACCTCTATGGAGAGTTGGAATGAAAAAATGCAACGTAAGAGGTCTCACTACATCTGCAGATAGTTTTCTTCCAACCTTCAGCAACAACAAAAGCATCTTGTGATTCTCTCCACCAAACGTATCATGTGCTGGAAAAAGTAGTGAATGATACCATTTTTAAATAATTTTGATAATATTGTTTTGAAAATGGAATATATTGTTTTGAAAATAAATTGGACTTAATTTTGGAAATCATCGGACTTCATTTTATCAAAACTTAAGTCACTCAATCATCGACTACGGTCATCGATTGAGGGGGGGAGTGATTTCAAATAAAATATTTTCAAATGATATTTCTTCATAAAAGTCCGTTTTGTACAACATAAAGTGGTGATCTAAAGATTTAATGTTATGTTATGGTATGATTTTCTTTAAAACTCAAAGATCTTACAAAATGAAATCTTTTATGTTCTTGTTTGATTGTGAAATTGTTTTATTTTACTTAAAGATCTCTTAAAAACTATCATACATGACACTAACAATCTTTAATGTCTATAATCGGTCCTCATCAGTCAATTTCAAAAAAAAAATCAAACCACGTCTTTCCCCAAAATTTTCCAAATGATTTAAATCAATCGGGATCCAAAATCTCAATTGGTTTGAAATTTTTGATCGGGGGAGAGATCGTGATTTAAATCTCAAATCGGTTTTAAAAGGGTGATTGTTTCTAAAGCACTCCTTCCTTCATGTGTCAAACGATTTTGAAATACATAATGCACATGATTGTGGAGGAGCATTTATCCAAAAACCAAAAGAGTATTTAAACAAGGCCACATATTCTCCCATGTTTTCCAAACCTTATTAAATCACTTGGGATCCAAAATCTCAAAGGGTTTGATATTTTTGATCAGGGGAGAATTTGTGATTTAATTGTGAAATCTGATAAATGATGATCGATTTGATTCAAAAGCGCATGCTGCTCTCCCATATGTGCTAAACGCTTTCGAATCTCGAAGCACATATTGAGGGGGAGCATTTCAAAAGAAAACAAACTTTCAAGATACAAAAATTTCTATGTTTCAACATAAGTACCTTGATTGATTTTCTAATGGTTTCCTAATGGCTATTGTGATCGTGGATGTACTTTAAAAGAACTCTTTCCTCTATGTGATAAAATTATCTCAAATATCTTGCGCACATATTAAGGGGGAGAATTTACCAAAGAAATTCAAATGGCTTTTTCTAAGGAAATTGTGATCAAGAAATTATTTCAAAGAACTCTTGCCTCCATGTGCTAATCAATTTCAAAATCATACGCACTTGTTGAGGGGGAGCATTTCTAAAAGATAAAAAACAATTAAGGTACAAAATGCTTTGATATTATAACACAAGTACCTTGATTGATTTTCCAAATGATTTTTCAATTGGTTTCGAGAAGGAATGAACAATACCAAAAGACCGACCAATTTACTTTATTCATGGTGTTATAAGGATGGTTAGGTTAGGTATTCGTTCCCACGATCCCGCCAGTGCCGGAGGGATCTACCCAGGGACAATCCACTAGATAGTGTAGAAGTCCTTAGGTATGATGAAAAAAGGAGAAAAGTGAGAAATGGGAAGAGTGCGGATTGAGATAGAGCTAGAACTGGAATAAACCCAACAAGGTTCTAGTTATGAAGTCTCGGTAAGCACTGAAGGGGTTGAAGAATGAAAAAGAATTGAATGTGAAAAGGGTGAAAAGAAATAGCCCTCCAATAATTCAACTTTAGGGGAGAACTCGGGTTCAATACATATGCTACTGGTGGTTACCAAGGTAACGCCGGTATTGAAGACAAGACGTCATGGACCCAGTGACGCACTGCACTACAACTTCCCAAGCTACTCAAGTTCCTTTTAAAAGGGCTTGTTTCATTCTTACGGGGAACCTACATAATCTATCGACTTTCTCTTAGAGATTGTTGATATTGAAGAAGGAGACCCTCTCCCTAGTCTCCGGCATAGGAACCAAATGTGCACGAATGAGTCTAGAGCCAAGAGATCATCCACAAAATCTCATTAGGACACAAAATTAATGAAGACTTGCTGTTTCACACAATGTGGAAAGTAAGAATATATTAAGAGTCCTACGCATTATCCTTGTGGTATTGCCAGAACATCCGAGTGATATGTAAAAGTATTCACGATGAAGATGGAAATCCTTCTAGAGCCAACATCAAACAAGCTCTTGGTGGGTGACATGTGAGATCTTTTCTAAAGATCAAGCTTGTGACAACTGGATAGAAACAATGGGGTGATTCATTCTTGAATCAACCTTGGTCCAGGAAATGAATTGACGAATACTTTTGGAAAAACCGTTCGATGTGCAAATCTTCTTTTCTCTAGCACATCGAATGTGTATTCATTATCAAACACAAAAAGTATCTATGATTGAAAAAATACTTTTGAAAAAACCGTTTGATGTGCAAATCTCTTCTTTTCTCTAGCACATTGAATGTGTACTCTTTTCAAATACAAAAAGTATTTATGATTGAAAATTGATCTTTCTCATAAAACCTTCGTCATATTGCAAAAATCTTTCTTCTAAGCAATACGCGATTGTTTTTAAATCAATTTTTCATCAATCAGTGAATCTCAATTCGCTGGTTCACTTACTCAATGTTGTCTTCTTTGAGACGCTCCGGTTTGAGAACGGCTAGAGCAGCTGCGAAACCCTGTCAAGGAGATTCTTTGGAATTATACCTGATCACAGGCAGTACTTGTATTGATCAACGGGGAACCGTGGGCAGTGTACCTCAATTCAACGAAAGTGATCAGAGACACTTTCGTGTGTTTTATTGATAACTGTTGTTTGTAGGTACATTTAGACGGTTGCAGCTGATCAGAATTGAGAAGTCAATCCAAATCCGCATGCTCACAGCATCCACACTTAATTGAAGAAATCATGACTAGTGCATATCTACATAACCTGGCTCTGATATTTTTATACTATGCTTCTGCTACACTGCTGCAAATATCATGAACCAGTAAAGCTTCCGCTACTCTGATGGAAAGATGTCATGATCCTGAAAGTGTGAGCATGTCGGTCCAAAAGTCACAACATCACATGAAGGCAACACAATAAAGGGTGATCCAGAGATTTACTGTGGCTGATGATCTCAATGAAAGCTCGAAGATCATCAAAATGTGGATCAGTTAAAGGCCTCCACTAAAAGTACAAAACTATCCGGACTTTGAAGAATTGCTACTAAAGCACAAAGATTGCGGAACTCGAAGAATTGAAGTCTACGAGGTCAGAACTAAAGACAAAGATAAAATGCTAGGATACCAAATGTATTTCATGGGGTGACCTCCCTTAGAGGGAGATTGTTAGGAACTGGAAATTCCATGTGAAAGTGTCGGTCACCCCAATAATGGTCTAGCATATGTTAGTTCGTAGACTTGTCATTGTTTACGTTATTTAGTAGTTAATTAGTTAGTCACTATCGTAGAATAGTTTAGAGTAACACCGTGGAGGAAGGACGGGTCTTTACCCACTGTATACCTGATCCACAGGCCTTCAGGAGGTCGTTTAGTTTGTAACTATAAATACCCTTCCCACTAAGGGAAGGGTGTTGCTTCTTGGAATCTAACCTTGCATTTGTTATTTTACAACTCTCTTTCAAGAACATCCTCTCCACTCTCTTCATCTCTCTAACAATGGCTTTCTTGTATCATCACAATCCTAGACCACCCGAATCATCTAAACAACATATTATACACGATCCTACAAGAACTCCACATGAGTGACACAGGCCTAATGTATGACACTGACGACTTGGATCAAACTATATTCATTACTGATCTGATATCTCCGCCAACATCTGCATCCGACGTGGATCAGAGTGTTCAACATGAGCCGTCTACATCTCATTTCGATGATAACCAAATAGATCTCGTAGTTATATTTGACGATCAAGATGACTTTATGGTTAATATTGATAATCAGGTTGACTCTGTGGTTATATTTGAGGATCTACATAATGATCATGTTGAGACTCACGTTGAACAAGCTGCACCTTTGTCTAATCCAGATCTTGAGCTCATGACCAACTTAATTCAGACTCACAAATCTCAAATGGAAAAGCGCCAAGACATCAATAAGAAATTACAGGATAAAATTGCACTGTTGACTAAGGATAATGAATGCTATAAGTTCCAACTAAACATTTTTCAAACTAAATAGAAACGTGAAAAAGGTTTTAAAGTCGCATTTTCTAAATCGTACCAAAATGAAAAGTCTTTGGAAAAACAGATATGTGATCTAGTTGCATCTAAGAATGCTTTGTTGTCTCAAATAGAACAACTGAAATATGATCATAAACAACAAATTAACGCTCTCACTTCGGAAACTCAAAAAGCCAAGTTTGAGTTGTTAACTTGTCAAAAACAGTTTTGTGAATACAAAAAGCATTCGAGGAAACAAACAGATGACTATCTTGAAGAAATTATCGACTTACAAAAAAAAATCAAAGAGTTTTGAAATGTTGTTTACAAACATGGTGAGTCAATCACAACTATTCAAAAGTTTACTTTTAAACCAAATCCAAATGGATATGGACCTAATCTTGCTGATTACAAACCACGTTTTTCACATCGAGCATTCAAACCAAATCCTCAAGTCTACAGTGCAGAACATAGAATTGATGACTCAATAATGAGTGTTGTTGAATATAATCGTATGGAGGAATTAGATGTAGAAGACGAGAGTCTGTCAAAAATTAAAAATGTTGTTTATTGCAAACCATTTAACTATTCAAAAGCCATAACTTTCGTCGCACAACAGGATAATTCTAACACACCTTGGGTTATCACGCCTACTCCTAAGTCCTCTGCTAATGATGGTCCCCGATCCAATGTTGCATAAATTAATGGTCCTTTACCTTCTTTTAGCTAAATAAAGCCATTAGCTGAATGATGTCAGGTTCTTAAATACTTTGACACTTTTATGTCTGACATCAAAATTTTGGAACACGCAATTGAAGTTAATTCTGAAATAAAAGCTGAACATTTTCAATCGCCATTTACGCGATAACAAAGAGATATTTTTCAGAAAGGGCTTTTACCACATGTCCGAAATTTAAAAATGTGTGCAATCTATTGGGAATGGGAACTTCGAAAGGAGATTGGGCTTATGAAACAGTTTTTGAGCAAACAGAAACATCGATTTCTAATACTAAACGTAAAAAGAAAATGTTAAGAAATCATGTTGACCGACTCTTGGAAGATTTTATCTGTGCTGATACCATTAATGTTGTACTATTACATTCTGTTGCATATGCATTTGATTATATCGCTGTTGATTCTACTGAAAATGTTGAGAATACCGATAATGTGTCACAAATCAAGTCTTTAAAAATTGAAAATGAGCGATTGTTAAATGAGTTTTCCAATGCAAAACGTCGTCTTCAATGGTGTCAAAAAGATTGTCAAAATCGTGAACTTGCTTTGAAAAACAAAATCAACCAGTTGCGTTCAAAATCTCTTGATCCAAAAATAGAACAACTGGATGATGCAAACGTGTCTTTAAAGTGTCAAATTTCAAAATATGAACAAGAAATTGCTAAAGTGAAAACTGAATATGGTGTCATATTTGATTTACTCAAAAAGACTCGTGCTCAAGCGTCAAAAGATGCTGATGATCATCTTGCTTATACCAAAGAAGTTTTACAAAATAATGGAAACACTCGCTCTGAAAATCAAGATTTGTTACACACTATCCATGACTTAAAAGCGGAGTTGGTGAAACTTAAGCAAGATAAGATTAGTAATACTAATGCACTTGCCCCAGGAATGTTTAAAATTGACACTAGAACGCCTAATGACAAACCACAAGATACTAATGTGCTTTCTTTAACTAAAACAAGAATAGTTACCTCTTTTCCCAACGCTAACACTTCACAGCTTAAGAGCATATCAAGGAAGAATAGGAAGTTGTGACATAAGAAAAGAACAATAAAGACCTCTAAAGTAGAAGAACACCTTAGGACTTTGAATAAGACTCAAGTTGCACCGACTTTAGACATTGCGTTAGACAAATGTAATAGAAAAAGTGATCTAACGAATGCTGAACCTTTAAGTACTTTGAATGTTTTGTTTGAAGCATCTTGTGTTGGTTGTCATAAAAGCATGTTTTCTGGTTGTCATGATAAATGTGTTGCTAATGCTATCGGTTGGGAATAATACTAACAGTTACCACTGATACACTTGTGGTTGACACTGCTAAAGATTACACTAGCAGTGGAAACTCATTACCACTGCCAGTAAAATTTTACCACTGCTATTAGGATAATTGTTATGTATCCGTGTATTGATAAGTATAGAAACGATCTTGTGTATATTCAATATTGTTAGGATTATACTTATCTTGTAAAGGACTCCTTGTGTTATAAAAGGAGATCCTATGTTATTGCTTAGTATACGTATTATTCATATAAGCTTCAAGGTGTAACCCTATTGATAAGCAAGATCACTCGTATTATTTCTTAATAATATTGAAGCTTTGTGTTAAACTATTCTCACTTTCATTACATCATATAAACCATCTTCTAAGTATTACTAAGTATATTCCGCGTGCTTATTAATATAACTCAAAATATCACTAACACAAGGTGTGTGTTAAGATCCATCAAGTGGTATCAGAGCGAAGGCTCTGATATTTTGATTTAGAAGATCCAAGGAATAAGCTTAACCTAATCACTCAAATCAATGGAGATGGAAAACAACCAGTCCAACTCTGCTCCAAGGCTTCCTAAGCTCAAACTCAATGAGTTTGAGATGTAGAGGATAATGATTGAGCAATACTTTCTCATACAAGACTATGCTCTATGGGAGATCATCCTAACTGGTGATTCTTTCAAGTCTGTTACTAAGACTGAGAAAGTTGGTGACACAGATGTTGTAACAATTTCTGTACCTGAGACTAATGATGAAAGAGCAAAGAAGAATGACCTGGAGGCCATAAGTTTGTTACTAATGACTCTTCTTAAAGACCAGATGATTGCTTTCAGCAAGTACAAGACAACAAAAGAACTTTTTGAAGAGATCTGCTCAGTGTTTGGTGGCAATGATGCTACAAAGAAGACACAAAAGATATTGTTGAAGCAAAGTTGTGAAAACTTCTCTGCTTCAAGCAATGACTCACTTGACATCATCTTCACCAAACTCCAGAAGATTGTCACACAACTGACTGTTTTTGGCATTGAGGTAGAAAATAAAGATCTCAATTTAAAGTTTCTAAAAAGTTTGCCTTCTGAGTTTCATACAAATGTTACAATCTGGGAAAATAAACCAGAGATTGAAACTATGAAGCTCAATGATCTTTACAATAACTTCAAACTCATTGAACAAAGATTGAAGAAGGCATGGAAGCTTGGTACAAGCTCTAGCAGCTTGGCATTGTTGTCAACCTCTGTTGACAGTGATTCTGAAGATGACTATGATGATGATATTGCCACTGCTGGTTCTACTGTTTCCACTTGTAATGTTAGTGCTACCACTACAGGTTCAAAGAAGAAGGTTGCTGGTATTGGAGATCCTACCTTCTATGCTTTTATCTCCTCTCAAGTTAATGGCTCTATATTAACTCATGAAGACATAGAGCAAATTGATGAAGATGACTTGGAGGAGATGGACATAAAATGGCAGATAGCTCTTCTTAGCATGAGGGCTAGGAAATTCTACAAGAAGACTGGCAAGCCAATTCACATAAATGGTGGTGAAACTGCAGTGTTCGATAAAAAGAAAGAAGAATGTTTCAATTTTTGTAAAACCCTAAAAATCGTAAACGCGTGAAAAGACTATTTTGCCCCTCTATTTAATATTTATAAAATAGGTAAAATCCGTCAAGCTCAGTAAATGTAAAATTTAACTTAACTTATAACTTGTTTGCCAAGCCAAATGTATGAATTGATTTACGTTTACGTTTAAAATTTCATCACACGTTTTTCTTCTTAGTTTTGCACGAACCGAAATTTTAAAGGACATAAATACATAATAATAAGAGCCCATTTAACTTGTAAATTAAATTTGAACTTGGGCTTAGCCCATTGCTTCCCTTGGCTCATCCAAAACCAAAATCCCCCATACACTTTCCATTCCTTCTTTCTTTTTTACAATACGTTTCACAAAATGCACAACCAAAAACCCTAGGAAATAAAATGGCGGTTCATCTTTTCTTCTCCACTTATGTCGACATCAAGAGGGACTAGGAGGCTGTTATCGTGCTTGATTCTTAGGCATGGGTGTTGTTTCGAAGGGAGAACGGTCGTGGGTTTCTAGATCGATGGTGGTATTGGTCGTGGGTTCTTGGTGCTCTTGGTTTTTGTTTCATTCCATTCGATCCCCAAGGTATCTCTTGCATTTTGTCCTTGATAAATTCATGTACACGACACACATATGTTTATACAAGCGAATCTAAATGTTATCATGCCTAATAAATTCAAAACCCTAATTGGAATGGAACCTTAAAGCGAATTAATAGCCTAATCATGTGATTATAATGGTCTTTCATGGACCCTAAAACTGGACAACATCATATGTCGAATTTGTGTGGGTTATAGATCAAAATTTATAAGTGCAATAATCTGGGTTTTTGTTGGAAAAGTTTATCTTATGTCTTAGTTAAGTTTTCCAAGTGGTTTGGTCGAATTTGGAGTTTCTAAGTCGTATTTTTAAATTTTACAAGATCAAGTGTCAAAGCTGAGAAAACGGGTCTGAAATTTAGTTGGATTGTTTGATTTTTAATTTTCAAACCATAAATAATTGGGAGCTCTCCTTTTACAGGAGTTACATTTAGGATATAATTGAATTTCTGGGAGTTTTGGGAATTTTTTCAAGGTGTCTAAACAGGTCCAATAATCGTAAACTTTTAAGGTGTATTTTCTGACCACTTTCTGGGCAGGTCTGGACTTATGATTTTCCATAGGCCATTTGACCTGGAAATAAAATCCCCCAATTTTTGGAGAGTCTTTTAACTCATATGGGAACCCCTGGGAATTTCCTTGATTTTATTTGAGCTAAGTAAGTATTTTATAAAAATCGCTAAATTCTGGTCCAGATATGAAGTTAAGAAAATGAAAGATAAAAAGAATATATCAATAAGTAAAACACTTATACATGCATAAGAAGCTTATAAAATGAGTATATAAGTAATATATGATATCAATTCGTGTAGATTCGTTGACGAAAATACGATGTTGCTTTCCGGTGTTACTTTTCCGTTTGTTTTCATTACGTTGCTAAGGTACAGATATTCTGACCTTTTCTCTTAAGGTTTCTCATGATTCGTTTACATCTTTCGATATTAGCTTTGAACTGTTATACTTTGCTCTGAGCCTTCTATTTAGGGCTTCCCTATGACACTGCTATGCACCCTTTTGTTATGAACTCTGATTATGAACCTTTCTGATTATGAACCTTCTGATTGTGAACCTTATGACTACGAACATTTCTGATTATGAGCCATTGATATGAACTTTTGATTATGAACTTATGTTATGGAACATTGATATGAATCCTTATGATATGATTATGCTTTGACCCTTCAGTTTGATACCCGAGCCAAATATGTTTCCCTAGCCATAAAGGTAACATGGCCGTGTCAGTGATGCACCTCTGGCATGACTCTAGGGCAGTAGAGTGATGTTCTGCCACGTCCCTTGGTGGTGGATCATATTTTTGTATATGTGAGGTAGGGGCGTATGGATGCATCCTAGATCTGTTCTGTTATCTGATATGATATGATTTGTCTGGTGAATGATGTCGTGTGCAATACGCGTCTTCACAGTCTGGGAGCTAGCTACTCCATTGGTTACTGAGGTCTCCCCTCCTATTATATATGGTATTCCGAGGTCACCCCTCCGAATACAATGGTTACTTATGATATGATATGATATGTTCCGGGCTCGTGGTATATTTCTGACAACCCTTACACTTTTGATATGTATACTGTACTTTCTGTATTTCCCCAACGCACCATAATCTGTATTAATTGTTCATTTCTCAGTACCCTTATATGACTCACTCTTACCAAGATATAGATACTCCTTTTCATTGATCTGTCACACTTTCATTCTGTTATTTCAGACTATCGTTCCATTCACGTACCGGGCTATTATATGTTATTGGATTTGATTATGCTTTTCATGTGTTATGTGACTACTGATTACTCTGCTGCGATATGATTAATATACGGTTATCTGAGTTACCTGTTTTCATCTGATGATATGTGATCTCACTGTTATGTGACCCTCTGAATTGTCTGGTGACCATGCTAATGTGTAATCGTTAGTTTTGTCTGTTTATTATGTGTACTTCGTTCAGTTAATTCCGTGGACTATGACTATTCGTTGTGTCCTTATCTGCTTATTGTTTACCTGCCATGTTTACATTTCTGTCTATGCTACGGTTTGATTAGGTAAATGGTTCAACTTGTGACGTCTGGCTTGTTAATTTGTTTAGTTGCCCTGCTATGTCTTTAATTCATTTAATTATATCGTTTATACTATATTCCTACTTATTACGTGTGATTGCCATGTGTTGACTGCTGTTAGTACTTCCGCTGTTATGATACTGGTTATGTTTTCAACTAAGGGTTTTGACCTGTGTGAATTGTCATGCTCACTTATTAATTAATTGCTTCCGTTTCCTGTAGATATCTGTTTGGCTTGTATGTCTTCTGATTTCCTGATTTGATTGTATGACATATATGTTGTGTGGATGCAACGCCTGCTATGCTTGCTTATGTTTCAGTTCTTGTATGTCTGGTTTGTATGTGCTTGTTTATATGTCATCGATGCTTTGCTTTGCTTCGTTCTCCTTGTTATCTGTGCTTTGGATATCTATATAATTGTGTTATGCAGGATCTTCATTGACTCATTGTTCTCATTTCGCTGCGACTTTGTTATCCGTTCCCTTTGTTTCATTTTGCATTTCAGATTTTATTTAGCTTTCGTTTTGTTATATCTGTTCACTGGGCTTTTTAAGCTCAGCCGCATTTCTTTCCTGCGGCAGGTTTTAGGTTTGAAGATGGGCTTCGATGGGCTGAGAGTTAGAGTATCTGAGTGGACCAACCCTAGCACCTTAGTACTTTGGGACTTATTTTGAACAACTTTTGTTTTGGGATTTTAATTCATTCTGGATATTGTATTTTCTTGTCAGTCAATTGTGTGTATGTTTTGATACTTCATTTTTAAGGTTTCCGTTTGTAAAGATTTCATTTGTATGTTCTGATATGACACCAGAATGTGACACTTCTACCCTTGCCGGGTTGGGGTGTTACAATTTTCACAAGTTGGGGCATTTTGCTAGAGAATGCAGAAGACCAAGGAACCAGAATAAATGGTCTACTTGGTACAAGCAAAAGAAAGAACCAATTGTGGAAGAACCAAAGGAAATGTTGGCTATTGATGGTGTAAGCTATGATTGGAGTTTCATGGCTGATGGACAAGAGGAACAACCTTCAGATGATGCTTTTATTGCTACAGAACATGCTCTCATGGCTTTCTCTGACTCTAAGATACAAAACTTTGAAAGTTGTTCTAAAATATGTAGGGCTTCTATAGAATGTGAAAGGCTTAGTGAATTATTTGACAACCAAAGAACAGAGTTGTATACTGCTAATTATACTGTGTCAAACCTTAAAAGAGGCATAGCTGTATTAGAGAAACAACTAGTGCATTATAGAGATAATGAGTCAAAATATAATGATGATATGATTATTCTTAGAAGTGAGATAGATCATAAGAAAGCAGTGAATGCGGCATTAAAAGAAGAGTATGAAAAACTTAAAAAGATAAATGAGAATGTCAATTTGTCTGTTGACACCTGTTATTTTCAGTCTAAGTCAATTGATAAAATTTGGAATGCTCAAATTACTAGTAAAGTTAAGTCTGGTATGGGATACAATATTGTTCCTCCACCACTTAGGGGTGTTCATTCACCTCCTGGAATAGATTTAGCTCATACAGGTCTAGAGGAATTTCAGGATTTGAATCTTGAATATGGTCCTCCCAAATTTGTGAAAAGTGAGGAAGAGGTTAAGCATGAAACTGATGTTTTTGAAAGTGCTAGTGATTCATCAGTTGTAGATGAGAATGTTAAAAAGAATATAGAGGCTTCTATCCCAAAAGTTGTTAATACTATTACAGAGGAACCTAGGAAACATGTTAACAAGCCTAGATCAACTGTAAGGTATGCTGAGATGTATAGAAATAAGTCATCAACTCCTAGGGGTAACCAGAGGAGTTGGAATCATGTCAAATCTCAACAACTAGGTAGTGATTTTGTGATGTACAATAAAGCCTGTTATATCTGTGGTAGCTTTAATCATTTACATGCTAATTGTGACTATCATGATGGGAGAAGGGAAGTCCATGGGAATAAAAGGGTGGAGTCTAACAAGTTTCAAAATAATGTGCACCCTAATTCACACAGCAAAATGATCCCAAGAGCAGTTCAACTAAGAAGTGGTCTTAAAGCTTTTGCCACTACAAAAACTGTTAACTCTGCTCATCCTAAATCACCTGTTACAAGTGCAAAACCTAAAACAACTTTTTCAAAATCTATACAAACAGGGAAATGGTCTGTTCAAAATAAAAGGGTTGAATATAACCAACAGTGGATACCAAAATCTAAACCAGTAGTTTCCACTGCTCAATCAAAAGTTCCCACTGCAAGGGTTGTAAACAAGACCAGGGGAAACACGGGAAATTCTGTGAAGGCCTCAGCACGTTGGGAATTGAAACCTAAAGGAATTACCTCTACAACCAATTCCAATGGTGTATCAATGACCTTTGATAGATTTAACTATATTGATACACGAGGCAGATCCAAGTCAATCATGGCTTGGGTCCCCAAAGGAAACTAACTCCTTTCTTTTATGTGCATGAACATCCAATGACAAAAAGATCAAATCAAGGTTACACAGACAGTGGATGTTCAAGGCACATGACTGGCAACAAGTCCTGTCTCTCAGATTTTGAACAGTATGATGGACAGTATGTCAGCTTTGGAGGTGGAGTTAATGGAAAAGTTGCTGGTAAAGGGGTATTCAAAACTGGTAACCTGGACTTTGAACCTGTGTACTATGTAAAAGAGCTTAAGTATAATCTTTTTAGTGTGTCACAAATGTGTGACAAGAAAAACAATGTTCTTTTTACTAAAGATATGTGCTTTGTTCTCTCTAAGGATTTTAAGATGCTTGATGAAAGTCAGATTCTTCTTAAGATTCCTAGAAAAGGCAACTTATATAGCTTTGATATGAACAACATTGTTGCTAAAGATGATTATGCTTGCTTGCTTGCAAAGGTCACATTGGATGAATCCATCCTATGGCATAGAAGACTTAGTCATGTTAACTTCAAAACCATTAATAAGATTGTCAAAGATAGTTTAGTTAGAGGCTTACCTCAGAAAAGATTTGAAAATGATCAAACAACACAGAGCTTCTTGGAGGTCAAAGTTGGTTAACTCTATTGCTCACCCACTTCAAATGTTACATATGGACTTGTTTGGTCTTACATCAGTGAGCAGCTTAAATCTTAAGAAATATTGTCTTGTTGTGACTGACGATTTTAGCAGGTTTACATGGGTTTTCTTTTTAAGGACTAAGGATGAAACAACTGGCATCCTTAAGGTCTTCATCACAGAATTTGAAAACCAATATGATATGAAAGTTAAAATCATTAGGTGTGACAATGAGACAGAATTTAAGAATAGAGTTATGGATGATTTTTGAAGAGATAAAGGTATTAAAAGAGAATTTAGTGTTGCTAGAACTCCTCAACAAAATGGTGTTGCTGAGAGGAGTAACAGGACACTTATAGAGGCTGCTAGAACCATGTTGGCAGATTCAAAATTGCCAATCACTTTTTAGGCTGAAGCAGTTAACACTGCATGTTATGTGCAAAACAGGGTTTTAGTAGTGAAAGCAAAGAACAAGACACCTTATGAGTTATTTAGAGGTAGATCTCCTATCCTTGACTTCATGAGACCATTTGGATGTCATGTATCTATTCTTAATACCATAGATTATCTGGGCAAATTTGAAGAAAAATCTGATGAAGGGTATTTTGTTGGGTATTCCATGGTTAGTAAAGCTTTCAGAGTATTCAACTTAAGAACCCAAAAGATTGAAGAGAATCTGCATGTTGAGTTCCTGGAAAACAAAGTGAATGTCAAAGGAACTGGTCCAGAAAGGCTATTTGATCTTGATACTCTAACTCTTACTATGAATTATGTACCTATCTCTACAGGTACATCCACTTCTGATTTTGCAGGATCAGAAGAGTTTCTTGATGATGATGAACCAAGCAAGGATCAAGCAGATGATCAGGATGAATTCAGTTTGCCACTTTGGGACTATGCAGATACTGATGATGTTTCAAGGACTGGAGATGCTCACCCTTCTAATGATTCTAGAAAAGAAGGAGCTGGCAATGTGAACACTACAAATCCTGAAAGCAGTGGAAATTCATATTTCACTGCTAGGCCAGAAGTTTCCACTGCAACACCAAAAGTGGAAATTACAACTCCAGCTACAGAGAAAGCTCAAGCTAATGATGTTGAAATCTCAAATATGCCAAGTGAGATTGCAGTTCCTCAGACTCCCCATACTTAATTCATAAATCACATCATCTTGAAAATGTGATTAGGGATGTCCATTCACCAGTGAAGAATAGGAGACAAACAAAATTGCCTGAAGTTCATGGGTTTATTAGTAAAATCTATGAATCTAAGAATCATGAAGGCAAGAATGAATGTCTGTTCATGTGTTTTCTGTCACAAATGGAGCCAAATAATGTATACAATGCACTTGAAGATGAAAGTTGGGTAGAAGCAATGCAAGAAGAGTTGCTCCAGTTCAAGCTTCAAAAGGTTTGGGTGCTTTGTGATTTGCCTTCTAGCAAGAAGGTAATAGGTACTAAGTGGGTGTTCAGAAACAAGAAGGATGAAAGAGGAATTGTTATCAGGAACAAAGCTAGGCTTGTGGCTCAAGGATACACTCAGGAGGAGGGTATTGACTATGAAGAAGTGTTTGCCCCAGTTGCAAGAATTGAAGCAATCAGGTTGTTCTTAGCCTATGCATCCTTTATGGGCTTTAAAGTCTATCAAATGGATGTAAAGAGTGCTATTCTATATGGGGAGATTGATGAGGAGGTATATGTTTCACAACCTCCAGGCTTTGAAGACCCTGACTATCCAAATAAAGTGTACAAGGTGGTTAAAGCTTTGTATGGCTTGCATCAGGCACCAAGAAAATGGTATGAGACCTTGACTACTTATCTTCTTGATAATGGGTTTCATAGAGGCAAAGTGGATCAGACTTTGTTCATCAAGAAAGACAAGAATGATATCTTGTTAGTTCAAGTATATGTTGATGATATCATTTTTGGATCTTCAAAAACAGAGATGTGCAAAGAATTTGTGAAGCTAATGAAGGAAGAATTCAAGATGAGTTCTATGGGTGAACTCACATTTTTTTTGGGACTTCAAGTACAACAAAGGCCAGATGGTATTTTCATCAATCAAGATAAATATGTGGCTGAGATACTAAGGAAGTTCAAGTTCTCTGATGCAAAGTCATCCAGCACCCCTGCAGACAAGACTACACATCAACTTTTGAAGGAAAATAGTGGTGAAGTAGTTGATGTGCACATGTACAGGTCTATGATTGGTTCTTTGATGTATCTTACATCATCTAGACCAGATACTATGTTTGCAGTATGTGCTTGTGCAAGGTTTCAGGTCACTCCCAGGTTCTCTCACTTGACTGCTGTGCAAAAGATTTTTAGATATCTTAAAGCGTTTCCCCATCTGGGATTATGGTACCCTAGAGAATCACCTCTAAAAATAGTTACTTACTCAGATAGTGATTATGCTGGTGCTAGTTTGGATAGAAAATCTACTAAAGGTGGATGCCAATTTCTTGGAAATAGATTGGTGTCATGGCCGTGCAAGAAACAAACTATGGTGGCAAATTCATCAACTGAGGCAGAGTATGTGGCTGCTGCAAGTTGTTGTGCTCAAGTTCTATGGCTTCAGAATCAACTTTTGGACTATGGGTACAATTTCATGAATACCATCATCCATATTGACAATAGCAGTACCATTTACATTATTAAGAATTCAGTTCAACACACAAAGACTAAACATATTGAAATTAGACACCATTTTATAAGAGATTGTTATGAGAAAAGGCTAATCCAAGTTGTCAAAATCCATACTGATGACAACTATGCTGATTTATTAACAAAAGGACTTGATGTGGGTAGATTTCAGTACTTGGTAACAGGTATTGGAATGCTAAATCCATAAAACTTTTTGTGTCTAATGGTCTTTGGTGTTGAGAAGAAGTTTTTGGGTACTAAAATTGTTGTATAAATTTGTATATATTTGCTTGTATTTTTGTTTAACCTTTACGCAGCAAAGATGGGAGTTGATCATAAAAGGTGTGTATCTGAGACACACAACAAATGGTTATTGATTCACCATGTCTAATCCACATAAGAATCAACTAGTCCAGAGCAAACGGCTACTGGTAAAGACTTGACAAATCCGTTTATGGTTGATAGTTTACCAAAAACTATATGGTTATCAACTCACCATATTCTTTATGACCAAGAGTTGGCTAGTCCATAGCAAACGGCTCATGGTAAAGACATATCAAATCCGTTGATAGCTGGTAGTTTGCTAAAAATATGATAAAAGAGCAGTCCAATTTTCATATATTTTTCTTTACCACTGCTGTTTGAAAATCTTTGTGAAAAATTACCACTGCTAGTTCACAGTTTCCACTGACAGTGTTATTTTTACCACTGTTGATCTAGCCGTTACAACTGTTGTGCCAGTAACAAATTTTTTACTAGCCGTTGAGAGTTAATTGCTTTCCATATATATATAGGGTAAAATTTTAAGAAGATTATCTACTTTCCTAATTGCTATTTATCCTCTAAAGATAAATCTTTTCCTTAGATACTCTTACTTGCGCAAAACTCTTAAACCCTACCACTACATATCTTTCTCTCTCAATTGGCGAGTTCTTTTTATAATTCATACTGACACACTATATTTTTCATCAAAAGATTATATGGAACCTATCACTTTTGCAGATGAGCACAACCAAGTGGCCTACTTGGAAAAGTCAAACGAAAAGAGTGGCCCTGTTTTTCATCAGATTGTGGACTTTCTAAATACTACCCATATAAGGTATGCTTTACTTCTTAATCCCACAATCTATATCTCTCAAATCAAACAGTTTTGTACTTTTGTTCAGTCCATAACCATTGAAAATAGAGATACACATGAAACAGTGGATGCTCTTAAAGCCACTGTGGATGAGGTAACTATTGATGTTACTGAGGCATCCTTGAGGAAAATTCTCCAACTGGATGATCTCAATGGTATCATCACATTACCTATGCCAGAAATTCATGAACATCTTACTTCCATGGGGTATGATACCACTAACAAAAAGGCTACTTTCAAAAAGAGTGGTTTCTGTTCTCATTGGAGATTTTTGATACAAACTCTTTTACATTGTCTTAGTCCTAAGCAAACATCTTATGAACAATTCAGTTCAACAATGGGTTACCCTTTGGTTTGTCTAGCCACTGATAGGATTTTTAATTGGTCAAACTATAATTTCATAAGTATGAAAGGCAATGTAAAGAGTTCAACAAAAATTTTGATGTATCCAAGGTTTGTGCAAGCAGTGTTAAATGATTTTCAACTGCAACCCCATACAAGAGTTTATAAAATCCGTTGTCTTAAGCCTAAAGTTTTTCAAAACATGAACAAAGATGGCAATAGGATTATTACACCTCTTTTTCCTCAATAGCTTGCAAAGATTTCACAGGTACAAAACTCACCCATAATCACTGTTCCAAACATTGATTACACTCCACCAGTTTCTCACACCTATGAGAGGAGGCAAAAACAGCCAACTCCTCCCATTACAACACAGCATGTCCCTGATACTTTTTGTTTAGGCAAAAGCAGTGGTGGTTCCAAGCTTCACTCTAGTCCATCTAAGGAGGAATCTGAGCCAATGCCCTATGATTCACCTCTCCCAACAGGTCACACAGTTGGAAGTGTTGAGGGCAGTGGGCAACCAATGGAATTGATGACACTTTTTAGAAAATTAGCTAAGCAGGTTGAATCTCTGGAGAAAGACTTGGCACATCTAAAGGAGCAACATGCCAAGGATGTTACCCATTTGCAAGAAGAGATTCAGACCTTGAAGAAAGAGTTTCAGGGGTTAAAGCCAAGGAAAACTACAAAGCTAGTGATATCATCTCCATCCTCACCTGATAATGGTGATTCAGAAGATTTTCATACAGATTTGGGAAACTTTCCTAAACAGGGGAGGAAAACAGATGCTAAAACCAAGGGGAGAAGAATTGACTATGGAGATGAAGGTGTTTCAAGTAAAGGTACTGAGGAAGCTGATACTCAAGAAGCTCCTCAATAGAAACTAGAGCATGAAATTTTCAGTATTGCAACCACTGATTTCATTCCCACTGCAGAAGAAGTTGCCACTGCTGATCAAGCTATTACTATTGCAGAGGAAGAAATCAAGAAGATGAAAGGAAAAGAAGTTTTGCACAGCAAAGAGCAAACAAGAAGGAAGATTTCAAAGAAAGAACAAGCTCAAATTGCTCATGATGCAGAGGTTGCTAGAAAGATTAATGAAGATCAAGTTGCTAATAAAAAAATACTGGAGGAGATAGAGATTGCAGACTTCATGGAAGCTAAAAGGCTGGGCAGAATCGATATTGTGGAAAACTAGAAGGGGGGTTGAATAGTTTTGCCAATTAAAACTTCCTTTTGATCTATTTAGATTGACTTATGTCAATCTATTTGGATGTGTGTTGGATGTTGATAAAAAAGCATATAAAGGTAAGTAATGAAAAGATAAGAGTAAGAAGCACAAAACCACAACACGAGTATTTATAGTGGTTCGGCTACAAGGACACCTTCCTTGCCCTACTCCACTCCCCGAGTCACCTACTCGAGAATTCGTAATCACTACACCAATCTCCTTATGGCGGAGAAGCCTTCACAACGTCGCCTACCCTTTTTCCGGTGCTAGGCTAACCACCGGGTTCTTTCACTCCAAGGTGAACCACACCTACACAACGTCGCCTACCCTTTATAAGGTACTAGGCTAAGTACCTAGTTCTTTCACTCCAAGGTGAACTACACCTTCACAACGTCGCCTACCCTTTATTAGGTACTAGGCTAAGCACCTAGTTCCATTGCAATGGAGGAACTACTACCACACTACACCAACGACTAATCCCAAACGAGATCTACTCCTTTACAACATCATCAAGGACATCAATATCCTTGGATCTAATGCTAGTCTATCTAGTACATCGAAACACACCATATCGAATGTACATCTAAGGCACCTTTCACTAATGCCTTTGACTAGATCTACAAGACACCTTTCACTAATGTCTTGTGTCTTCACTTCTAAGAACCTTTCACTAATGCTTCTAGTCTTGACTTCTAAGCACCTTTCACTAATGCTTCTTGTCTTGACTTCTAAGCACCTACCACAAGTGCTTATCCTATAGACGATAGATACCCTTTACTAATATCTTCATCTTGACACTTGAGACATCTTTCACAAATGTATTCAACACTACACTTCTTTGAAGAAGGAAAGGATTCATCAACAAGAGAACTTCAGTAGCCTTGATGATGAGGAAGCATGGCAACTCATGGACTTGAGCTTGCTTGACTTCAAAGGTGGTGATCTTGCCTTTAAGAGGAACCTAAGAGATCACACAAAAACAAAACTACAAACATAGATCTCTTGGATCTAAGGTTAGTGAGATTTAACTCAGGGGGAAGTGTGTTAGAAAAGGATGATCAATAATGAAGAAATGGCTCACTATTTATAGAGGAAAAATCCTACTGTTCCCCGGATCCCACGGATCCCTTCCACTTGGGATCCGGCTAGCACAAAGCTAGGGATCCGTGGAACGCTCCTCTTTACCCATGGGTATTTTGGTTATGGGTCATGGGTCATGGGTTGAACCATGGATCTTTGGCTAGATGCAATGTATCTTTGAGTGCAATGCACTTAGTCACTTGGGTATGGGTTGATCCATGGGTTATGGGTATTATCCATATGTGATATAAGCATGATGTCATGCAATGGGTTATGGGTCAAGATCCATGGGTTATGGGTTATGGGCTTTGGGTTGTACCCAACTATATTCATAGTATTTGCTCAATGGGTTGTGATACTTAAGTTTCTACTCATTTATATTACCCAATATACTACATACTAGTTATGTGTATATTTTATCCAAATATGTAAACACTAGTTGTTGTACATATGTATTACTAAATCATAAAATCACTTATAATTGTTTTAGTGTTTTATGTGAAAATGTGAATATGTTAGAAACTATTAGTTCAAACCATTTACATATTTTATTTGTTTCGTTAATATGATTTTACGTTTGTTATCGACAAAACAATAGAAGATCGTAAAATATAAATAAACGTTTTTACGGCTTATTTGTATTAACAATCTCCCCCTTTTTGTTGATGACAAAACATGAATTTATTTTAAGGAAAAGCTAAAATTCGTAAAAGTTTGAATTTGTAGTTTTTACTTTCTTCTCCCCCTTTTTGTCGAAACAAAAAGTGTTTGAAGGAAATCAACACATTGTTTTTAAGAAAAACATGTGAAAGAAGTAAAAGTAAAAAGAAATAGAGAGCAAGTAACGGGAAAGGATCTCGTCGTTACTCCCCCTTGACGAGTCCATCCCTAAGTAAGGGCGTCAAGAAACTAATTCTAATCTAGTTCATTTGCAACTAACTTTTGCAAAAGATTACGTCTATGTGACGGGTGTGCTCCCCCTAGATGATTGCAATTTTGCAACGGGAAGTCATGAATTATAAATCTAAGGTTGCAAGTAATTTTGCAACGTATTGTTTTGACACCAAGCTCCCCCTAGCTTTAGGGTGTCAAATTCTTCATGTGTTAATTGAATAACTGCAAAACAAGGGTTAGAAAATAAGTATAATTCACAATTTCCTGCAAATGTGGTCCAAGTTAGTAGGAAAATAGTTTCCTGTCTCACGGATCCCGCGGTTCCCTCCTAGTAGGGGTCCGTCTAGGCAATTTTGAGGGATCCGTAATAACTGATGAATTTCAGCAAAGGTGATATAACAGTTAATATTATCACAAAGATGAGATATGAGTACAAGGTAATCATATGCTCAGAAAAATAACAAGTAGCAGGTAATTCCATTTAATAAAACTAGAGTTATGATATACATGACTCTAAAAACTAAGAAAATAAGAAAATACATGACTAGGAATTTCTAAACCAACTATTGCTTGATGCTAGGACACCACTAAAATCTTCTAGCTCAAGTTTTGTTTAGGTTTGATCTCGTCGAAACGTTCGAGGAGATGATAGAACATGAAACGTAGGTCTTCTCGTACTTCATGTATCAATCATTCAACATGTTGACAATGATAGCAATCTTTTTCATGGCTAGGTAGTGGTGGTGGAAGAAATGAAATGGCTTGATGCGAAGGATCAAGTGAAGCGGCTTGTGGAGCTTCAAACGATGGAGGGATTGGTGGGGGCACATTTGAGAATGGATCAACCAAGAATGATGGTGGTGGTAGAGATGTGTCAATTTCCATATGGTCGGGTGGTTGACTTTGATGATTTCTCATAATCCAAATGGGATTATATGATGGAAACGCCGAAAAGGAAGTCGGAGCAAGTGTTGACTCAACACCTTGATTTTGAACCATTATTCCTCCTAATGAGGAGAATGTTGTCGACGGAAGCGGATGAGACGGCCTAGGAGGAAAGTCCTCTAAATTGTAGAGGTGTGGTGATGATAGTGGGTATGTAAATGAAATAGCTCTAGGAACCAATGGTGATGGTTTAGTGGAGATAATATTGTTTGGCCTAGGAGGTATGGTGGTGTTTGGCATTGGTAGTTTTGTGGGTACTATCCTTTTAGGAGTTGGTTTGATTGGATGAGGAAGGATCCTATTATTTGTTGGCTTGACCGGAGATGATTCGGTTGAAAAGATTTCGTGTATAACATGTGCCTTTTTCATGGGTGGTTCTTTGGTGGATAAGTTACTACTTGGGGTTTTTCTCATGATGAGATGATTGTAAGAATTTCTAAAGGGCTGAAAGTTAGGATGAGAGTGATGACTATGGAGGTCCTAACAAGGTGGTTTATAAACTAAGAGATTTGGCAAGTGCATTTAAGCCTTAAGCCACTAGGATTCATTGGAATGTGATGATTGACATGCACAAGAGTCAACTTCTGAGGTTGCACTGATCTAGGAACTCATTTAAGATGAGATGGAGTGTTTGAGTTAGGAAGATGAGTTGAAATGATTGTTTTAGCAAGAATTGACATAAACTGTCATCCGGATCCCACGGTTCCTTCCTCAGAGGGATCCGTCTAGGCTAATCCTAGGGATCCGGCTTTCAGCAGTTATGAAAGGTTGGAAATGATGTTTCTAAGATCTAAGACCTATATCATCTTTGAGTGTTTCAGTCCTCCTAAGTGTTTTAAATGAAGGGGTGCTTGAGTACTTGAAGGTAATGAATGATGTAGCTAATGATTGTTATTTATGGAAGGATTTGAAACTTTCAAGAGTACCAATGGATGAGCAAGGATAACACTTAAAGATTTGGAGTGTCAATTGAAGCTAAATGATCTAGAGATCAGGTTGTGTTTTAGGATAGTGTTTTGGAAAATATCCTAGAAGCTTTGAGATGAGAAAACTAGATTTTGATCAACTTTGATCAATTTTGAGGCGAGGATGATTAATGATCAATTTTTCCATAATCGAAAGATCTCTAAGGCTAGATGGGAGAGATCAAGTAAGAAATGAAGTGTGAGTTTAAGAGCGGAAGAGTAATGGATTAAGGATGAAACGGTAGATCTACAATCGTCTTAGAGTGTGATCTAGGTGAGTTATGTATGAGTAGGAAAGATCAACCTATCTTGATAAGGACTTAATTTTGCCTTAAGATACTATGTTTAGCTTAGTGTGTGAGGTATTCTAAGGATATGTTTGAAATATAATGCTTGCAATTGCATTTTCTGTTTGCCGGATCCCACGGTTCCCTAAGAGTAGGGATCCGTTTAGTACAATCTTTGGGATCCGCCTATCTGCTCAGCAGGACCTTTACTAAAGGTATGCAATGATCTTGACAATGCATTATATCTTCAAGGATCGTCTAAAAAGAGTTCTAATACTAAGATATAAAATGTAAAATGTTTTATTTCATGAAGAAAATTGAATTACATTGATAAACCTCGAGTACAAGAGATTTGATCTTATTTTGGAATACTATTAGTTTCCTTGAGTGTTTTCACTAGGAGGATCATTTTGTGCTTGATGAGTGTTGATGGAATCAGGAATGAAGAAAGTCTTCATGAGAGATATGTTTAGCGGTTCCATCATCTTATTCACAAGTACGTACAACGAACTTTGAAATTGAGGATGGAAGTGCATAACATTATGATAGAGGTGTGTCAAGAACATTCCATAAGGGATGAGTTTATTCTTGGAGCCTTGAAGATTTGCAATTCGCCTTGCAAAGAAGTAGGCGAGATTGTATGGTTGTTGTGTTAGCAAACAGTACAACATGTGAGCACAACAAGCGGGAAGAATTTCTCGATTTCCCCTAAGACTCCAAACATTTTCACATAGGATGAGTGCAAGAGGCTTGTACTCTTCTCGAATATCCCTTGTAAATATAATGTTTGGATCAGAGTAATATGGTCGAGGTTTGCATATTATGCGATTTAAATCTTCCGGAGAGGGTATGTGTGAACAATATGGACTATTTTCTTCACGAAAGTTGAAGAGAGAATCAAGAGACCAATCTTCGGTGAAGGCACATTGTCCATGATTTGGAATCCGGAGGATGTGAGCAAAATGCCCAAGGGTTAGAGTGAACTTTTGGTTTTTGATATTGTTAGGAATTAGAAATTCCAGGTATTAAAGAGTCGGTCACCTCAAGTATATGTAATCATTAGAAAGCTCGTAGTCGTAGTTATTTTAAGTTAAGTAGTATTTAGTTGAGTCACACCGTGGAGGACGGACGGGTCTTTACCCACTGTATGCCTGATCCACAGCCCGTTGTGTGGCGTTTTATTGTAAGACTATAAATACTCTCTACCTTCCAAGGTAGAGAGTTGGATCTCATAATAAGAATTTTCTTTCTCTCACTAAAGTTCCCTAAACCTCTAACTTTCTCTCTCTAGAATTCCACTTATTCGCCACCTTGTTGTTATGGTTTGATGTGTATGTGAAAACTAATATCTATCAGATATAAAACCAAAGAGATAGAGAGCGATCCTCGTTACGAACGAGTTCGACTTAACGGAAGAATTCCATTATGAACCTTGGACATATCTTCTCGTTGATTTCAAGAAGACATTCTAGTCCTATGGCTCGGAAGGAGGTATTGATACCTTCTTCGAATTGTAGAGAGAGGTGTCTACAATACGTCCTTCGTGGAAGTGATGGTTTTCAAGATTATTGAACCCACGGACATGATTGCCAGGTGTGTTGGGTTCGAGAGAGATGTTTGGAGTGTAGACGCTAGTGAGTGAAAAATCAAATTCATATTCATGCGTCATAGTTGATCCTATAAAAATGATAAGTTAAATAAAAAAAAGATGTTTGTGGTCAACTTATGATAATATAATGTTTTTACTAGATTTTTATTAACAATGGTATTTAACACTTTAACACTCAAAGTTTTGACTTTCTAGTGGATTATTACATTTAGAAAGATATTGGTTTTTAATCTTGCATAAAGACTGTTTTCCAGTAGGACGGATCCCACGGTTCTTTTACAAAAGGGATCCGGCTAGTATAACTTCCGGGATTCGTGGATCTGTAGTAACAGAAACAGATTTTGATAAAAACATAGGTTTTACAATTTTTATACAACGAACTGTGTTTTATCCTACATTTTCTTTTAGCATGCATACATGACTCCTAATGTATCACGAAAGAATATAAAACATATAAATCAAAATAAGTGACAAACACATTATGATAAAAATAACCGAGATAAACTAGATTTATTAATAATATTGCATTTCAATACTAAGGATGATACAAAGGATTGGGTATATGATCCCAATGTAGATTAACAACACAAAGTAAATGTCTCCATATGTTAACTTCATCATAGGGAACACAAGTGCGATGAGTGTTAGGGCGATGAGCACGAGTGCGATGTAAACCATGTTGATGACGGATCTTCTTGGTTTTGGCTGAGATGAAATGAGGAGGAAGATGAAGTTTTTGAATAAGAGAAATTTTTGAAATTGGAGGATTTGAAAAAGTGAGAGTTTGGTAGAGTGGTCGACGGTGGAGTTTTATAGGGAAGGAGGAATTTTTGAAATTCGTGTTTTGTTTTATTATTGGATTTAAAAAAAGAGACAAAACATAAGTTTTATATACCATGACTTTAGATGAGAAGTAAAACACGTATGTGAGACAAAGGTTTCCTAATGAAGCTTCATGTAAAACATGTATAAGCACACAAAAAATATTCATATAAATACCTAAAAAGGTATACTTAATTATCAAGCAAAATAAAAAGAAAATCATACCTCTAGCGCACTTAGGAATGTCTTTACAAATGACACAACAAATGTCACTTAGATGATTCCCGCTCCTTTGCGATTAAGATACCTTCTTAAGGAAGGTATTCTTGTTACCAAGCGACTCCTAAAGCTTGGTGTGTATGAGCTTTGACTAATCAACATGACAAGGAAGATTAGTGCAATTAAATGAAAAGATAAATAAGAAAACTGTTGTTATCAAATCAACATCCAAACATAGAGTTTTAAAATACATGATGTTTGTTTTTATGAAAAAAACCTTCTTTGTAGTTTTCAATTAACTATGGATCGTATCAAGTTTTTAAAGTACAATATACTTCAAGAAACTTGGTAACGAAGCTCTGATGCCAATTGTAGAAAACTAGAAGGGGGGGTTGAATAGTTTTGCCAATTAAAACTTCCTTTTGATCTATTTAGATTGACTTATGTCAATCTATTTGGATGTGTGTTGGATGTTGATAAACAAGCATATAAAGGTAAGTAATGAAAAGATAAGAGTAAGAAGCACAAAACCACAACACGAGTATTTATAGTGGTTCGGCTACAAGGACACCTTCCTTGCCCTACTCCACTCCCCGAGTCACCTACTCGAGAGTTCGTAATCACTATACCAATCTCCTTATGGCGGAGAAGCCTTCACAACGTCGCCTACCCTCTTTCCGGTGCTAGGCTAACCACCGGGTTCTTTCACTCCAAGGTGAACCACACCTACACAACGTAGCCTACCCTTTATAAGGTACTAGGCTAAGTACCTAGTTCTTTCACTCCAAGGTGAACTACACCTTCACAACGTCGCCTACCCTTTATTAGGTACTAGGCTAAGCACCTAGTTCCATTGCAATGGAGGAACTACTACCACACTACACCAACGACTAATCCCAAACGAGATCTACTCCTTTACAACATCATCAAGGACATCAATATCCTTGGATCTAATGCTAGTCTATCCAGTACATCGAAACACACCATATCGAATGTACATCTAAGGCACCTTTCACTAATGCCTTTGACTAGATCTACAAGACACCTTTCACTAATGTCTTGTGTCTTCACTTCTAAGCACCTTTCACTAATGCTTCTAGTCTTGACTTCTAAGCACCTTTCACTAATGCTTCTTATCTTGACTTCTAAGCACCTACCACAAGTGCTTATCTTATAGATGATAGATACCCTTGACTAATATCTTCATCTTGACACTTGAGACATCTTTCACTAATGTCTTCAACAATACACTTATTTGAAGAAGGAAATGAATCATCAACAAGAGAACTTCAGTAGCCTTGATGATGAGGAAGCATGGCAACTCATGGACTTGAGCTTGCTTGACTTCAAAGGTGGTGATCTTGCCTTTAAGAGGAACCTAAGAGATCACACAAAAACAAAACTACAAACATAGATCTCTTGGATCTAAGGTTAGTGAGATTTAACTCAGGGGGAAGTGTTTTAGAAAAGGATGATCAATAATGAAGAAATGGCTCACTATTTATAGAGGTTAAAATCCTACTGTTCCCCGAATCCCACGGATCCCTTCCACTTGGGATCCGGCTAGCACAAAGCTAGGGATCCGTGGAACGCTCTTCTTTACCCATGGGTATTTTGGTTATGGGTCATGGGTCATGGGTTGAACCATGGATCTTTGGCTAGATACAATGTATCTTTGAGTGCAATGCACTTAGTCACTTGGGTATGGGTTTATCCATGGGTTATGGGCATTATTCATATGTGATATAACCATGATGTCATTCAATGGGTTATGGGTCAAGATCCATGGGTTATGGGCTTTGGGTTGTACCCAACTATATTCAATGTATTTGCCCAATGGGTTGTGATACTTAAGTTTCTACCCATTTATATTACCGAATATACTACATACTAGTTATGTGTATATTTTATCCAAATATGTAAACACTAGTTGTTGTACATATGTATTACTAAATCATAAAATCACTTATAATTGTTTTAGTGTTTTATGTGAAAATGTGAATATGTTAGAAACTATTAGTTCAAACCATTTACGTATTTTATTTGTTTCGTTAATATGATTTTACGTTTGTTATCGATAAAACAATAAAAGATCGTAAAATATAAATAAACGTTTTTACGGCTTATTTGTATTAACAGATATCACTGATCCAATGGATGTAAATCCAGTTTTCACTGTTCCACCTACAATATTCAGAGAAAAGACTCCAGAGTTTAGCTATGCACCTTCAGAAGAAGAGATTGGATTCTTGATTGCTAATGATCCAGTAGTCAAGAAGAAGGCAATTGACCTAGTTGCAGATAAGTCTTTAACTGAAGAACAAAGAACTGCACAGTTAAAGGACTTTATTCTGATGAAGAATAATCAAGCACTTCAAGATGAAATTGGTTCAGTCATAAAGGGTCAAAAAAAACCAAGGCAACCAACCAAGGCACAAGTTATCTCATACATGAAGACTTATTGTTGCAATGTTGGTGACTGGAAAAGACATCAATTCAAAGGAATGGCTGATGATCAGGTTGAAGGTATCTACTACAGAGTTCAAAGACAAGATAAAGATTTTATTCCTATGAACACTGAAGAAGAAGAAAGAGGATATCCTCATCTGAAAAGAAAGACCAAAGATAGTGAATCTCATACACATAAAAAGACAATGTTTGCTGAAGAACAAGAGGTTCAATCTGAGAAGTTTACTAAAGAACAACTGACTAGAATGATCCTGATTGAAGAAGAAGATTTTTATCCTGAACCACTGCAAGTCAGACATCCTATCATTGATTGGGAAGTATACATTGCTAGAAATTTTGCTCCAACATGGAAGATTACAAGGCTAGGTGGTGAAACTTCATCATTTATTCAGTTTGAAGAACTTATCAAAGCATGTGACAGAGATGATCTTGAGATATTGTGGAGATTAGTTCAAGAAAGGTTTGATGCTGAAGATCTTAAAGATAGGAAGGAAATGCAGTTATGGATTAATCTAAGAAGGCTCTACGAACCAGATGCTAATGATGATTTTTGGAAATTCTCATGTTCATGTCCTGGTACTAAATGGTTTTATTATGACTCATGTGAAGTTCATCATATTTCTACAACAGATGGAGTAGATGCATTTATGTTTGCTGAAAAAGAATACCCACTCAGAGCTGGAACTCTCACTGTGATGTTGTGTTCAACAATAAGAGTTCATGAAGATAATGAGAAGGTAAGAGCTTTGTTACATAGGCTTCAAGATCAATCCTCAAGAGCTATTCAGGAATTAAGAAGAAAGAGAAGTGTTTGAAAGAATCCCCAAATCCTTACAGAAGATGCAGATTGAAGAAACTTATTGATTTGCAGAGAAATCATAAGTTTAGGGGAGGATTGTTGGGAATAATACTAACAGTTACTGTTGGGATATTTAAAGTCAAAATGCTGAAGAGTCAAAGTACTGAAGTCAAAGTACTGCTAAAGAAGAAAGTCAAAGTACTGCTCGATCATCAAAGTACTACAAGGTTAAAGGACTGTTATGCAGAATCGTTAAGGATTATAATGTAATTCTAGAATTTTCTAAGTATTACTTGACGTACAAGGTTTGTAATTGTAAACCGAATAGGGTTATCCTTAAGCCTATAAAAGGACCCCTAGATTGGCACTAAACGTACGTGCATTATTAGAGAGTTTAAGAGTTTATCAACTTTGATATTAGAGTTGTTAGGGATTGTTAGTGAATCTGTGTATCAAGCAGGTTCAGAGTTTTAATATAATTTTTAAAGTTAAAGTTAATTCTTCTTAGCTTTATTCAAGTAAATTCCGCATACTTAATAGAGTTTATTCAGTGTTTCATTGTTAGTAACTTAGGATTTATCCGAGGTTATTAAGCCCTTACAAGCTATTTAAAGTTAGTTTGATTAGAGTACATCGATCCAACAAGTGGTATCAGAGCTTGTGCGGAAACTCTGATAAAGAAGAAACCCTTAAAACCTAGTTAATAACAAACCCTAAAGATGTCGACTGAAGCTGCACCACCCCCATCCATCACCTCACTCAGAATACCTATTATCAAGAAGGGAGAGTACGATCTATGGAGCATGAAGATGCGGCAGTACATTGCCATTACAGACCATGCACTATGGAATGTAATTTTCAATGGTAATGAAGTTGTTGCAGAACCTGTAGAGATTCCTGGACAACATAAACCACTCAAGGCTGTCTTGCCAGCAGCAACAGTAAGAAATCAAGAAAAGGCTCTCAACATCTTATTGTCTGCTATACCTGATGGTCACCTACTCAAGTTTCATGATGCTAAGGATGCTAAACAACTATGGGCTGCTCTCAAGACAAGGTTTAGAGGTAATGATGCTTCCAAGAAGATGCACAGAAAAATGTTGAAGCAACAGTTTGAAACATTCACTGTTGGTGAAAGAGAAAGTCTTGATGCTGCCTATGATAGATTCCAAAATCTCCTTAGCATGCTAGAGTTATACAAGGCAGAAATATCTGTTGAAGATGAAAATCTGAAGTTCTTAAGGAGTTTGCCATCGACATGGCATGTGATTGCTACTATGATCAGAGGACAACCTGGTTTGGACACTATGGACTTTGATGATCTCTACAACCATCTGAAGGTGTATGAGCATGAGATGAATGGCCAAAAAAGTTCAAAGTCTCACAATATAGCTTTTGTGTCTTCTGAAAAGAGAGGCAGTACTTCCACTAAAAGTACTGCTTACCCTTCTCAAAGTACTGTTTCCCAAAGTAGTGCATATCCTGCTCATTCTATCACAACCATGACCAATCCCACATCATCACCAACAAGCACCATCTATTCTGATGAAGTTGTATGCTCATTCTTTGCTCATCAAGCCACTTTACCTGTTACTTATGAAGAGGATTTATCACAAATTGAAGAGGATGCTCTTGAAGAAATTGATGTCAGGTGGCAAGTTGCTATGATCACTGCTAGGATCAAGAAGTTCAAGAAGAAAACAGGAAGAGGCATTGACTTCAAACCCAAACAGGGTATCACCTTTGACAAGTCAAAGATTGAATGCTTTAACTGTCAAAAGACTGGACACTTTGCAAGGGAATGCAAGTTTGCTAAATATCAGGCAAATGGGATGACTGACAAACCTAAGCTTGAACTAAAGGAAATCCATATAACTGAAACAAAAGCTTTGGTTGCTCATGAAAATCTATCAAAGGTTGACTGGAGTGCTGAGTTTGATGATGAACCAGTAACCTATTGTATGGTAGCAGTGGAAGAATCAGTAGAAGAGTTTGATTGGAGCACAACCTTTGATGAAGAACCTGGACATGCTGCTTTGGAATCCAGAGATGGTCTATGAAGCTTTGATTGGAGCATGGAGAATGAAGATGAACCTATTCTGTTTGCTATGGTAGCTACTTCACCAAGTTTACCCCTATCTTTGAGGTGTGCTCTAAGTTTCATAATTTTTATCAAAAAGTGCTTAATGATTATGTAACTAAAAGAGATAACTATAGTAGGGCTAGGTCAGAGGTAGCTGGTTATCAAATCACTTTAGAGTCTATGGAAGCCAAAATAATAACACATGAAAATAATGAAATGGCTTGGGCAGAAAAGTATGAACAACAGGATTACCAATTAAAACTAAGTGAATGGAAGTTAGGATGTAAGATTTCTGAGATTGAAAAGCTGACTAAGGAAAGGGATGAATTGCTAGAAAAGTTTGCTGCTTGGGGACAATCTGGCCTTTCACATGTTAGTTTTGTTGAAAAACAGAAAAGAGCACACATTAAAACTGGTCTAGGATTTGGTATGGACTTCAGTAACATAGAGGAAAACCCACCTAATGATGATAACCAACTTGATTTTGAGGATATAACAACTAGTGATGATGAACTCATTAATTATGTAGATAACACATCTAGTGATAAGGAATCAGTTAGTCAAACACCTCCTGAGTTTAAGAAAGACAAAGGTTATCATGCAGTCCCTCATCCCACTGGTAGTTTTCAACCACTTAGGGCAGATGTTTCTCGTTTTGGAGTAGACAACTTAGAGTTTAGGAAGAAGCTTACAGGTAAATCTAGTTCTGAAACCCGAAAAGAAACAGTTGAAAAACCTAAGGTTGATGATGTTAAGAGTCAAGCAGTACCTTCAACTCAAAGTACTGCTACACGATCAGTAGTACCTTTAAGAAAACCTTTTCAAAATACTGCTAAACCTTTTTGGGATAATTTTGGTCAAAACAGTTTTCATCATTCACCAAAAAGACATGATACTTTTAATCATAGACCTAAAGGAAGATTTTTTGGGAGTATGGGCCAAAAATTGTGTTTTGTTTGTTACAGTCCTGATCATTTGATTAAGCACTATGACTTTCACTCAGAATACCTAAGCAAATTCCCAAAGAACATAACTGCCAACCAAAAACCAAGAGAGAATAAACCTGTTTGGAGTTATTCACATAGGGTTAACCACATCAATTTCTTACAAGACTATAGGTACCCTCACCAGAAAAGATCTTTTTCAAAATCACTAGTACCTTCTCAAAGTACTGCTAGATTTTCAAACAATCAAGGTACTGCTCACACTTTTTGGAATAAAAACCCTAGGAGATCTAATTACTATCAATCTAGAAGACGTTTCAACTCAAAGAAAGTAGCTAGATCAAGGGACTCTACACCAGAAGTTAAAACCAAATGGGTTAAGAAGGAAAGTACTGATGGGGAACAAACAGTACTTTCAGCAAGTGTGGGTGAAACAGAGATTTTTGTTGAAAATAATAAAGAGAACTTGGATGAAAAATAGATTTTTATTGAAAAACCAACACAAGTTTTTGAACAACCAAAGATAATTGATCATGTGCTTAAAGACAGTGGAAATTACATACTTAAAGAATTTAAGTATGTAACTCCACAAGGGGAACACAAGTCAGTAATGGCTTGGGTTCCTAAAATTAACTAACTCTTTTATCTTTGTGCAGGGCAACCCAGAAGAGGAGCTTAAAGATCATCTAATTGTGGATAGTGGTTGTTCTGGAAGCATGACAGGAGACAAAGAGATTCTGTCAGATTTTAGATCTTATTGTGGAGGAAGATTTGCATTTGGGAATGATGCTAGTGGAGGAAGAATAACTGGCAAAGGAACTATCAAGGCAGGATGCATAGATTTTGAGAATGTTCGCTATGTGAAGGAGCTCAAATTCAATCTTTTGTCAGTCTCTCAGATCTGTGACAAGAAGCACCTTGTGTTATTCACTGACACAGAATGTCTCATTCCTTCCCCTGAATTCAAGATTGTTGATGATAACTTGGTAGTACTGAAAGTACCAAGAACTAATGATGTGTACAGCCTGGATATGAAGAGTCTTCACTCTTCTGGAAGAGAAACTTGTTTAGTAGCAAAGGCAACACTTGAAGAAGCACTTCAATGGCACAGAAGATTAGGCCATGTAAATTTCAAGAATATCAACAAGTTGGTCAAAGGAAACTTAGTTAGAGGTTTACCTTCCAAAACATACAGGAATGATCACTCATGTTTGGCGTGCAAGAAAGGTAAACAGCATAAAGCTTCATGCAAGAAGATTGAGGAAAGAACCATTAGAGAACCTTTGGAGCTGCTGCACATGGATTTGTTTGGACCTGTTTCTGTTGCTAGTCTAAACAAGAAGAAGTACTATCTGCTTATGACAGATGATTGCAGTAGATTTAGTTGGGTATTTTTCTTGGGATTTAAAGACGAAACTTTTGATGTTATTCATGATCTTATAATAGCCCTGGAAAACCAATTGAGACTCAAAGTAAGAGGTATTAGATGTGACAATGGGACTGAATTCAAGAACAAGCTCACGGATGAATTTTGTGCCAAGAAAGGGATCAAGAGGGAGTTTAGTATTGCTAGAACTCCACAGCAGAATGGTGTTGCAGAAAGAAATAACAAAACTTTGATTGAAGCAGCCAGAACAATCCTTGCAGATTCTTTATTACCTATTCAATTTTGGGCTGAAGCTGTAAGTGTTGCTTGTTATGTGTTAAATAGAGTATCTATAACTAAGCCTCAGATGAAGACACCTTATGAGTTGCTGATGGGAAACAAACCCAAAATTCGATTTATGAAGCCTTTTGGATGCACTCTAACTATTCTCAATACAATTGATAATCAGGGAAAATTTGATGGCCAGTCAGAAGAAGGATATTTATTGGGATATTGCACCAACAACAAAGGATTAAGAGTGTACAACAGAGTTACCAAGAAGGTTCAAGATTGTCTTCATGTTGAATTTTTAGAAGATCAAGAAAATCAGAAGGGTAAAGGTCCTGATTGGATGTTTGATCTTGAGTTTTTGACTCCTTCTATGAATTATGTTCCTGTTAGAGAAGAAAATCAAGCTGTTAACCCAGAAGAAGATTTACAGTACATTGTTCATAGAGTCAACATTAGACCTGATGTTGTTCCTGATGAAGAACCTATAACTGTCGAGAAGGAGAAAAGTACTGATAAACCAAAATCTTCATTATCTGCTGAAGATCAAGCTATACAAGATGAACTTAATAACATGCTTTTTCAAGATGTAGTAGCACAATCTTATGATGATGATCAAAGAAGAGATTTTGAAAAAGCAAAGAAAAAGGGTAAGTCTACAGAACACCCTCACAGTACTTTTGATCACAGTACTTTGGATCAAAGTACTGTTGTACCTGTTGACAGCACTTTGGATGATTTGGATGATCCTAACATGCCTGGCTTAGAAGATACTGATGATGAATTTGAAGATGAAGGTATTTTCTCAAATTCCAATGAAGGTGCTGATTTCACAAATTTGGATGATGATCTTGCAGTTCCACAGACTCCTACTTTAAGGATTCACAAAGATCATCCCACCGGTCAAATAATTGGACCTTCTGCTTCTGGAGTGCTTACAAGGACCAAAGCTAAAGGTTTTTCTAAACCACATAATGCTCTACTTAGCTTTGTGTACAAACAGAACAGGCTAAATCATAAGGATCACCAAACATGCTTATTCACTTGTTTTATCTCTAAAGAAGAACTCAAGAATATATCTCAAGCATTAACTAAAGAGAGTTGGGTAGAAGCCATGCAAGAAGAACTTCTTCAATTCAAACTTCAAGAAGTTTGGTTACTATGTGATCTACCAGATGGAAAGAAAGTAATTGGTACAAGATGGGTTTTCAGAGTCAAGAGAGATGAAAGTGGGAATGTCATCAAGAACAAGGCAAGGTTAGTTGCACAAGGATACAGAAAAGAAGAAGGAGTAGATTATGATGAAGTGTTTGCTCCTGTAGCAAGGATTGAAGCTATCCGAATATTCCTTGCTTATGCATCATATATGGGATTTCAGGTTTATCAAATGGATGTCAAGAGTACCTTTCTATATGGCACGATTACAGAGGAGGTATATGTTAAACAACCTCCTGGTTTTGAGGATCCTGCACATCCAAACACAGTCTACAAAGTTGATAAGGCTCTTTATGGCCTACATCAAGCACCTAGAGCTTGGTATAAAAGGCTCTCCACTTTCTTATTGCAACATGGTTATAGGAGGGGAGCTATTGACAAGACTTTGTTTATAAAGAGAGATAAGAAGGATATCATGCTGGTTCAAGTTTATGTCGGTGATATCATCTTTGGAGCTACAAAACAATCAATGGTGAAAGAGTTTGAGCAGCTGATGCAACATGAATTTCAAATGAGTTCAATGGGTGAATTGACTTTCTTTTTGGGGCTACAAGTTAAACAGTCAAAGGAGGGAATTTTCATAAGTCAAGATAAGTATGTCTTTGACATTCTTAAGAAGTTTAATTTTGATGCTATGAAGCCAGTCACTACACCTATCAAATCTATCAACTCATTGGGAAAGGATGAAGATGGTTAACCTGTTGAAGTCAAGTTGTACAGATCTATGATTGGCTGTCTTATGTACTTAACTGCATCTAGGCCTGATATCATGTTTGCTGTCTGTTTATGTGCAAGATATCAAGTCTCGCCTAAGGTTTCTCATATGAATGCAGTGAAGAGAACTTTTAGTTATTTGAAACAACAACCTAAGTTGGGGTTGTGGTATCTAAAGGATTCACCTTTTCACTTAGAAGCTTTTTCAGATAGTGATTATGTAGGTGATAACTATGATAGAAGATCAACAACTGGAGGATGCCAGTATCTTGGAAGAAGATTAGTCTCATGGCAATGTAAGAAGCAAACTATTGCAGCAACATCAACTACTGAAGAAGAATATGTTGCTGCTGCAAGCTGTTGTGGACAAGTCTTATGGATGCAGAATCAACTTTTGGATTATGGTTTCAACTTCAAGAATACTCCTATCAACATTGATAATGAGAGTACCATTTGCATTGTGAAGAATCCAGTTTATCACTCCAAGACCAAACACATTCAGATTAGGCATCACTTTATAAGAGATTGTTATGAGCACATGCTCATTAATGTTGTCAAGGTTCACACAGATGATAATGTAGCTGATCTACTCACAAAAGGATTTGATGTTTCAAGATTCAATCACTTGGTGGTGAGTATTGGTATGATTAATTACTAAGCTATATTTAAGGGGAGGATTGATTAGTTAGTTAGACAGTCCTATGTATTGCTTGAGGGGAGGCAATCCAATGCCTATTTGAAGTTTTTGCCAGGTTTAGAGAAGAAAATGGAAAAGTACTGCTTTTGGGTTATATGAAAGTACTGCACTAAAAGTACTGCTTTAGAAAGTACTGCACACGTGGAAAGCACTGCTTGTCTTATTAACGTACTGTTCCAACAGTCAAAAAGAGGGGTAACATTCAAATAACGGTAACTTTGTTATTATGGGCTGTGATTTTTTAAATCTCACCTATAAATAACTACTCTCCGAATTTCCCTCTCATCTTTATACTTAACAATCTTTTCCATATTTCTCTCTCTTTCATATTTACCACTTTCTTTGTTAACAAACAATCAATGGTGAATCGAAACACAGTGTCTAAACACAACGTGGTGGCTAATTTAGATAAAACTGAAGCTAATGTCGCATTCCATGACATTATTGATTTTCTCACTGGATCTCCAATCAGTTATACGCTTTTGATGGAACCAGATGTTATTGAGCCATGGATTCAACAGTTTTAGGCGACTGCTAGAACTCGCATGGAAAATGATGATTCCTATATACAGGCTAAGGTTGCTGGACAGATTGTGAAAATTAGTGAAGCCTCAATTAGAGAAGATCTATTGTTTGATGATGAAGAAGGAGCTATATGTTTTGACAAACAGCTTCTTTGGGATACTTTAAGAGACATTGGGTATGAAGGGTCTTTAACTGAAACAACATTTAAGAAACCCTTGTTTAGTCCGCATTGGAAGTACTTGGTACATGCCTTGCTTCATTGTATCAGTTCTAAGAGTACTTCATGGGAGCAATTTGGATCTAATATAGCATCTGCATTGGTGGGTTTGGCTACAAATCGTATCTTCAACTTTTCAAGACTCATTCTAGATGGTATGCTATCTCACATTTCTCATAGATCACCCTGGCTAATGTATCCAAGATTTATTCAAGTTTTCTTGAATAAACAACTTCAAGATGTACCAATGCCTTCAAGCTTATTACCTGTTGTGGTACAACCTGCAAAAGTATTCACCTTCATGGCTAGGAAGAGTGATAAGATTACGGGCAGGAACACTCCCTTAACTACTTCAATGATGGAGATTGCTCAGGCGGTTAGAGATGAAGCTGCTACAAGTGAAGAACGAGAAGGTACTGCATAAACTCAAGGTACTGCTTCTTCACAAGGTACTGCTGCACAAGAAGATACTGCAGTTTCACCTACACCATCTCCACAATATACTGAACATGCTGACTCAGAACCAGAAATCAATCCACCATCATCTGGAGGAGATGAGTATGCTATACCTCCTGAGGGATTGGTTTTGGACAATTATGTTTTAACAAGGGAGTTAGTGAGATTGAAGAAAATTTCTGAAGCTCAAGCTGCACAGCTATCAAAGTTGCAGGCCAAGTTTAGACGATTAAAGTCTTTTGTATGGCCTCTGGTTCAACATCATCGATTATGGGTCAAGTCACAAAAGAGACAAGGGAAGAAGTTTAAGAAGACTTCCAAAGGCAAAAAGGTTCAACAGCAATCTTCTATCCAATTGGGGAGGAATCTGGAGAAAGATAATTTGAAAGAAGATGTTGAGTTTTATGAAGAAAAAGAAGATGAACCTCAAGGTACTGAAGCACAAGTAAACATTGAAAGTACTGAGCCTGCAAGAACTGGAATTCATAGTACTGGTGTACAAAGTACTGCTAATCAAGGTGCTGTTGATCAAGGTACTGTTCTTCATGGAACACATAGACAAGAGCTGATTACACCAAGGATACATAATTTTGATGAAGAAGCTGGTCCAGCAACTATTCTACAAGAAGAAGAAACCAATACATCCAAAGTAGTTCATACTGCAAGTGAATATGATACAATTGTTGAGACATTACAAAGTATGACAAGACCAAGAGGTGTTACTATTCCAAGGGTTGCTGAAGAACAACCACAAGCTTCTCAACCAGTGTTAGATCCTAAGGACAAAGGCAAAGGCAAACTGGTGGAAAAAAAGAAGAAAAAGCTGACTTTAGCATAAATAAGAGCAATTGAAGTAGCCAAGAATGAAGAAGCTGCTAGGGAGCTACAAGATAAATTTATTGTTGAGATTGCTCAACCAGTGAAGGAACCTGAAGCTGCTATACCAGTAAAGTCAATTGTTATTCCTAGAAGACCATTGAGTAAGGCTAAAGAAAGAAATGTTGTGATGGCTTATCTAAAGAGTCAAGGATATACTGGGTTACAGAAGTTGAACTATTTAGAGATGAAAGATTTATATAATGCTGTCAGAGAAGCTTATCAGAAGCAAGTTGAGAGTATTATTTCTTTTAAAGATTATGATAAGCAAAAGAAGGATGATCCTAAAAGAAGCTTAAAAAGAAAAAGAACAACTAAAGCTGAACAGTCATCAAAGAAGATTGAGTTAAGATCAGATAATGTTGATGAGCTGAGAAAATACATAAGAGTTGTCGACTTTGAGAATCCTAAATCCAAAGATGCTGCAGTAAAGAAGTCCAAGATAACTATGATAAGGTTTTAAAATGTACCTTTTTGAGGGGTCGTTTAAGCCCTTATTTGATTACTTTTGTATTCGTTATTACTTAATATCGTTCCTTTTCACTTTTTAGGTATCTTGAAGGCAAAATGCTGGAATGACACTTATTCGGACGAAAAGGCGCGAATATACGAAGAAAATGGCCAAAGTCAAGAATCGAGACACTCAGGCTGCTGGAACTGAAGGGGGCGTCAGGTGTTATCTGCGACGCCGTCAGACCACTTTTGTGACGGCTCAGTAGCCAAATTGCTCATTTACAAGTGACGGCTTCAGGTTTTAAAAGAGTAGGGCGTCGCAACTCAGACGGCCTAGATTTGATCCAGACGACGTCAGAAGCTGAAGGGGACAGCGTCACAAGCATAAGGTGACGCCGTCGCAAGACTAACGTGGCCAAGAAGAAAACCTAATGACGGCGACCTGACGGCGTCACAAATCATAAGGTGACGCCGTCGCATTTGTAATCTTATATATAGAATCCGAATTTTTTAGTTTTCAGTGTGTAGTCTTTTGGAGTAAAAACCTAAACCGAACCAAGGCTGTCTGGTACAGTATTTTAGGGTTCCATACCCTATCTTACATCAAGATAAGTGTTTTACTTCATTAATTCAATTATTTCTTCAATTAATTGTGTGTATGCTTGCATGTTTCCCATATCCGGCTAATTTACTTGTGTGTTTGCTTAGGGAATATGAAACTTAATTATTGAATATTGATTGGTTGTCTCTTATCTTAATTGTTAATGATCTAGTATTGCGATAGATCATCCGTTGTGTAGTTAATGCTTGATTAATCTTTGTTGAACCTTAGATTATAGTACCTAGAGTCATTGTAGGCTAAACCATCCGAAGAGTACCTTAGTGTTAAGTTTATAAATCCTAGAGATTTTGTAGGCGATAACCTTTGGTAGTTTCAAAGAGTTAGGGATAAACGCATACCCTACGACTTTAGACACACAACGTGATTAAGAATAAGGAAGTGACAATTCAACCATCAACAGGAGATAATTAAGGAGTAATAAAACCTAAGTAAACACATCTTTAAATCATCATACGAGTACACAATAATTAGACATAGACTACATACACCTTAGATTAGATAATTAGACGAATAGAGTAATCGGTAGAAATACCAACCCCCCAAATCCAATACCCTGAAATTTGTACCTTTCCATTTCCTAAAAACATAAAAATATAAAAAATAATCTTCCTCAACCCCAACCTTAGCGTAGTAACTTCTCACTAGCATTCCTATTCCCCTAGAGAACGATATCAATACCCGTGGCTTACCCTAATACTACACTACAACGATTAGGTTCACTGCCTAGGGTGTTGAAAAACTTGCTCGACGAAAAGGAAGTTCCTTTGACCCCGAACGACGCGTGTAGCGTTATCAAGTTTTTGGCGTCGCTGCCTAGGTATAGAATAGCTAGTTAGGAGTCCACCTCGTTTAGGTTCCCTTGCTTGATTCCTATCAAGTAATTTTTTTTTCCAATTTTTAGCTTTCTCGTAGTCTATCCCCCTTCTTCGTGACCTTTGTTAGTAACCCCATCACTTTTCATCATGGAAGGTGATAATCAACCACCATTCATCAACCTACCACCAAATGACCCGCCAAGTGGCCGTACTCTTGGTGAATACTCGAGACCAAGCCACCTAGGCTATAGGAACACCATTGAGCTTCCCGACCAAGCCCAAACTACAGCCCTGCGATCTGACACCATCCGGTTGGTGCAAAACGGATGTGCATTCCATGGACTTCGTTCCGAAGATCCTAATCAGCATCTGAAGGATTTCTTAAAATTGTCGATTCCACCGACCTCGATGCTGCTACTCGGGAGACCATGCGTCTGCGTCTCTTCTAATTCTCTTTAAGAAAACAAGCTAGTAAATGGCTTTGGCATCTTCCCATGGGATCTATTTCAAGTTGGGAAGATCTCACTACCCGTTTTCTTGCTAAGTTTTGCTCACCTACTCCAAGTCAACCACTTGACCATCATTCCTTCAACTCTCTTCGCAACCAAATCATTGAGCCTAAAGGATTGCATAAGATAAATGTGAATGAGGAAGATAGTGCTTACTTCAATCTTTACCCCACTAAGGAAGAGGTTGCTTACCATCAATACATAATCGATAATCCCCGATCACCCATCATTAGGATATGTCCAAAGATTAGGAGAGTAAATCCTTGGAACCTCAAAATTCCTTGTATGATCGGATATAGGAATGTCGAACACGCTTACATAGATACAGAATCTCCCATTAATGTGATGTCGTCAGCTGTTTACAATGACATTATGAATGAGCGACTTAAGATTAGGAGAGACCCTAAGTATCCAGGTGGGGTTTGCAACTTTGTGGGAAGGGTCAAGGATGTATACGTCTTTATAGGAAATTTCACCTACCTAGTTGATTTTGTAGTCCTAGAAGACATTGGATGTGTCATTGACTATAGCTTATCCCAAGTAGTGCTAGTAAAACCGTTTGTTGAAAAATCTAAAATGAGCTATAACAAGTATGATGGAACGGTTAGGTTTAAGGAATGAAACGATGAGATCACTTATAGGATGCCTTGGAAGACGAACGAATATGGCCATCTATCCCTTTTTGAACGAGACAACATTAGAGCTTTTGAGGATAAAAGAAAGGACGATGTTGAAAAAGGTTTTAAATTCATGTGGGAAAGAAGGAGGCTTTATTATAAGGATTGCTTGACCCTAGGGCCTAGGTATAGAGTCGATGAAAATTTTGTCAACATGATAGAATTCTCATTGAGAATGCAAAACGAGACCACGTAGGGGCACGACTTCGAGTCTAGCTACAAGACTCATAAATAAAGAAAATCACTTCGTGGGAGGCAACCCATGCTTAACTGTTTGCTTGTTTGTGTCATGTATCCTTTAGTGATTGTTTATTCTCATGTTTAAATTTGTAAAAATGCTTTATTTTGTCTTTAACCTCGTCTTAATTACATATAAAGGTATTATACATAAAGGATAAGTGTAGGGAGGATTACACACGTTTTCAAAAGAAACGTAAACATGAGAATTACAGTTAATTAAAAGATATACATGTGTGTTTGTTCGAGTCAAATGCTTGTATCGAGTCATAATGGATGTTTTGCAGGAAATATTTCCAGATTCTAACGATGTAAATTTTCCAGATTTTTTTCCAGAAAATCGCAGACCAGTTTTTATCAGGATACCTTGACGGCGTCAGGAAGGAGCAAAAACAACTGATTACTTTTTCTCGTTTTCTGAGCTACTTATAAATTTTTGGAATTTTCCAGGTCTTAATTTTCCAGAAATTCTGTAAACATCTATTCCACAAGCATTATATCCTAGTTTAGTAGAGTCCTATATATATTATTACCGCCGATTTTACGCAAAGGTTTCGTTTGTTTTCTTCAAGTGTGCAGGTTTAATTTACCAAGAAGAAGATACATAAGATGAGAAGGAGCTTATAAACGCAAACATTCTTCTTGAAGAAAGATGTAACCACCACTTTACATGGATCCTACCGAGCTAATCAGGGGAGTATTAGTTTCTTTCGTTTTTAATTACCTTCCATTATCATAACTTTGATACAAATGTTCAGTTTAAGTGTAGGGAGGGAAAATAAAACGGGAACTTTAAACTATGCTATCCTTGATTATTTGCTTTGTCCAATTGCATTTGTGTAATAAACCATGAGAAAATGTCGGTTAGGGTAATTTTGGCACCAAATTTTCAATTTTTCATGACATATAAGAGTGGGCCATTAGTCTTAATAAAGCGTGTCATGGATAGGAAATTATATGACTAGCACAAAAACCCTTTACCACTTAAACTCCACCCAAAATGTGAGGATCGCCCTTAGATTAGTAGGAATTAAAGCATTCATCTTTAATGCTTAGTGTGTGAACCGGTAGTATAATAGATTCTAGAACTTGTTTTTTGATGTATTCCGAGATTGCTAGTAAGACTACACTTGTGTAGTTAGGAATAACAAAATGATAAGAGGCATTAGGATAACCCTTGTTTGATACCCGTAATATAATTACTTCTTCCACATCGGTTGAGTAATTCCCCCACACCTTTGCGTTGTACTCTTCTTTAGTACACGATACCCCTAGTTAACCCCTCAGAGCCTATCCTTTTCGCGGTTCTCGTGATGTTTCGGTTTTCCGGAATATCAATGAAGAGCATTGTTTACACCCCACCCCCAAATGTACACACAAATCGCCTTAGCCTACCTTGTATGCACTCACTTTTAGTACATTATTGTTATCACACTAAACCCTTAGTTCAATTATCTAGTTGCTTGCATAAGTTGCTAAGTCGAGTCATATCCTTTGTACACAGTTTTGGGACGATTGGGACTCATGGGAAAAGTTAAAGTTTATGAAATGACGGGAATGGAACGTTATATTCAAATTCCCTTTATTTACATAATAATGTACTCCAAGTGTTTTGATCTTTTCAATTCGGGTCATATTAGTGTTAGAGTAATAAAAACTCAAGTGTAGGGATGTGCCTATAAATCCCTATTATTTTGATGTTATCGAAGAGGATGGTAGAGTAAAAGTGTATAAAAAAAAAAAAAATTGAAAAAAAAATAGAAAAAAGAGAAAAAGAAAAAAATAGAGTGTTGAAAAAAAAACATACGGGCTACCATCCTACATCTATCTTTAAATTTATGTTTGTTTGTTTCAGTTATCTAGAGTGTCGAGTCTTGGCTTAGCAACGCCATTCTTCGCATGCTTGTAACATAAAGATTTTTGACTTGCCACCACTAAATCGCCTATCCCACCAAACCCTTTGTTTCCCTACCGTAAGCCTAACATTACAACCCTTTAAAAGACCTCTTTGATAGTCTTTCCTAGGTGCTTACGCCAAAGAAATGGAGGTTTGATCTAGTCTCAAGCCTATGGTAATCTATGTACTAGGACCGGTTAATGAGTGTTTATCTTCCATTTCCAACTTGTTATATTTCATATACACCCGAGAGATGTGAGTATCCAAACACCCCATGTGAGGTGCTAGTATATAATTTCCGTGCTTATTATGACTTTTGCGGGGCTTATATGTGTTGTGGATTGTTCTAAACCAATGCTTCATGACCCCTAACTTATAAATTAATTGGCTAAAAGCACATTTGCTTGAGGACAAGCAAATACCAAGTGTAGGGATATTTGATAAGATTTTAAAATGTACCTTTTTGAGGGGTCGTTTAAGCCCTTATTTTATTACTTTTTTATCCGTTATTACTTAATATCGTTCATTTTCACTTTTTATGTATCTTGAAGGCAAAATGCTGGAATGACACTTATTCGGACGAAAAGGCGCGAATATACGAAGAAAATGGCCAAAGTCAAGAATCGAGACACTCAGGCTGCTGGAACTGAAGGTGACGGCGTCAGGTGTTATCTGCGACACCGTCGGACCACTTTTGTGACGGCTCAGTAGCCAAATTGCTCATTTACAAGTGACGGCTTCAGGTTTTAAAAGAGTAGGGCGTCGCAACTCAGACGGCCTAGATTTGATCCAGATGACGTCAAGCATAAGGTGACGTCGTCGCAAGACTAACGTGGCCAACACGAAACCCTAATGACGGCGACCCGACGGCGTCACAAATCATAAGGTGATGCCGTCGCATTTGTAATCTTATATATAGAATCCGAATTTTTTAGTTTTCAGTGTGTAGTCTTTTGGAGTAAAAACCTAAACCGAACCAAGGCTGTCTTGTAAAGTATTTTAGGGTTCCATACCCTATCTTACATCAAGATAAGTGTTCTACTTCATTAATTCAATTATGTCTTCAATTAATTGTGTGTATGCTTGCATGTTTCCCATGTCCGGCTAATTTACTTGTGTGTTTGCTTAGGGAATATGAATCTTAATTATTGAATATTGATTGGTTGTCTCTTATCTTAATTGTTAATGATCTAGTATTGCGATAGATCATCTGTTGTGTAGTTAATGCTTGATTAATCTTTGTTGAACCTTAGCTTATAGTACCTAGAGTCATTGTAGGCTAAACCATCCGAAGAGTACCTTAGTGTTAAGTTTTTAAATCCTAGATATTTTTTAGGCGATAACCTTTGGTAGTTTCAAAGAGTTAGGGATAAACGCATACCCTACGACTTTAGACACACAACGCGATTAAGAATAAGGACGTGACAATTTAACCATCAATAGGAGATAATTAAGGAGTAATAAAACCTAAGTGAACACATCTTTAAATCATCATACGAGCACACAATAATTAGACATAGACTACATACACCTTAGATTAGATAATTAGACGAATAGAGTAATCGGTAGAAATACCAACCCCCCAAATCCAATACCCCAAAATTTGTACCTTTCCATTTCCTAAAAACATAAAAAGATAAAAAATAATCTTCCTCAACCCCAACCTTAGCGTAGTAACTTCTCACTAGCATTCCTATTCCCCTAGAGAACGATATCAATACCCGTGGCTTACCCTAATACTACACTACAACGATTAGGTTCACTGCCTAGGGTGTTGAAAAACTTGCTCGACGAAAAGAAAGTTCTTTTGACCCCGAATGACGCGTGTAGCGCTATCAAACTACATTTGAAGTAGTAGTATCTAAGGATGGAAATTATCTAATGTTCCATAGGGAGGATGAAAGCTTTAGAGTATTCAATTTGCTATGGCATATACTGCACTTAATAGATAGAGCAGATCTGTTTCAATTGTATCAATTAGTGCTAGAATACTTTGAACATATTCCATCAACTGGAGTTGGATTAGTATTGCTAGGAGATCTGAAAACTATCTGGGAAACAGAGGAAACAAGTACTGAAGAAATCTGGCTAAATCAAGAAAATTAGGAGATTACAAGTTGGAGATTTTTTGAAGAATCGGGAATACATGCTTTGGAATTGGAAGATGGAACCATGATTCACATGTTAGCTGAAAGAAGATATCCTCTTACAAGTGATCTTATGAGAAGGATGCTGGATCATGGAATGGAAGTTGAAGAAGAGAATGAAACAGCCCTAATGGTTATTAAGTTATATATCATATGGACCACTATGGCTGATGATGATACATAAATACTGGTATGATTTTTAACTGTAAATTTTTGATAAATCAGTACTTTATTCAAAGTACTGCTGATCAAACAGTACTTTAACCAAAGTACTGCTTGCAGCACAAAACCAGTAAATGTTTTTGAAAGAAAACTTTTGTTGAGTGAAAAATATTTTGAAACAAAAGTTAACAGCAACAAATGGTTTTTGAGATGGTTATAACAAAAGGTTATCAATCCACCATGTTTATCAAAAGGATTGGCTAATCCATGAGCAAACGGCTTTGGTAAAGATATCTCAAATCCATTATATAGTTGACAACTTGCTAATAAGTTGTATGGTAGTCAACTCACCATATCAGAAAATGTAAAGAGTTGGCTAGCCCACAAGAAAAATGGCTTGTGGTAAAGGCTGTGGAAAAACCATTTATATGGTAATTAGTTCACCATGGTTGCAAGAACTAACTAGTCCAAAAAGGTACAGCTTTTGGTAAAGACAAATCAAATTTGCTGATAGCTGATGATTTGCTAAAAATTATATGGTTATCAATGTACCATGGTCTTACACACCTAAACATTTGGCTACTCCAGAGTTAATGGCTTTGGTAAAGAGACATCAAAACCATTAAAATTTCAATGATTCACTTCTCACAGGAGTTTACACACCTGGAAGTGATGAGAATAGACTAAAACTTAAATGATCTGATGTACAAATTGTCATATGTTGCTGAAAAGATGGAGCTTGCTGATGGTTGCTAAAAAGAATTACTGATAAAGACTACTTTGATGATGATTATAAAAGCACAGAGATTACAAAGACAAAATCTGAAGATAAAGATACAATCCTTGAAGACAAAGATGTTAAAGTTAAATATACAAAGGAACTTGAAATCAAGCAAGTAGAATTCAAGTTAGGGGAGGATTGTTGGGATATATAAAGTCAAAATGCTGAAGAGTCAAAGTACTGAAGTCAAAGTACTGCGAAAGAAGAAAGTCAAAGTACTGCTCGATCATCAAAGTACTGCAAGGTTAAAGGATTGTTATGCAAAATCGTTAAGGATTATAATGTAATTCTAGAATGTTCTAAGTATTACTTGACATACAAGGTTTGTAATTGTAAACCGACTAAGGTTATCCTTAAGCCTATAAAAAGACCCCTAGATTGGCATTAAACGTACATGCATTATTAGAGAGTTTTAGAGTTTATCAAGTTCGATATTAGAGTTGTTAGGGATTGTTAGTGAATCTGTGTATCAAGCAGGTTCAGAGTTTTAATATAATCGTAAAAGTTAAAGTTAATTCTTCTTAGCTTTATTCAAGTAAATTCCGCATACTTAATAGAGTTTATTCAGTGTTTCATTGTTAGTAACTTAGGATTTATCCGAGGTTATTAAGCCCTTACAAGCTATTTAAAGTTAGTTTGATTAGAGTACATCGATCCAACAGTTACCACTGATACGCTTGTGGTTGACACTGCTAAAGTTTACACTAGCAGTGGAAACTCATTACCACTGCCAGTACATTATTACCACTGCTATTAGGATAATTGTTATGTATCCATGTATTGATAAGTATAGAAAAGATCTTGTGTATATTCTATATTGTTAGGATTATACTTATCTTGTAAAGGACTCCTTGTGTTATAAAAGGAGATCCTAGGTCATTGCTTAATATACGTATTATTCATATAAGCTTCAAGGTGTAACCCTAGTGATAAGCAAGATCACTCGTATTATTTCTTAATAATATTGAAGCTTTGTGTTAAACTGTTCTCACTTTCATTACATCATATAAACCATCTTCAAAGTATTACTAAGTATATTCCGCGTGCTTATTAATATAACTCAAAATATCACAAACACAAGGTGTGTGTTTAGATCCATCACTATCTTATCTCGTAATCGGAACAATAGAAAACGGAATACCTCTAGGCCTACTAATGCTTCTAAGTCTGTGCTAGGTAAACCGCCCACTAATGTTTCTGCTACGACCATTGATGTACCCATAGAACCTTCACCTCCTAGGAACAACTTATCACCTAGTGCATTCACTCAAACCAAAGCTAAGACTAGTTGGAGATGGCAAAAATGGTTACATAATACACTTGGATTTAAATGGATTCCCAAAATCATTAACATGTGTGTATCATCTGTAACTGTAACGGAACCCTCTAACTCTTCGGGTTCCACCTCTACTTCTATTCCACCTGTGTCGTCTGTGTGTAATGCAGGTGATACAGATCATCCTCTGGATTGTTGATAGCGGATGTTCCCGGCACATGACAGGCAATCTCAAACTGTTATCAAACTTTGTTTCAAAGTTCACTGGCACTGTCAGGTTCGGGAATGATCACTTCGCAGCTATCATGGGCTACGGAGATTACATCAATGGAAACATTGAAATTAGCAGGGTTTATTATGTGGAAGGTCTCGGTCGCAATCTCTTTTCAGTCGGTCAATTTTGTGATGGAGATCTAGAAGTTGCGTTTCGGGAGAAAACTTGTTTCATTCGTGATCTACAAGGAAACGATCTTATGTCTGGAAACCGCACATCAAGTCTTTATACAATCTCAATGCAAGACATGATTGCTTCATCTCCCATCTGTCTACTTTCTAAGGAAACATCTACAAAATCTTGGCTATGGCACCGTTGCCTTTCACACTTAAACTTTCAAACTATAACCAATCTTGCACGTTACAAACTTGTTGAAGGTCTCCTACGATTTCGGTATTCTAAAGATCACCTATGCTCAGCTTGTGAACAAGGGAAAAACACTCGTGCTCACTTTCCTTCAAAGGTGGAACACAACTCACAGCATGTGATTCATCGTCTTCACATAGATTTGTGTGGTCCGATGCGTGTGCAGACGATTAACGGCAAACGCTACATCTTGGTAATTATCGATGACTACTCAAGATGGACTTGGGTTTATTTTCTTCAAAGTAAGGATCAAGCTCCACAGATGATCATCACCTTTATCATAAAAATTCAAGTTCAGCTCCAGAATACAGTCAGACAAATTCGAACAGATAAAGGTACTGAATTTGTGAATCAAACTGTAAAACTTGAAAATCTAAAACCTGATTAAAGACTAAAATACCCTTGGAATCGAAATTTACAAAATACGTAAAATACATTTATATCATTTAACGAAATTTAAAACTAAACTTGCGAGTAATTAAAACTTAACGAATGTGTGTACGTGATCGATTTTGGTACGACGAAAGATTTAAACGTTTCGCGAATATGTTGGGCCGTTCGTTTTTTTGGATGGGCTCGTTTCTTTTGTGCCAAGCCGAGAGTTCAAGAGCCCAAGGGGCGTTTGTTTTTGTGTCGTGTGGGTCGAGAGCCGAAGCCCACATGGACGTGGGTTTTGTGTGTGCTCGGTTGGACTAGGCCGAACCCAACCCCCCTCCTAAAGCCCTAAACTAAAAATGATACCACCTATATATAAACTACATTTACAAGAAATTGAAACCCTAGTTTTGTTGCCTCTTCTTTTCTTTTCTTCCTATTCGGCCGAACCTAAGCATTGGTGTCGAGAGTTTTGTTTTCAAGCAAGCTAAGGTATAACAATGTTTCTTGTCTTCTTTCGTTACACCTTACGTTAATATGTTGACAATTGTTTTGGTTCTAGTCGAGTTGCGTTTTTCTTTTGTGACCGAGCCATGTGAAACCAAACAAAGACAAACCGTAATGATTTAAACCTTATAATTATTAAAGAGCTTGTTACGTAATAAGTATTATTGAATCAGATCATGAATATGTCGAGTATATAAGGACCGAACCACATGCATGTGAACCGAACCATGTGTATGTTTCGGCCAAGGTATAAAACTTGATAACTTGAATATGTAAAGTATGTAGATAAGCTAGGACTTGCGTTAAGTATTTTAGCCGAAACCCTAGATTGAACCGAACCATAAAGAGTTTTTGAACATGTATTAAACGAGTAAAGGTCATGTAAACATAAACCCTAGTTTGATATGTGAACCGAATAAGGTATGCCAAACCCTAATGGTTTGTGAACCGTGTCTCATATGTGTGCGTTATTATAAGTCAAGTGAACTTGTAAATGTGTAAACGTGTAATTAATCCGAGTAATAAGTAACTTGTATGTCACATAAAATCATAAACATGCATGGTGAAAACATAAAAGGAAAGATTGTTTTCATTACGTGTTAGGTTAAGTAACTAGTCATTAAGACGTAACATGTAAGTAAATGCACATTAATATGATATTAAAAGAAGGAGAAAAATCTAGAACATAAATGAGAGTCGATTAGGGTTTGAAACTAAGTGTGTGTTAATTCGTTATTTCATGTGTGAGTTATGATGTTTAAATTATTTTCACATTTAACCCTAAACTTTAATAAATGACATAATGAACCTTAATCTACGATATTGTTTATAAAACACTTAAGTCTCATTTAATCCTAAATCCCTAAAGTATTAAGATCATTAAATACATTAAGTATGAACACCAAATATTAAAAGATCATTTTGACGATTATGGAATCATAAATAACATGTACGACCGTTAATGTGTATAGGTTCTGTGAAGAAGGAGTAATCCTTTGCTTTCCGTGTTTCTGCTTTTCGATCATTTGCTTTGGAATAAGGTACAGATATTCTGACCTTTTCAGTAAAGGTTCCTTATAACATTTTCTTTTCGTTAGCTTTTATATTAGGATTTCCTAAGCCTTTGCTATGAACCCTATTTTGTTATTTGAGCTGTTGCTTATCTGAACTTGATTTTTGAATCATAAAACATTTGATTTTGAACTATATGATATGAAAACTTTGACTTTGAAAACATGATTGAATCTTTGATAAAGTATGATCTATGTCAGTTATGACATTCTGATTTGACCTAAGATAGTTTGACACCCGAGCCAAAATAATAACTAGTCATGGGGGTTCCATGTTCGTGTCAGTGATGCACTTCTGACATGACTCTAGGGCAGTAGAGTGAAGTTCTGCCACGTCCCTTATCTGTTATTTGTTATGAGCTCAAGTTATATTATATTATCAATATATGTTTGTGGGGCGTATGGGTGCATACTAGATCTGTTATATGTTATATATTATATGTTATATGCTGTATGTTATCTGATGATTGATGCTGCGTGCATGCACGTCCTTCATAACTCTGGTAGTTAGTTAGTTATAAAACTTATTCTATTATTTTGATTTATACTTTGAAATGATTATGATTTTGCTATCTTTCTTTCACTTTATTTCGTATTCGTTTTCGTTTCGTATTCGCTTTGCTTGTATATCTGTTCACTGGGCTTTTGAAGCTCAGCCGCATTTCTTTTCTTCCGCGGCAGGTATCTAAGCATTGGAGCTGGGTTTTGCTTTGGGATGAGTGCTGAGTGGACTTACCTTAGAGATATTTAGCTTGATCTTATGATACCATTTAAGACTTTATATTTCCGATATTTCATTTGGAGTTTATTTTTCCGCTGGGACCTATGTATTGAAGTCATTTTAACTTGAATTATTTCAGTATTTATGTTAAGATTTCTTATGGATATTTATGTTTGCTTTGATATGACACCATTACTTGTGATTCCTTTACCCTTGTCGGGTCGGGGCGTTACAATTTATGGCATCAGAGCCTAGGTTTACGACTTGTAGTCAGGACCTGTGACATATGGAGCCTAGGTTTTGAGACCCTTAGAGCTTAGGATTTGACCTGTGAGGATTTGGGTAGACTTTAGGATTCCTTCTGCGTACTTCCATTTCGTATCTCACCTTTGTTCATTTTGCTAATCGTTTGAATATCGTTCAGATGGTTCGAACTCGTACTACCGGTAGCGCAGATGGAGACGATGATGCTATTAACATTGATGCTGCGATTGCTAATGCTCTCAACACTCTTTTCCCTGGTCTTACTACACCTGAGATGATGGAACAGGTGATCAATAACATTCGTAATCAGACTGGTGCTTCGGGTAGTGGTGGAGGAAATCAACCCGTCGGCATTCACACTTGGCTCGAGCGTTTCGGTAAGCTCAAGCCTCTTTCGTTTAGCACTGCTGCTACTCCCACTGAGGCCGAGGACTGGATCACTCATATTGAGAAGCTGTTTGAAGTACTGGGTTGTGGAGACGAGTTTAAGACTCGTTTGGCTGCGTTCAAATTGGAAGGTGATGCTTTAAATTGGTGGAAGGCACTCAAACAAGCAAGAGGAGGAGATGCTTTTGCTATTACTTGTACCTGGACTGATTTTCGGACTATCTTCTATAACCGTTACTTCCCTGATACTGAGCAGCAATGGTATGAGAGGGATTATCAGGCAATCTACCAGCTTGATCATGAAAATTCCAATGAGTACATGAGTAGGTTTATGAGGCTGGTGAGTTTTGTGGGAGCGATTGCTGGAGATGGTAGGCGTCAAGCTAAGCACTTCAAGTGGGGACTGAAGAAGTGGGTGTTGGACCGACTGCTTAATATTGAATATGAGAATGTGTCGGCCTGCAATGACGCAGCTCGTAACATTGAGATCTTTCATGAGGTTTCGGGTTCCAACAAGCGTAATCGCGATGGTGATCGGATTCAAGGTAGGACTCAAGGCAATGATTATAAGGGAAATTCTGGCAGGAGTTACGATTCGAGGGGTCAAGTGGATAGGAGTTATGATCAGAGGGGTCAGACAGGAAGGAATGTTGACTCTGGGCGCCCTGAGACGAGGAGTCAAGATAATAGAAATGCTGGTAGAAATGGAAATGATCGTCAGAACCAAGGTAACAATAACCAGCGTTACAACAAGGATCAGTCAGCTCGAGGATCAAATCAAGGTCGTGCTTCAGGATCTTCTGGTCAGCAAAGGACAGCTGAGGTTTTGCCTCCCCCACCTATCTGTACTACTTGTGGAAAGGCTCATCCGGGACAGTGTTTCAAGGCCACTGGTGGTTGTTTTGCTTGTGGCTCCACTACTCACAAGATCAAGGATTGCCCTAAGAAGAACCCGGCGATTCCTGGAAACTACATCAAGCCGCCAACTACTACTGGACGTGTTTATGCTACTACTCGGAATCAGGCGGAGCGCACTTCAGGTACCATTACGGGCACTCTTTTCATTGATGATTATTATGTCTTCGTTTTATTTGATACCGGTGCCACACACTCCATTATATCTGTCACAGTTGCTAAGAAATTTAATATGAAGCCCAAACCATTAACAAATCACTTATCGATTTCTACGCCTATGAAAAACCACATGATCATTGATCATAAATACGTTAAGTGTCCTCTTCGTTTTGATGATCGTATTCGCTTTGCAAATCTGTATCCTCTCGATATGGTCGACTTTGATATCATTCTAGGCATGGATTGGTTGGCTTATCATAGAGCTTCAATTGATTGCCATGCTAGAACTGTGATCTTTGGAGACGTAAAACATCCTGAATTCGTTTATCATGGTTCTCAACCTCTAAAATCTGTTAAACTCATTTCTGCTATGAAGGTACGGACCATGATTGCTCATGGATGCCAAGGTTTTCTAGCATCTGTTAAGGACACATCTTTGGAGAGTCCTAACATTGAAAATCTTTCTGTTGTTTGCGAATTCACCAACGTTTTTCCCGATGAACTCCCTGGTCTTCCCCCAGCTAGAGAAGTTGAGTTTAGCATTGAGTTAATTCCTGGTGCTGAACCGATTTCGAAGGCTCCATATCGTATGGCACCTGTAGAACTGAAGGAGTTGAAGGAACAGCTGCAAGAGATGATAGAAAATGGATTTATTCGCCCCAGTGTTTCTCCATGGGGTGCACCTGTCTTGTTTGTGAAGAAGAAGGATGGAAGCATGCGTCTATGTATCGACTACCGTGAACTCAATCGTATTACCATTCGTAACCGTTATCCTCTGCCGCGTATTGATGATTTGTTTGATCAACTGCAAGGAGCTAAGTTCTTTTCGAAGATTGATCTGAGGTCTGGTTATCATCAGCTACGTGTGAAGGAGCAAGATGTTCCTAAGACCGCGTTTCGTACCAGATATAGTCATTACGAATTCCTCGTTATGCCTTTTGGTTTGACCAATGCGCCTGCTGTGTTTATGGACCTAATGAATCGCGTTTTCCATGAGTTCCTCGATAGATTCGTTATCGTTTTCATCGACGATATTTTAGTTTACTCCAAGTCTGAAGAAGAGCATGAAGAACATCTCCGGATAGTTTTGGAGATTCTGAGGAAGAAGAAGTTGTACGCCAAATTTTCGAAGTGCGAGTTTTGGTTAAGACAAGTCGCTTTCCTTGGTCATATTGTATCAGCTGATGGTATCACCATGGATCCGTCTAAAGTTGAGGCTATCACCAAATGGCCAAGACCTACGACAGTGACTGAGGTCAGGAGTTTTCTAGGACTTGCTGGTTATTACCGACGTTTTGTTGAAGGTTTCTCTCGCTTAGCTCTACCCCTAACCCAACTGATGAGGAAAGGTGAAAAGTTTGTATGGACGGATGAACGAGAGAAGAGTTTTGAAGAGTTGAAACGGAGATTGGTGTCCGCTCCTATTTTGACTCTTCCATCTGGTTCTGGAGGATTTCAAATTTACAGTGATGCATCTAAGAAAGGATTAGGCTGTGTTTTGATGCAACATGGAAAGGTAATAGCTTATGCTTCGAGGCAGCTAAAACCTTATGAGGAGAATTACCCAACTCATGACCTTGAGTTAGCTGCAGTGGTATTCGCGTTGAAGATCTAGAGACATTACTTGTATGGAGAGGCGTGTGATATATTTACTGATCATAAGAGTCTCAAGTATATTTTCACTCAGAAGGAACTTAATATGAGACAAAGAAGATGGTTAGAACTTCTTAAGGATTATGACACCAACATTCAGTACCATCCAGGTAAGGCTAACGTAGTTGCTGACGCACTTAGCCGGAAATCAGGCATTCTTGCAAGTATTGAGATTGAGCCTAGGATTATTCGTGACTTAGAGATTTTGGATGTTGAGCTATGTGTGCGAGGTTTTGATGGATACTTGGCTAGTATGAAGGTGGAGTCGAACCTTATACTGCAAATTAAAGAAGCTCAGAAAGATGATGGTGAGCTGTGGGCCGTGGCGCAAAATGTTGAAGAAGGTAAGCAGACGGAGTTTAAGGTTGATAATGACGGTATTGTATGGTATGGAGATAGGCTTTGTGTTCCCAATGATTCGGTACTTCGTGAGAAAGTTATGACTGAAGCTCATAGTTCTCCTTTAACTATCCATCCTGGTTCTACCAAGATGTATAGGGATTTGAAACAGTACTTTTGGTGGAATGGCATGAAGCAAGATGTGGCGACGTTTGTGTCGAGGTGTATGATTTGTCAGCAGGTTAAGATTGAACATCAAAGGGCTAGTGGATTGTTACAGCCATTGGATATTCCAACATGGAAGTGGGATAAGATATCTATGGATTTTGTAACTGGACTACCTCTTACTCGGAAGAAGCATGATGCGATTTGGGTAGTTGTTGATCGACTAACTAAATCTGCTCATTTCTTACCAATCAGAAAGGATTATGGTATTGGAAGATTGGCGGAGATTTTTCAGCAAGAGATCGTTAGACTTCATAGTACTCCGGCATCTATTGTGTCCGACAGAGATCCGCGTTTTACTTCTCGTTTCTGGAAAGGTTTGCAAAAAGCTTGGGGTACTCGACTTAATTTTAGTACGGCATTTCATCCTCAAACAGATGGTCAGTCAGAGAGGACTATTCAGACCTTAGAGGATATGCTAAGGGCTTGTGCTTTAGAATGGACTGGCAGTTGGGATGAATATTTATGTTTAGTAGAGTTTGCATACAACAACAGTTGGCATGCTAGCATTAAGGCAACACCGTTTGAACTTCTTTATGGGAGGAAATGTAGAGCACCTACTTGCTGGGATGAAGTAGGTGAGCGCTTAATTGAAGGTCCGGAAATGATTGAGATCACTAATGAGAAAGTAGCTGTGGCTAGAGAAAAGTTGAAGGAAGCTAGGTCTCGTCAGAAGAGTTATGCCGACAAACATCGTCGTGATTTAGAATTTCGGGTTGGAGATCGTGTATTTTTGAAAGTTTCGCCGTTTAGAGGTGTGAAACGTTTTGGAATCAAGGGCAAGATCAGTCCTCGATTCATCGGTCCTTTTGAAATTCTGGAACGTATAGGAGAAGTTTCGTATCGATTAGCACTTCCGCCTCAGTTATCGCATGTTCATGACGTTTTCCATGTATCACTCCTAAGGGGATACAACTATCATCCGTTACACGTTGCTTCTTATCCGTTTGATCAAATTCAATCCGATATGTCCTTATCTGAAGAACCGGAAGCTATTCTAGAAAGGCAAGAAAGAGTCATGAGAAATACAGTCATTCCGTTCGTTAAGATTCTTTGGAAAAATCACCCGGAACGTGAGGCTACTTGGGAAACCGAGGAGTCGATGCGAGCTAGTTATCCTCATTTCTTTGAATAGTTTGGTATGTTCTCATTTCGTTTCATTTCAATTTTCGAGGACGAAAATTTTTCTTTAGAGGGGAAGAATTGTAAAACCTGAAAATCTAAAACCTGATTAAAGACTAAAATACCCTTGGAATCGAAATTTACAAAATACGTAAAACACATTTATATCATTTAACGAAATTTAAAACTAAACTTGCGAGTAATTAAAACTTAACGAATGTGTGTACGTGATCGATTTTGGTACGACGAAAGATTTAAACGTTTCGCTAATATGTTGGGCCGTTCGTTTGTTTGGATGGGCTCGTTTCTTTTGTGCCAAGCCGAGAGTTCAAGAGCCCAAGGGGCGTTTGTTTTTGTGTCGTGTGGGTCGAGATCCGAAGCCCACATGGACGTGGGTTTTGTGTGTGCTCGGTTGGACTAGGCCGAACCCAACCCCCCTCCTAAAGCCCTAAACTAAAAATGATACCACCTATATATACACTACATTTACAAGAAATTGAAACCCTAGTTTTGTTGCCTCTTCTTTTCTTTTCTTCCTATTCGGCCGAACCTAAGCATTGGTGTCGAGAGTTTTGTTTTCAAGCAAGCTAAGGTATAACAATGTTTCTTGTCTTCTTTCGTTACACCTTACGTTAATATGTTGTGAATTGTTTTGGTTCTAGTCGAGTTGCGTTTTTCTTTTGTGACCGAGCCATGTGAAACCAAACAAAGACAAACCGTAATGATTTAAACCTTATAATTATTAAAGAGCTTGTTACGTAATAAGTATTATTGAATCGGATCATGAATATGTCGAGTATATAAGGGCCAAACCACATGCATGTGAACCGAACCATGTGTATGTTTCGGCCAAGGTATAAAACTTGATAACTTGAATATGTAAAGTATGTAGATAAGCTAGGACTTGCGTTAAGTATTATAGCCGAAACCCTAGATTGAACCGAACCATAAAGAGTTTTTGAACATGTATTAAACGAGTAAAGGTCATGTAAACATAAACCCTAGTTTGATATGTGAACCGAATAAGGTATGCCAAACCCTAATGGTTTGTGAACCGTGTCTCATATGTGTGCGTTATTATAAGTCAAGTGAACTTGTAAATGTGTAAACGTGTAATTAATCCGAGTAATAAGTAACTTGTATGTCACATAAAATCATAAATGTGCATGGTGAAAACATAAAAGGAAAGATTGTTTTCATTACGTGTTAGGTTAAGTAACGAGTCATTAAGATGTAACATGTAAGTAAATGCACATTAATATGATATTAAAAGAAGGAGAAAACCCTAGAACATAAATGAGAGTCGATTAGGGTTTGAAACTAAGTGTGTGTTAATTCGTTATTTCATGTGTGAGTTATGACGTTTAAACTATTTTCACATTTAACCCTAAACTTTAATAAATGACATAATGAACCTTAATCTACGATATTGTTTATAAAACACTTAAGTCTCATTTAATCCTAAAACCCTAAAGTATTAAGATCATTAAATACATTAAGTATGAACACCAAATATTAAAAGATCATTTCGACGATTATGGAATCATAAATAACATGTACGACCGTTAATGTGTATAGGTTATGTGAAGAAGGAGTAATCCTTTGCTTTTCGTGTTTCTGCTTTTCGATCATTTGTTTTGGAATAAGGTACAGATATTCTGACCTTTTCAGTAAAGGTTCCTTACAACATTTTCTTTTCGTTAGCTTTTATATTAGGATTTCCTAAGCCTTTGCTATGAACCCTATTTTGTTATTTGAGCTGTTGCTTATCTGAACTTGATTTTTGAATCATAAAACATTTGATTTTGAACTATATGATATGAAAACTTTGACTTTGAAAACATGATTAAATCTTTGATAAAGTATGATCTATGTCAGTTATGACATTCTGATTTGACCTAAGATAGTTTGACACCCGAGCCAAAATAATAACTAGTCATGGGGGTTCCATGTCCGTGTCAGTGATGCACTTCTGACATGACTCTAGGGCAGTAGAGTAAAGTTCTGCCACGTCCCTTATCTGTTATTTGTTATGAGCTCAAGTTATATTATATTATCAATATATGTTTGTGGGGTGTATGGGTGCATCCTAGATCTGTTATATGTTATATATTATATGTTATATGTTGTATGTTATCTGATGATTGATGCTGCGTGCATGCACGTCCTTCATAACTCTGGTAGGTCTCCCCTACAAATGTTGCCTTGTGTGATTATGAATATGAATATGATTATGATTATGATATGGCATATGTGTCTGGGCTCGAGGTAGTTAGCTATAAAACTTATTCTATTATTTTGATTTATACTTTGAAATGATTATGATTTTGCTATCTTTCTTTCACTTTATTTCGTATTCGTTTTCGTTTCGTATTCGCTTTGCTTGTATATCTGTTCACTGGGCTTTTGAAGCTCAGCCGCATTTCTTTTCTTCCGCGGCAGGTATCTAAGCATTGGAGCTGGGTTTTGCTTTGGGATGAGTGCTGAGTGGACTTACCTTAGAGATATTTAGCTTGATCTTATGATGCCATTTAAGACTTTATATTTCCGATATTTCATTTGGAGTTTATTTTTCCGCTGGGACCTATGTATTGAAGTCATTTTGACTTGAATTATTTCAGTATTTATGTTAAGATTTCTTTTGGATATTTATGTTTGCTTTGATATGACACCATTACTTGTGATTCCTTTACCCTTGTCGGGTCGGGGCGTTACACAAACTCTTCGTGATTATTATGAGAAAGTGGGAATTGAGCATCAAACATCCATTGCACGAACACCAGAACAAAATGGAGTTGTTGAAAGATGAAACCATACGTTAGTGGAAGCTGCAAGAACGATGTTGATAAATGCAAAACTTCTAGATTACTTGTGGGCTGAAGCCGTGTCAACTGCATGCTACACTCAGAACCGTTCAATGATCACTAAACGCCACAACAAAACACCTTATGAGTTTATCCACAACCGCAAACCGAATTTAAAACACTTTCATGTATTTGGATCCCTTTGTTACCTAAATAATGATCGTGATGACTTTGGTAAGCTCAAGGCTAAAGCTGACATTTTAATCTTCGTTGGTTATTGTGAAAACTCTAAGGGTTACCGGATCTGGAATCGTCGTACAAGGGAGATTATGGAAACGATTCATGCCAATTTTGATGAGCTTACAGAAATGGCTTATGAGCAAAACAGCTTGGAACCCGGACATAACCGTCTAAACTTTCCCCAAACCCCATCATCAGCTGAACCAAGATTACAGCTTACTCGTCAACAAATGGAACAGCTATTTGCTCCTCTATTTAGTGATGATATTGATCAACGTGCTCCAGATTTATCAAATGTTTCCGCTGCTCAACCTGATAATAATCCAATACCTGATACACCTGAAACAACAACAACTGTTGAAGAAGCACCTCCAATTGATTCTACAACAACAGCCAAACAAACCGCATCCAATGACGCTGAATCAGCTGATGATCTTTTGAATCATGAAGTACCTACACCTGCAGATTATGATCCAAATGCGTTCTTAAATCCTTTTGCTAATGAAACTGCCACTTCTGATGTTGCGGAATCATCTACAAGCCATTTGAATCCTCCTAATCTGCACAATGTATATCAACATCAACCCTCCACACATCGTTGGACTAAAGACCATCCTCTAGTGAACATTATTGGAAACCCGAATCAACCAGTCGTAACTAGACAACGCCTTCAGACCGACGGTGAACATTGCATTTATGCACTTACCGTCTGCCAAGCTGAACCCAAAAATATTAAAGAAGCCATGACATATGACAACTAGATTGAATCCATGCAAGAAGAACTTAACCAGTTTAAATGTCTTGAAGTATGGGAATTGGTTGCAAAACCAACAGTGGTCTATGTTATTGGTCTGAAATGGATTTGGACAAGTTGGATTCTGAAGGTACGGTTATCAAAAATAAGTCACGTCTATTGGCCAAGGGTTATAGACAAGAAGAGGGGATTGACTACGAGGAATCATTCGCACTGGTTGCTAGACTTGAGGTTGTTTGGATTTTTCTGGCATTCGCGACTCACATGAACATCACGGTCTTTCAGATGGACGTCAAAACTTCTTTTCTGAATGGTAAACTGAAGGAAACGGTCTATGTTAGCCAGCCAGAAGGATTTGTTGATCCAGAGTTCCCTAATCACGTCTACAAACTGAACAAGGCTCTCTACGGTCTCAAACAAGCCCCCCGGGCGTGGTATGATAAGTTGTCATCCTTTCTCATATATCATAATTTTGTCAAAGGATCGGTCGACCCAACACTGTTTATACAATATCACGGGAAACACATTTTAATCGTTCAAATTTATGTGGATGACATCATTTTTGGGTCAACACATCTAAAATACTCAAACTCTTTTTCAAAACTTAAGAAAAAACACTTTGAAATGTCCATGATGGGTGAACTAACGTTTTTTCTAAGATTGCAAGTTCATCAATCACCCCGTGGTATTTTCCTGAGTCATTCCAAATATGCTCTTGAAATTTTAAACAAACATGGAATGCAAAACTGTGATACCTATACCACACCTATGGCACATACCAAGAAACTGGATGCTGATTTGCATGGGAAATTGGTTGACCCGATCAAATACCGAAGTATCATTGGGTCTCTCATGTATCTAACAGCCAATAGACCTGACATTGTCTTCGCTATATATCTTTGCTCTCGTTATAAGTCAAGACCAATTGAAACTCACCTCTCTCAGGCTAAAAGAATCCTCCGATACATCAAGGGAACCATTAACTTGGGAATCTGGTATCCAAAGGATTCTGGTTTTGAACTAATAGCTTTTTCAGACGCTAATCACGCAGGTTGCTTAGATTCTCAGAAAAGTACTTCAGATGCTCTACAATTTCTTGGTGATAAACTGGTGTCAAGGCAATCGAAGAAGCAGGATTATACATCGTTGTCCTCAACCGAAGCAGAATATGTAGCCATGTCGGCATGTTGTGCTCAAGTCATTTGGATGAGAACACAACTCAAAGACTATGGTTACGTATTTGACAGAATCCCGATGTATTGTGACAATCGAAGTGCAATTGCGATCTCGTGCAACTCTGTCCAACATTCGAAGTCTAAGCACATCGATCTTCAATATCATTTCATAAAAGAGCATGTGGAAAAGGGTACTGTTGAATTATATTTTGTGGGTACTGAACACCAACTGGCAGACCTTCTCACCAAAGCCTTAAAACCAGAGGAACTGGATGAACTTTTTCCACATTCTTAAAACCAGTCAAACACCAAAACCTCTTTTGTAAATATTTATTAAAAACAAAATAAAAAAATATAAAATTTATAAAATTCAAAAATATTCTTCTATCTAAATTTCTTTCAACATGGCAAGTACAAATCTTCCGTCAACACTTTGCTCTTTCAGAAATTTAATATTTTCTCGGACAAGTGCTGAGGGGGAGAACGTAAATATTTTCTGTTTCATAAAACCTTGTATTTGCATGTTACCCAGTATTGGTTGTATCTTTAATAATGGTGGACATGTTTTCTTGTTTCTTGACACTCCTCGGACCTAAATTTGTAAAACTTCTCTATTTTCTAAAGTCGATGGGGAGTGTCGTCATTTTTCTTTCCAAACTTTCACTTCTTGCTTAACCAAAATGGAAGTTATGGGCTATGGAGGAAAATGGTTAAGGTGGAAGGGCCAAAATTGTCAAAAGTTTAAACTTATTTTTTACAAAACCTTCCACCTAATTTAACTTAACATTTATTTCAAACATTTAATACTTCAACCACCTTCATCCACGCTCAAAATTCAAACCTCAAATCCGTGTTATAAACTTCGAATTTGTAAGTGTTTTAAGCTTCTTTGAGTAATTTTAAACATTGGTTTTTAATGGTATACAAATCCAACGGTTTGATTATTCTCTAGAAGTGATTTTAGTTTTTTACGCGTATGCGTATGAACTAATAATCACTTTGGGTTGAGTTTGATGAAATGGGTAGTGTTTTCAATGTATAAATCATGCTTTAAAACCATTTTCATCAAGAAACTTCACCCAGAAACAGTTTTTAATCAATTATCCAAAATTAGGGTTTATGCGTGAGATTTAGGTATTCTTTATTGTGAATGTTTAAGGATAATTAGAAGCTTGTAAGATGATTGTTACACGTTTAATTAACTATATACTTCATTGAATCCAACCCAGAAACATCAAAACTGCATAATTAGACTTTAGGGTTTATGAACGAGTTGATTTGGGTATTTTTGATTCATGAGGTATTTGATGTTAAAACTTGTTTCAGTTAACTCATATGCTCTCTAAGACTTACCAGAAATCATTTGGCACATTTCCCATGGCTAGATTGCATATTCGTAAGATTTGACTCTAGGGTTTTATGTTACGCATAACTTAGTTCCTACGCGTAACTGGATAGACCTTGTGATAACATGTGATTTTGAAAGTGGTTGAATAAAATGTTAATGAAGATGTTATGGATGATTTATTTTCAGGTTTTACGCGTGCAAAATCATAATCAATGGTAAAATTGGATCCTACGCTTAAGGATTACCTTACGCGTAGATGTTTACACGTAAGAGAAATCTTACGCGTAACTCTTACGCGTAAGGGTCTACATTGGGACTACGCGTATCCTGTGAAGGATATGCGTAAACTTGGTTTCTTACGCATAAGGTTCACTCTTACGAGTAAACCTTACGCATAAGCTCTCAACCTACGCTTACGTGTAAGCCTTATGCCAAGAGCCTTTTTTCTTACGCGTAAGATTTCTTACGCATAAGTTACACAATGTTTACGCATAAGCTTACATTCTAACGCTTAAGCTAAAAAATTAACTTTACCAATGATATGTTACGCGTAAAAACTTGTAAATAAGTTACTCATAACGTCACAAGACCAAAATATCACTAATAAGCTATAATGGTTAAAACGTTGTGTGAATGAGTGAAAATTTAGACATTAAAATTCAAAATTAATATACTCACGAAACTTATCACGACTACTTTGGACTGTTAGACAACAAGTGACATTGAACTCGTAACATTCATTAATATAACATATTCAATAATTGGACAATAAAATCAACTTTTGACTAACATAATGTCTTTCGATATGTTGGTTCTTTTGGCTTAATATCTTTCAGATAACGATATGGACATCACCATGGAAAACGTTAACGCACCAAACGAGCTCACAATGGAAGACATATTCCCGACTGGTTATAGTATGAAACTTGGAAAGAACAATCTCAAGGTTGATTTTGAGAACTTCACCTGCTCTGAATCCTCTTGCCGAATTGCAGCGGATATTCTTAAGACTCATCCCTACAACAACATGCTCACCAACACAGTAACTGTACCAGATATTTATATTCATCAGTTCTGGCACACAATGAAGAAAATTGATGGTCAAGATGCTGTTACAGTGACTCTCAATGATAAACAAGTCACCGTCACTGTTGCTGATCTACGAGCAATTCTTTTGCTCCCTGCTATCCAGCCTGCTGAGTATGTGCCGATTCCAACTGAAGAGGCTACACTACAATTTATGGTCGATATTGGCTATGATGAAGCTGCAGGAATCATTACCAAGCATTCTTCGGTCGACTTAAAGAATATTCCTCAGCCGTGGAGAACTTTATACATCGTGATCGCCAAGTCTGTATCCGGAAGAGACAGCAGTCATGAGCATCCCAAATTAATGCACCTACAAATCTTCTGGGGCATGGTCAACAAGATGCACATAGACTATGCAAGTCTGATCTGGGAAGACATGATGTCTCACCACAAGAAGCCTGGCACAAAGGTTCCTTTCATCAGATACACAAAGTTGTTGATCCAGAAGATACTCGGGGATAATCTAGACATTCCTTTGAGACTTGATGACCCCAACCATCACTCTGTGTTGTTTGAGGCTACATTAAATGTTGTCAGATTTAAAGGCTCTTCAACAAAGAAACAAGGTGTAGTACTGACTGACTGCCTACTCACTGATGACATTAAAAGTCCTCAATCATATTCACGATACCAAGAAGCAGTGGCTTTAGGTAAAGTCGGATTCATGGATGAAAAGTCTTTCGTCATCCCCGTCAAGAAGACCAGAAGATCGGGCAGTGCTAGAAGTGATGCTAGCACTGGGAGTGCCCGTAAGTATCCTAAGAGGAATCCTCCACGAAAAAGAAAAGTTCCATCTGAGGGTGCCATTCCTACTCCTAAACCGGCACCTAAATTAGAGGATCAAGACTCCGAGGATACTAAAACTGATGAGGAGGTTCACTACTCAGAGTCTGTTACTGATGATACAACATCACTAAAGATTGCTGACAAGCCAACTAGTCCCAAATCAGACAAGGGTAAAACTCCAGTTGTAGAGCATGAAGAAGAAGAGAGTTCAGATGAAGAACCAAAGGATGAGGAGAAAGACTACCACAAGACACTTAAGCATCTAAGGTTACAGCATGCTGCTACAGAATTCAATCGTGAGCAAACAAGAGGCCTTGGAGGTTCAAGTGCTGGTGCACTTACCATACCAATTCATGATGCGGTTAATCAACCCAATAAGCGAGCTGGTGCCACCGCTAAGGAATCCACAGAGCAGCAGCAGCAATCTTATGAGGTTCCATTCACCTTTGAGGAAGAAGAGGAACAAGAACAAGATGAGATGATCACGGATAAAGACATTGAGGAAGCTGCTAAAGAAAAAGCTGAAGAGGAAGCTCGAGCTAAAGCAAAAAAAGAAGCCAATGTAAAGGCTGAAGAAGAGGCTAAAGCTCGCGAAGAAGCTGATAATTATCTTGTAGATAATCCTGATCACAACCTTGAAGGGACTTCTGAGCCACCAAAAGACCCAGATCCATCTCATGACTCATCATCTTCTAATTCATCATCTCACTCATCACCACCACCATCCAAAGATGCTACCACTAGATCCACATCCAGATCTGTCAAGAAACCAACCAACACTTGGGCATCACGTGCTAAGACTAAAATTGTCAAAGCTGTCAGGCAAGTAAGGAAATGAAACGTGGTCAACAAGAAATTCAATCAACTGGCCGACAAACTAATCCTACTTCAAGATGTGATGAATGAGTTTTCGGATGAAAGATAACAGATTCAGTAGTTTCTCAATCGAGATATCCAAGGGGAAATGGACAAGACGATAAGGGACTACACTCACAAGTTCCTTCTCGACACTGTTCCTGGAGTCACCAGAGAGATGTTCGCCAGACAACTCTTCCCACATCTCATGTCTCTGGTCAAGCATACACTGGAAAATACCCCTGCTGTTATGGAAATCAAACCAGTCCCGTCTCCGGTTGTATCTGATGCGGAATTGATCTCCAAGTTGGTAATGCAAATGTCTCAACGATCTGCAACATTCACGTCTGACGATGCTAAACTCTTTGAGGCATTGTTGGAATATCAACTCAAAACATCATGTAAAGAGTCAGCTGAAAGGGCTAAGCGACCAAGAGATGATGATGATGCAGACAAGGATTCTGAGCCAAAACGCAAAAAGAAAACTGGTGAATCCTCTTTTATGCCTCCACCACCCCAAAGGACCACCACCACCAGAAGATCTTCACAACGTCCTCCTACTAGCAACAAACCTCAGGACTCTGAGTCTCCACCACCAACGGAGAAAACTGGTGATCATTTTGAATACACTGGTGGTGACGACGAGGAGATTCCTGAGCCCCAACAACAACCCCCTTCTTCTACATCAACTAAGCAACCAGCATCATCCTCCAAGCAACAGAAGAAAAAGTCAACATCAGTTGTATCATGGCTAGATGAAGATGAAACTAACGAATATGAATGGTTTTCAAAGCTTGTTGATGCCACCCCTCAATTACCGGAAGGCCAAGAACCGGTAGATGGTCGAACTATGGAGCATGTCAAGATTATTCAAGAAAAGTTTAAGGTGAAGAAGATGACGAAAGCAGAGTTAAAGCGAATCAAGAATGATGCTTTTCAACTGCTTAAAGACAGCTCTCACAGTTCAATTGAAGTCGAATATCATCTCGACAACATTGCACTAGCTATGTCTAATAATATTGATTGGCTCAACCCTGAATCAAACATCGACTTCACCAGACCTGAAAAGGCTCCTTACTACACTGACTGGACCAAGCCACTACCCACCATTGGTCGACCTGATCAACAATGGATTCCCTACCGGTACATCTTCAACAATGACATGGAATTTCTTCAACATGGTAGCGATGTTAGCAAGAAATACGCTACCTCACTCACCTTCCCCATCCCGGCAGCAGTCTTCTCCAACAATGTGGCCATCGAGGAAGAAGCCACACGAATGTTTGTTGATAATGTGGTTAATTATGACCTCGATGCACTGTATGGAATTCATCATTGGCCTGAACGAAGAAGACTTTACTACAGAAGCTTCCAGGTACTCAAATCTAACAAAGAGGTGTACAGTGACCAACGGATCGTTGCTATAATGCATGTCAGCCTGTCTACTAAGTGGGACTACTTATTCCTGAAAGCAATCAAAGTCAAATGCCAAGACGAACAGGAATATAACTTTACTGAAGCGGATTTTCCAAGATTTTCACTCAATGACATTGAAGACATGTATCTTACTAAGGTACAAGGTCGAATGCGACAGTTCTCCACCAACATCCAGCTCCAGTACATCAAGTCTTTGCTGATATTCATCAGAAGCATCGTTATCCAGGAACGTGTTGAAGACCTTCAACTTGCCGTGGAATCATACCAAAAATATGTTAATCTCACAAAACCACTGCTAAAAATTCCCGATATCAACCAACTGGCTCAGTACACCATTCTCAATAAACCAAAGTTTGGCGTAGTCTACCGCAGTGAACTTCACCATAACTGTTTCATGGCATGTAATGAGCTTCACAAGTTTTTTGATCACACTTTGAAGAAGGTTCGGGACGGGTTAACATATCGATTAAAGGAGATTCATGAAGGCATTGGGTCAAAGAAGCGGTGGAATTCAAGGGAAAAGAGGGATGTGAAGAAAATCATCACAAGGATTGATGAAAGGTTGTTTCGTCGCGATCAGATAAGGACTTTGGAGAGCTTCGTGGGTGGACGACCGAGTATCTCTCTAACAGGCTATCAACGTCCAGAAAGAACTCCCGGCGTTATTGACGAACTGCCTGGTACTCCTTGATTATTTTCTTGATTAATATTTGGATGTGTTGATCTCTATTATTAACTATGGCTTGTGCACACATAACAGTGTACAACCCGTTCTTGTAATGAAAGGACGTTGTGGTACACATCAGTGCCACAATCCTATAAAAGGAGCGAAAGCTTCTTACTTTTGAGTAAAACTTATCAAAACTTTCATTTTTCAAAATTTTGCTCAAAAGAACAAGTACTTCCCCTTATGATTTTCAAAACCTCAAAAGTTAATATCACTTGTTAAGGGGGAGTATTTGCTTAAAACTTTGTTCACAAATGATTCTTCGTGGAAATCTTCCCACAAAACTCGAAATGGACATATTCGATATCAAAATTTCGTCAAAAATAACATTTATATGCCATTTTTGAGGGGGAGAAAAATTGTGTGATACAAATATGTTGTGAAAATGGTGATTGAATCTTCATGCTAAAGACTTAACCCATGAATTGACGATATCTAAACTGTCATACATCGAAAATATTTGTCTTTCAAGACTTATCCGAGTAGATTGTACCTATTCGAGAAGCTCTTGATAGACATGAACTTTGATGGGTTTGACAACCTTTCGAGGTTTGTCCACACCTTCAAGGTAGTTATTAGAGCTAGTTGTCACCTAAAAGCTGACAATGTACCTCTTTAACTATGCAACGTAACCGTGTCTCGCGAGGAATTGTCTATCTTGAATGGATCAATTCAAAAGTGCGCGCTCTTCTCTCACCGTGCAGATTTCTGTCAAAACACTTAAGCACGTGTTGAGGGGGAGTATTTCTGCAAATGATAAAACTCTCACAGTTTTACAAAATGTTTTTACTCATAAACACTTTGAGAGATTTTCAAGAAAATGGTTTTATGGCAACATAGGTTAGTCATGGAGTTATAAGGTGACTAAGGTTAGGAATAACCATCCTATGATCCGCCAGAGCCAGAGGGATCTACCCAAGGACACCACCAATAGTTAGAATTTAGAAGTCCTTAGGTATGATTGTAAAAACGAGAAAATGAGAATCGGAGAAAGAATGAGTTGAAGAATTAAAAAGAAAAGTAAAGAAAATGGTGAAAAGAAATAGCCCTCCAAATTATTCAACTTAGGGCAGACACCGGGTTCAACTCATATGTTACTGGTTGTCACTAAGATGACACCAGTATTGAAGATTAAAGTCGTCATGGACCCAGTGACACTTGCACTAAACCTTCTTAGCCACTCAAGTTTCTCTCAACAGAAGCTTGTTTCATTCTCACAGGGAACCCTACGTAAACTATCGGCTTTCTCTTAGAGATTGATGGTATTGAAGAAGGAGACCCTCTCCCTAGTCTCCTCTTAGGAAAACCAAAGCGCACTATTGAGTCTAGAGCCACGAGATTCATCAAAAGATCTCTTAGGAACACTCGACATTTCATCACTTGTCGTTCAACAATAAGGACGCAAGTGATACCATTCTAGAGTCCTACACATATCTTAGCAATCTGTCGAGAACATTTATGAGGGGTTCACAACTGTGATCCTCAGTGATTGAATGAAAACTCCTGCCAGGGTCAACATCAAACAACCCTGACAGCAGGTCACTTCGGTAACTCCTTGTGGGTTACGCTTAGTGTTGTATCAAACGGTCTACAGTCGTGGGGTGATGCTTCGGTGTACCTCAGTGACTCACCTGAACTGTAGATGTACCTCGGTACATCGTGTTATCCTACTTGAGGGACTCCAGTTCAGGAACAGCCTTTGCTAGAATTAGAGATGTGTTTTCACACTATGCTGTTAACACGCTCGAAGTTCGAACTTATAAGTGATGGAAATCCCGCTAAGGAGATTCCTTTCAAGAATCGAGTCCTGAAAATGTGGGTCATTACTTGAACTTGTTCAATGTAATGCCAACTGTCCCTTATGGGATTCGGACGGCTGATTCGCCCGACCAAGGTGAATGGAATCAAGACATTCATCAGAAGAACAATCGTAGTGGTCATTTCTCTAAGAATCAACCACAATGATCGATTGGTGTTTATCACTAACCCATTCTTATGTTTTCTTCTTATGGATGCTCTTGGGAGATGATCGTGCAGATTCTCCACATGCTCATACCAACAACAACATTAATTGAAGTTCTCTCGAAAGGTAACACAAAAGTCAGAATGATTCTTAGTCAAAGCCAAAGAATCTACAAAGTTTATAGACTAAAGAGAACTACATCAACACTGAAACCCAACGTCAAAGAGTGTGTGAGCATCTTGGAGAAGGACGTGGAGACACCTGAGCAACGAAGCGGACCTGATGCAGATTACCACAACATAACATCACCATATCCACACCTGAACAAAGAACAAAGACAAATGAAGACGTCAAAGATGAAAACTTCAAAGAAAACAAGATCCTCACACTGGGGAGATTGTTAGAATCAAGGCACTTCTTCTCACAAGAAAGAAGAATGTCAGAAGACGTCAAAGCAACTATTACATCAGCACCAACAACGTTTAAAGATTACTTAAGTCATTAATTACCAACACTTAGGGGGAGATTGTTGGAATCACTCCTAAACTATATTTCAAGTGTTTGTAATTAACATGTAATAGGTTGCTTAATTAGGCTTTTATGTTTGTATTAAAGGCAAGACTTATGTAGAAAGCCCATAAGCATTGGCCCATATCCAATAAGGAAGGAATGGAACTTGGTGTGGTGCCTTAGTTCCTTTCCCTATATAAGCACATGTAAACCTTTATTTGAAGGTTGGTTGTTCACTTTACAATATCATCTACGCATAAACTTTCTCTCATTTCTATACGTGTGTGTTTGTTAAGTGTTCATCCGATCACCTTATCTATATTTCTTACATATTGATGCTTGTGTTACAATATGGTGACCTAACACCCCTTTTCATCCAAATATTCTTCATTCCAGCATTTTGCTTCCAAAAGACATAAAATGTGAAAAGAAACGATTTTAAGTAGTAACGGATATAAAATGTGTCGATTTAGGGCTTAAATGACCCCTAAAAACGTATGTTTTAAATCCTTATCAAAACGCCACTAGTTCTTTTTCGATCCACTTAATTTTCTGCATGATCAGAGTAGGCATAGACAATAGTTTTTATATATGTCCCTTTGTGATACCATGATCCCAAATGCATAGTAACTTTAATAAATCAGAAAATACGCTTAACCACTTCAAGGTGAGAGGTTTTGGGATCTTCTTGAAAGCGAGCACAAAGGCAGACACTAAACATGATATCGGGCCTACTTGTCGTTAGGTATAATAAACTACGTATCATGCCCCTATGCTTAGTACTGTCCATTGATTAAACTTTTCTTCATCCTTCTTGAGTTTCGCTTCCGAGGACATGGGCGTTTTCATTGGTTTAGAATCTTCTAACCCAAATTTCTTAAGCATTTTCTTTATTTAGATTGATTAAAGAAAATGTTGTATTCCATTTGTTTTATTTGTAGACCAAAAAAGAAATTTAATTCACCCATCATGCTCATTTCAAACTCGTCGTGCAAGATTTTCACAAAATTATCACATAACTCTTGATAAGTTGAACCGAATATAAAGCCGTCCACATACATTTGAACAATGATAAGATGTGAATTTTTTTCTTCGTGAAAAATGTATTATCTACCATCCCCATGGTATATTCATGTTTAAGCAAAAAAGCTTTTAATCTATTGTACCAAGCTTTAGGAGCTTGTTTAAGCTTATAAAGTGCTTTCTTGAGTTTATAAACATGATTAGGTTTTTCAAAATCAATGAATCCCGGAGGTTGTACAACGTACACTTCCTCGTTGATAAAACCATTTAAAAATGCACTTTTCACGTCCATTTGATATAGTTTAAAATCTAGTACACAAGCATAAGCAAGAAGTATTCTAATGGACTTCAATCTAGCTACGGGTGCATATGTTTCATCATAGTCTATTCCTTCTTGTTGATTATAGCCTTGTGCCACTAACCTAGCCTTATTCCTAGACATAATGCCATTCTCATCAAATTTTTTCCTCAATACGCACTTAGTTCTTATAATAGTTTGATTCTTAGGTGGAGGTACTAAATCCCAAACTTTAATTTGCGATGAATTGATTTAATTCTTATTGTATGGAAACTACCCAACTTTTTTCCTTTATTGCTTCACCGATATTCTTAGGTTGAAGATCTCCAATTGGGTGTCAAAAGTTACCAAAAGAAGCTGAATCTAACCAAACCACTCCTTAACTTAAACAACATCAACAAGGAGTCACAATACACTCTCATGAAAGAATTTGGATTTACACTCACAACTGCTTCATGGCATTTGAAGAAATTCATATGTTCTGTGATGATACCTTAAAGTCAGTTCTTGATGGTTTGGCTATTCGGTTAAAGGACCAAAGCCTATAAAAGGGAAAAAGTTGGAATGCGTCAGAATCAAGGGATGTTCGTAGGTTCATTGCAAGAATTGAACAGACGGTTGGAGAGCTATGTAGGAGGAAGACCGAGCTTCCCGATCATGACATTTCAACGTCCAGAATGGTTGGTTAATCAGTGATTTGTTGAAAATTCTTGATATATGATTTGTTAGTAAAAATATGGTTTGTGCACACATAACAATGTACAACCCGTATATTGTAAAGAAAGGACCCTGAGGTACGCTTTAGTGCCTCAATCCTAATATAAGGAGCGAAAGCTTCTTACTTTTGAGTAGAATTAATCAAATTTTCAAAGTTTTTCAAAATTCTGCTCAAAAGAACAAGTATTTCCTCTCGTAATTAAAACCTCAAAAAGTTCTCACTAAAGATCAAAGCAACACAAGTTTACAATGATTCCACGTCAAAGTGAAGGAATCTATAAAGTTTAAAGACTAAAGATCGAAGCTAAGTAATTAAGAACTATACAAGTATGGAGATTCAAAGTCAAAAGAAGTATGAGCATGTTGGAGAAAGACGTAAAGATACCAGAAACTAAGACGTTGATGAAAGGCATACAACAACATATGATCACAATAATAACAAAGAACGAAGAACAAAGATACATGAGACGTCAATCCAAAGAAGTCAAATAAAGCAAAGTACACCTACTCTCAGGAGGAGATTGTTGGGAAGACGTCAAGCAACCTTTGATGACCAACCCTTAGGGGGAGAATGTTGGGAATACGTGTAACTATTATCAAGTGTCGGTCATTTAATCATGTAATAGGTTGCTTAGTTATTAGGCTTATATGTTAGTTTATATTGCTAGACTTATAAAGTAAGCCCATGTGCCTTTGTAAAAGCCCAAAAGTATGAATGAAAGGATCTAGGAGTGTTGCCCTAGCATCCTCTCCTATATAAACCCATGTAAGCTACTCTTATTATTGTTGGTTATTTCATTTATGCTAGTAAACCTTTGTCATTCTTATTTGTGAAGTAATCAACCAAGTCTTACTTCTGTTATCTCATTTCTATCATTAATACACTTGTGTTACAATAATCATGATGACCTACCAATAACAAAAATGGTATATTGGACTTTTTAATTTTTTCACTAAAACTTGAAATATGAAATTACATATTTATGATTTTCTTTTTAAAAAAGTTGTAACTAAACAAATTCTTCAGTTTTTAGGCTTCTAATGAAAAGTTCTTTAGAAAAGAGCGGTGTTTTTCCACAAATTAGACACACCCTCAGATTGGGTGTAATAAGGAGCCTCCAATACCGTATTCGTCATCGTCACCTCACCGTCAAATTAGATTTTCTTTCTACAATCAACCTCATCAACAATTTAGAATATTAAGACAACCAACTTCACCACTTTATATACGCCACTTATACAGAAACATACCTCACATAAACAATATAAACAAATCACATAACTCAGCTTGGGCCTGCAAAACTTTCCTCAACGACTCGGTCGCCCTCAAGACCGAGTCCTTATTTTTGTTGCTTGAAGACGCGTCCTTAGGACAATCCGTAATGTGTGAGATATGTCGTCCGACTGACTCATAGGCAATAAGATGCGTTGTAGATCTCTTATTACGTGATGTTTTTTAATTTGAACTTAAGGATCCTAAATTTTGTGCTATGTTATTGTAACCACCAGCAAATGGCTTAGGGGTAAAGTCTCTGGTTTTCTCATAAGATTATGAGGTCAACAGTTCAAATCTCATTAGGTGTGCATATTTGGGGGTGGTGAGGCAAAGGTTGGAAACGGTCCTGGATTAGATTGGTGATGTCGCGTACGTCTGTGTAGAAAAAGCTTGCCCTCCCCGTATATCATGATCATAGAAAATCTCATTCGTTTATCATTTTTATTTTTTATTTTCTTCTGTTATTTGTGTTACACATCTTTTGTGTGAAAAAATATTGAAATGAACAAGAATTAATTATCTTAGATATTATAATCTGATTTTTTTATAAATCAGATATAGACAAAATGATGACACCACATAAGAACTACTGCCAAAAAGGGTGAAGAAAATGAAATCTGGCGTGGAGTGTACGTAATCAGGGAAAAGGGTCTTTTTCGGTATTTGGATTGACATGTCAGACTTGAAAGAGGTTATCAAAGTACACATTATCGCGAAGATACACCTCAAGTTCGAATGAATAATGTTTAGGGAAGGGTTGAGTTATTAAAACGGTGTCTAGTTTTTTAGTAATACCCTCCCTAGTAACTAGGGTGTACTTGTGTCACTTTCTTGTTTTTTTTTTTTTTTTTTTTTTTTTTTTTTAAATAGAAATAAGTGTGTAATAATATGTTTTGTGTAATAAGTGTAATAATGTTTTGTATAATAATGTATAATGTTTTGTATAATAATGTATTGTACATGCATAATGTTTTGTATACTTTTCTTTAATAATGTTTTGCATATGTATAATTATTTTGTTTGTATAATAGCACGTTAAATATTACCACATTAAATAACTGCAACAACAACAATTATTATTAAATTAAACGTCAACGTTAACATATTATTTAAATACAACAACATAACACTACATATGAAGATTATTCATCCCGTTTAAAAGATCATGGAGTCTTGCACCCGACTGACAAGCGTGATCCTCAGGATTCCTTGCCAATTCTAACTCCATCTCCAGCGTCTTTATTTTTGTCTTCAACAGCTTGATCTCATTATCTTTAGCAACGCAGTTTGAGCACTGCGTTGAAGATGAGGCTCGACTTAAGTACCGTCTTTCAAATTTATCTTTCCAACTGAAGTATCCACACCCATAGTCATCTGTACCTGGCTGTTACATGTTAAGAAAATAATAAGAAATGTATTTTTAACAAACAAACTATTTACATAAAACCCCTAAGCAAACGTATGATTATTTACCACTGAAAGAGGACATGCATAATACGGTCGGCCTGGAAAGGATTTCGTGGATTTCCGTTCTATAATAAATCCTCTATTACATCGACACCAGAAAGGATTTCCTTGGCTCACCTGACAATGTTATTATTAATTTAAATATAAACAATAATCAATCATTTACAACATAAGTAATCAATCACTATGTTTACAACATAAATCATTAATCAATTATTTACAACATAAATCGGTAATCAGTCACTATGTTTATAATTATTTACAACATGAATCAGTAATCCGTCACTATGTTAGTCGATCCCTATATAATGATTCCCACTGGGATGCAGCTTCGGATCTGTGCCTCCTCCATTGTGGGTGGAGTTGCGGAAGTGGAGAATCTTCGTCTAGCGTCAGAACAATGTAATGACCTACTTCGTTCCCTACACGGGCTATCACAAGGGGGTCAATTCTTTGTGAGAAGTCTGGACCACTGATAAGCGGAAAACACGTATTCCAACCCCTGAGAGATATAAGTGCAACGGGTCGTCTAAATACTTCTGCAATAACCAACCCCGTGTTTGGCATGTCCATGTAGCGATCAGGCGGTGCATTTCCATTTCCGAACCAGTCTATTGTACGGCGAAGTTCGTTAAAACCATCTTCCCATCACAAACCCATGTAAACCTGCCAATTTAGGTCCATCTGTTGCAATAACATCTGCCTAACTTGGCGCCACAAATCTTGTTGTTGCCAAACATCATGGGCAACGCACCGAAACCCACAATTTCCGTCACCCACCACATTATATATACTGATTATGTATGGATGCCAAAGGACTGGAAGCACACCCATCAACATTTCGCTTTCTGCATCTCCATCGTACAACCTGTGTCTTATTTTTGGATGATCACTAGGACCCGTGAAAGAACTATGTCGGGCAGGCTCTTTGTTGAAGTTCGGGACTTGTCTAGATCTTGTAGCGGTGCTTCTTCGGTGATTTACGGTTGGAACTTCATTCAAGTCCGGGACTTCATTCAAGTCCGGGACTTGTGTAGCCTTGCCCATTTTGTCCTTTGCGCTCGGACGTCCACGGGTATTTTTCTGAATAACAGGTTCCCGTGTGTCATCAGATGCAGGTTGGTATATCGATCTCAACTTCGTTAGCATATTATTCTTGACAAACGACGATGCTTTGGTAAAAACATTCCTGAATTGCCGAATGTCATCTCTAAACGAAGTATCATGATGATGATGATGATGATGATCATCATCATCATCATCATCATTACTGGAAGAGCCATCTTTAGGCGGTGGCCTATTGATATTAGGCCACGGAACATGTAGGGTTCTCCAAAAAATATTAACTTCTTCCAGTGGAATGGGGCATCCTGAAATCATTAAAAGTAGTATATTACAATGCCGCCCGTAAATCACTGATATTAATGGGGAAAACAACTTGATAGTTATAAATTTACTTACCATGATATACATAGTATTGCATCTCGTGAAAGCATGGCAGTCCGTAAATTGTACGCAACTTATGGCTACAATTGTCTACGGTGATAGCCAGGTGGAGTTCTTTGTGCATGAGATTGAAAGCATGGTGAGAAACTTTATACCACAAAGCTTGAAATAGTAGTAAATTATAATCATTTATTTTCTCGCCGATGCTTCTATTTAAACTCTCTTTTATCGAATTTTCTTGCGCAAATACAATCTTATCGATTACACTCAACAACCTGTCTAAATTGGACTGTGTGCCGCCCAAATATAATTTCAACAACGCGTGTTGAGCCTCAACTCTACACGTTGTTGTCTGGCCGAAGGAGCGATATTCATCGGTGATGTACGAGACAAACATGTGTCTGTAATCTCGCAGCCAGTTATCCAGATACTCAGCGATAGCTGAAAAAAAAACAGTGAATTAATCGAAGGTCATTCGGGTGCTTATTAATTGAATAATAATAAAAAAATATATAATTAACAATTTAGTACGTATATGGTTGACCAAGCGTTGTTGTAGACGCTCATATTGTTCCTCGAACAAGCGGTGTGTCGGAGCTTTAACCAACCTATCCCATCTCCTTTTAATGGATTCATACTCATCTATCCCACCGCATCTGTTTCTCATAAACTTCATCAAATTTTGCTCTATATGCCATCGACAGAGTAATTTGTGAGCGGTAGGAAATTCTGCTCTACATGCCCCAACCAACGCTAAATCTCTGTCGGTGACAATAACACGTGGGTAGTATCTTTCGTCTATCACCTCTTTTATGCGTTGCAATACCCACTGAAAATTATGCCCCTTTTCACCGTGTATAAAGCTGTACGCCATTGAAAATGTTTTATTCGTTGGAGTTACTCCAACAATTTCCAACAATGGCAATTTAAACATGGTGGTATTGTACGTGGAGTCCATCAGCATGATTTCAGGAAACGTACGCCATAGAGCATTCGAAGTGGGGTGAACAAAAAATAGCTCCTCAAGCTCATTATGCTCATTCACCCTCGGGTAGTATGCATACCCTGAATCCACCAGATGCGAGTAAAGGACTTGAATTTGAGTTCTATCACCTACTCTGGCTCTCCGGAACTTATCAAGTGCGCTATATATAGTTCTAACGCTAGACACGTTATCCGGATTACGTCCCTTTATTGTCGAAAGTATATTACGTGGTGGTACGCTATACTCTGACAATTCTTTGACCAAACTCAACTCATCATCTTTTAATCGCATTGCATATGGCACACCATGCAACGACTCTAGCAACTCATGATTATGGCTATCACACTTCACCCTCAAAATCCAATTATATTGTGTTGGTCTATATTTTGCAACTAATCTGAATGGACAATTGCTTTTTTTTGTTTTGGTTTTTCGTTTTCCACTACCGTGATATTCATAAATCCCACCCTTTGTACACTTATAATTAATTTCGAACATCTGACCATTTTCTGATTTGGTTCTCTTTTTAACAATGACAAAACCGAGCCCCGAGGCTATATTTTGCACCCACTCAGTTACTTCCTCGTGAGAACGGAAAGCCTGAAAATACATAACAAATTTTATAAGACACCTTTTTTTAACTAATACGTTTTTAATACTTTCATAACAAATATTACCTCTTGTCTGATAAATGGGCAATCCTCTGATACTTCCTCGCGATAACGGAAAGCCTGAAAATACAAATTTTTTTTTCAACAAATACTTTATATTTACATTTTACAACCTTTTTTTTACTTTTCTTTTACAACTTACATTATGTTTCATTTACAACTTAAATATACAAAATAATCTTTTTTTTACACAAATAAAACATTACAATACATTTAAATTTACAAAACTTATACCTTTTATTAATAACTTATCCCTTTAAATAAAAAAATAAAAAAAAAAAAAAAAAAAAAAAAAAAAAAAAAAAAAAACGCGTATACGCTTTTCTCTGACTAACCCACCCCATACACATCTGTCTCACTCTCTCTCTCATTATCATCACACACACACGCTAAAGTTTTCTCTCACTCTCTCTCTCTCTCTATCTCATCTCTTTATCTAACAAAATTTCTTAGATCCATGGTAAGTTCTTGTTCTGATTATATGTTCATGATGTTTATATCATGTTTGTTTGATGTTTATGTTGAGTTAAATCAAAAAACGCGTTTTTTTTATTTACGGTTTGGGTGATTGTGTTCTGTGATGGTGATTTTGTGATGTTTGTGTGATTCTTGGGTGATATTTAGGGTTAATTAAATGGATCTTTTAAAAAAATTGAAAACGCCTAATTTTTTTTTAGGGTTTGGGTGATTGTGTTATGTGATGGTGATTTTGTGATGTTTGTGTGATTCTTGGGTGATATTTGGGGTTAATTAAATGGATCTTTTAAAAAAATTGAAAACGCCTAATTTTTTTTTTAGGGTTTGGGTGATTGTGTTCTGTGATGGTGATTTTGTGATGTTTGTGTGATTCTTGGGTGATATTTGGGTTAATTAAATGGATGTTTTAAAAAAATTGAAAACGCCTAATTTTTTTTTTAGGGTTTGGGTGATTGTGTTCTGTGATGGTGATTTTGTGATGTTTGTGTGATTCTTGGGTGATATTTAGGGTTAATTAAATGGATCTTTTAAAAAAATTGAAAACGCCTAATTTTTTGTTAGGAATTAGAAAATTCCAGTGATGAAAGAGTCGGTCACCCCAACTATTATCTAGCATAAGTTAGCTCGTAGATTGGTAATTAGTTACTGTTTATGTAGTTAGTTAGTAGTGTAAAATAGTTTAGTGCAACACCGTGGAAGAAGGTCGGGTCTTTACCCAATGTATCCCTGATCCACAGGCCGTCAGGAGGTCGTCTAGTTTGTAACCTATAAATACCCTCTACCTTGCAAGGTAGAGGGTTGGATGTTCTTTGGTAATCTAATATTCCACTAGTTTCTCTCACTAGAATGTCCCACTCTTTCTCTCTCTAAAACCATCTATGTGCTCATTGTGTTAATGTTATGATGTGTAAGTGAAAAGTTATATATTACAATTGGTATCAAGAGCCATGGTTAGATCATATCTTGCACATCTTTGGATTTATAGTGGTTTTTAGGTGGTTTTTGAGTTTGAAAAAGTTTAGTGGTTTTTGCATCATTTGGTTGATTTCTTGTGTTAAAGTTTGAATTTTGTTGGTACTTTTATGTTTAGAATCATCAAAAGTGTTTAGGTTTTCATTTGGTAAGCTTGAATCATCTTGGTTGGGTTGTTTTTGGATTGATAAGTGAAGTTTATTTGGTTTTTCAAGCTAGCGACTTAGCTCTCGGATTTTTTCTTGGTAGCGACTTGCTTCACAAAATTGTAGCGAGTTACAGTGTTAAAGCTAGCGAGTTAGAGCTAGCGAGTTATAGGACAAGTAGTGGACTCTCCACTACGGGTAGCGACTTGTGGTAGCGACTTGGACTGTAGCGAGTTGCTCTTTAGCGACTTGCATTGTTGGCGACTTGAGTAGCGAATTACTGCTGAATTTTTGCTAGCGACTTGAGTGTTAGCGAGTTACTACTTAGCGACTTGCTTTTCTGTTAGCGACTTGGGATTCTAGCGACTTACATCTGGCTAGCGAATTGGAAAGCTAGCGACTTAGAGTGGTGGCGAATTAGTGTTGGCGACTTGGGATTAGTACTAGTAGCGAATTGATTCTTAATTCTCTAGAGACTTGGGGTGTAATTCATAATAACACAATGTCAGTCATCACGGATTCTTTTATCACCAAAGTGCTTGCTCTCTATGACACAGCACAGAATAGTGAAACAGAATGCCCACCTGAAGGCCTCACACCTAATAATTCAGTATCAATCAATCAGAACAACTCAAATAAGTCACTATTAATATCATCAGATGATACTAAGAATATGGAATGCACCAGTGAGCCGTTTCAACATCTCAGTCAGCTTCTCAAATTACTCTTATCAACAACCATGGATCGAACAAGTTGTGCCATCCTTCGTCAGGATTTTCCCACTTTAACAAGAACTGTCTTGCTCAACTTAGAACGACTGAGGTTTCAAATTAACAAAGAAAAAATCTCATCTGATGATTCTCATGCTGCCCTCCAAACCATAGTCAACCAATTTCAACCACTTATCCGGGAAGAATACTCCTCAGATTTTGATGATACCATGACTGGAATGTCTTTCAAGAAACACACGGGAATGGAAATTCATGAGTTCAGAAACTCATTTATTCAACTTATGAGTAATATGGAAACATACATTGATGAAGCTGCTAATGAGAATAACAAGCTGAAGGAATTGAACGAGTGTCAAGAGTGTCCATGGAACAATGATGACGTGTCATGCTTCATTCCAATTGAACCAGCAGAAGACACTGTTTGCAGAATCTCAGCTGTGATGGAAAAGGAAGAAGAAAACAACACTGATTTCAAATTCTCAGAGACTGAAAAGGTATCAATCGACAAGGTACACTTATCTGATCACACTAATTCTCACAAAAAGGTACATGACTCTTACCCTGAACATGACAATGTGGACTCAATCTTTGTTTTGTCTGAATCTGATGCAAGTAACATGATTGAAAAAAGGGTATATGATGAGCTTTCAAACAAATTTTCAATTCTTGAAAAACACTGTATCTCTTTGCAAATTGAAATACAACATAAGGATGAAATGTTTTATGCAAATAAACAGTGCAGTAACCTGGAACTTCCAGAATTTAGAGAATTTTTTGATATTAATCAGTTAAAATCCCAGATTCAGGACAAAGATTTGACCATAAGAAATCTGAAATCTCTTCTTTCAGAAGCCCAGAATTATGACTGTCATGAGATGAGTGATACACTAGAATCTAGGAATTCTGAACTAGCTCTATGTGTATCCAACCTTCTAAGAGAAAATGAGCTTTTAAGAAAGAACCTTGAGGAAACAAACTCTAAATTAGTCAATCAATCTAATCTCTTGATGAAAGATATTGATGACCTCAAAGAACAAATTCAGAATAAGAGCTTCAACATTGTTGCCCTAAAAAATGAGCTCAGGAAGTATGCTGGAAATAGGATGAACACTAAGTTTGCAAAACCTTCAACTTTGGGAAAGTCAACGGTTCAGAACCACTTGAAACGAACAGTCATTAAATAACCTAATGCCTTTAGGTCTGAAAGAGCTAAACCATTGAAATCTAAGCTTACATCCCAAGTTGATAACAAGTCTGTTTTGTCAAAACCAGTCACTTCATTGCCTAGTTCAGATATGATGAATTCCAAGCATAGGACTAATGAACATCACCCACTAATCAAAAATGCTATAAGCTTAACTAGGTATCATGCAAAACATAGTCTGACAGATCAATCCCCTAAGAAATTCTTTGATCACAACAAGACAAATAGTCAAAACAAGGGTGTGCACTCATTTAGTTCATCTCACTATGGCTTCAAATGGATTCCCACTGGCAGATTATTTAAGTATACAGGACTTAAACGAACTTACATTCCTAAATCATGCCTCAAGTGGATTCCCACAGGTAAATTTTTCAAGAATGTTAAACCTAATAGGATCCCCATTAATGATATGTCTGGATTATCCTGTGTTGCATCTAAATGTGAGACCAAACATGTCACTAACCCTTCTATGTACAAGTCTACATGTGCTTCAAGTACAATGTGCTCTCAGTCTTTCTCAGGTACAATGCTCAACTCAATCAGGAACTTCATGACTTGGTTCCCCTCAGATTTGAACTTAGCTCATTCAGGAGCTATAGCTTGCCAGAGTTGATGTACTTCTTACTTTGACTCCTATTCATTTTGAATCTGGACTCGTTCTTCCATGTCTGTGTATAAATCAAGTTTTTTCAAAAAAAAAAAAAAAAAAAAAAAAAAAAAAAAAAAAAAAAAAATTTGAATATACTCCTTGTTATCATTTTATCATTTTATCATTTTATCATTTTATCATTTCTTTTCTCTCAATCTAATAATGAATATACTCCTTGTTATCGATAACATCTACGGTCCTAGAAATGTCATTCAATAATGGCACGGGATCATAGATGAAGTTCGAACAAATGATATATTCTTGATGGTTTAATGGGACAGGGTATTATCAATCAATGTTCCTTGATGACATTGATTGAGGGGGAGATCAGTTTTATATACCATTGGCTTCTGTGCTGGTTATGAAGTGTGTGCTTTCGTGGTAAATGCCTATGTGTTGATATGTTGAATTGATTCATGATGACATTGGCTTCTGTGCTGGTTATGAAGTGTGTGCTTTCGTGGTAAATGCCTATGTGTTGATATGTTGAATTGATTCATGATGTTCAGTGTTACTACTTCCTTGTCATAAGGGTGCTCTCAATGTCTCACTTACTATGTATCATCTAACCTGTTCCCATCTATTACTGTTGATTGTATGATTACTCAGAACATCAATGGCAAGTTCAATCCCAGAAAAGACCGCTACCCCATCGGGATCATCCGGAATTCTCTCAGACGATGAAATCCTTCCCAAAAGTCAATGGGCTGCTATTGGTAAGAGCAACTGTTATGTGGACCTACAAAAGCTCCATCAAAATCCAATACTCAAAGTTTCAATTGACATCCTCAATAACACTAACTTCTTCGGAGCTATTACCAAGCAATGCTCAATTCCTACCATCTACATTCAACAATTCTGGAACACCGTGCAATGGAATAAAATCACAGCTCGATACTCTTGCAAGCTGGATAATATGGAGTTCACAATTAATTCTGATATTCTGAGCAAAGCTCTTGGAATCACACCATGTGACCCTGACGTTCGTTCTGAATCTCCGCCTGGTGCTGACGATCTGATCGTATTTCTTATTGGGTTGGGCTATCAGAACAGTATTTCAAGAGCATCTGACATCATCACGGGACACATGTATCAACCCTGGAGAGCCATTACAACCATTCTGAACTTATGCTTATCTGGGAAAACTTCAGGCTTCGATAAAGTGAGAATTCCTATCTTGCAAATCCTATGGGGAATCTTTAATAGGGTTGATGTGAATGTCTCAGATCGTATTTGGGAAGAATTCTCATTATCAATGAACACATTCATATCTGATAGAACCTATTTCCTGAACAATGTTCAAGGTCGAAAGAAGCAGAACAAACTTGTAATTCCCAGCATTAGATTCTCCAAGCTTGTCATCCAGTATTTGCAACAAACTCACAACTTCACTCCTAGGTCTGAATCAACTCTTCACAAAGCAGAACATGAATTTGTTTTAGGAAACTTGAAATATGTTCCTAGAGGTTCGGATCAAGAAGTATTTGGATTGTCAATTCCTGATCATCTTCTCACAGATGATATCAAGAAGAAGGACTACTTCAAGCAATACATGAAAAAAGCAACCAAACTCTCTGCTAATGTCACACCCTCTCCTTTACAACCAACTGCTCCCAAGACCACATCTGACTCTAAAGCATCCTATGCCTCTCTTCCTAAAAAGAGACGTGAAAGATCTCATCAGTCAGAATCTTCATCCAAAAAGCATAAAGAAAAGAAGAAGAAAGTGGAAAAGGAAATTGATGTGAACACTGAGGTGCCAAGGAATACTTTCAGTTTAATTGATGAGGATGACGCTAATCTGCAACTTGGTATTCAGCAAAGTCTTGAAGATCAAAATGTGAAGACTCCAGTAGGTGGAGTTGTGTTAAGAGAATCCCCTCAACAACTTCGACAGCCTACCCCAATGACACATGACAAGGGTAAAGGGGTGGCAAGTGTTGAAACTGAACAAGCTGCACACATGCTCTTAACTATCTCATCCTCTCCATCAAGCACCACAAATCAATATGAGCTGAAGAGAAGAACAGAATCATCACACACTAAAGAACAACCTGGAGTGGTTAAGGTGCCTGAAACGTTTAAGGAATCTCTTTCACTTGGAGAGACTCAATCTGACCTAAATGTTGACACTCTGTTACAAAAGGGCTCACAGGAGAACCTTGAGACAAGATCTGACGAGACCTTGAAGATGGATGAACCAAACCTGTCCACTAACTCTTTATCCTCACTTAAGAATCTTGATGATGACTTCTCTTTTGGTGATCAGTTCCTTAATGACAAAAACTCAGACTCTGCACAATCCATGTATAATGTCAGCATTCGTCAAGATACGTCCACCATTCCTCCAATGACTGCATCTTCACTATTAACTGCACTACCACCTCCCTTACCTACTCAATCAACCGTACAAACACCACCAACAATGTCACCAAATCCAGAACCCGTTATCTCTATTGCAGATGAGGTGGCTCCACCTGCTTCCCCTCCACAGATTCTCACCTCTGATCAACTACTGGATAAAGCCGTTAAAAGGATTGAAGCACTGGAAAGGCAACTTCCTAAATCTGTTGATTCTCTGGTGGATCGTGTTTACCGATTGGAGCACCTCAACTTCAATGAAGCAGTTACTGATGCTATTGAAGGAGAAGTCAAGGATGCCGTGGAATGGGCAATGGAGGCTCCACTTCTCAAACGATTCAAGGATCTCCCCATCTCCGATATGAGAGCAGCCCTGTGTGAAAGGATGTATGAGGCTGAAGAGGACAAGCATGAGGTTCACAGTAAACTTTATGAGGCTCTTGAAGAATCCATCAAGTTCGACAATTATGAGCAATTTAAGATTGAAGTCGGAGAAAAGGAAGCTAAAAAGAAAAGGAGAACAAGTGTAATGGAAGCATTGATAAAGAATCGCAAAGATCCACCACCTCCCCCACCACCAACTGGGGGAGCGGGAACTTCTGGATCTGGTAATCCTTCTACTACAACCAACACACCTCCATCACAACCACCATCATCACCTCCAAAATCTTCCAGTCAATCAGATCCAACAAAAGAGCAGAGTAATCAGAAAAAATCTGCTGCCTGGACGACGGTTGATTCAAGGTTCACATCCACGTCCACCTTCATTCCTGATGATCAAATGGTTAACGAAGAATCTCAGGTCATGGCTGACTCAGAACCAGATGAAGATGATGCATCAACAAAGCATATTCCTAAACCCTCAGAAGACTGGTTTGATTCTTACTTGGCTGGGAATCGCACTTGCACATCCAGAGTTGCACCTTCAAGAGACACTATCCTAAGCTGCATCATGGAAGATAGACCTCCTACTCCTGAACCCACATGGACCATCCCAGAGTCTGTCTCTATGATTCCTGACATCAATTGGGCATCAATTATCACCAGTAATTATGAAGTTCCAGCCGAAGACTCTCTTCTGCACTACACTGGCGATATGGGAAGTTTTATCAAATGGTTCTGTGAGCGGAAGAGTATCTCATCCATAACTCCAAGAGATCTTGAAGGTCAAGCGTACGAAATTGTCAAAGTCTTCCATTCTGATGCAAATCATCTTCAATATCAGATGGAAGAATGCCATAAGATGCTGAATGACCAAGTCAGTGAGCAAATCAGTCGCTTCAATGTCAACAAATCTCTTCCTCTTGGTGGTGAGCCGGGTCAGATAACTATTCAGGCTGAATTCTTCTTCAATCTCGACTTGGATTATCTGTGTGCTCGCTCTGCGGAAAGAAGACCAGCTCTATCTATTTCAAAGATGAAAGCTGCAACCTATTCTGATCAGGGGCTTGAGCAGATGGTTCCTGATCAATTCTGGGCAAATGAAGAGCAAAAGTATGATATTGCAGCGTCTTATGGTATCTCCCACTGGTGGTTCAAAAAGAAGATGTTCTACATTGAAAGACATGGTGCTGATAAAAGACGCAATGAGGTCAGATCAAAACTACAAATCTTAAGCGTTATCAGTGTAGAGATCTTCCCGATCTATGGATATGAGTACTTAAAGAAGATTGTCCTTAAAAGAGCTGACTTCAAAGTGTATACCATTGAAGAGAATGACTTCAAACATCTTCTACCAAATGATTTCGAAGATCTCTATCTCTTAAATCTTCAAGGACACCTGGAGCACTTACCTGTTCGTGAGAAAAAGGCCCTCTCTGCAGCTGTCACTCTTTGGATCAGGGGCTTAGTCATACGGAAACGAGTTGAGGACTTTCAGCTTGGCATTGAAAGCTACCAAACCAGGGTCAACCTCACAAGTCCTCAATGGAATGCAGCTGGGCATGAATTTCATCGAGAATACAAAGTCCTTGACACTCCTAGAGCCGTCATCTTCACCGACAGATATGGATCACGTATGCTTATGCGTCTATGTGAACTGTACAAGTTTAGTGATGGTACGCTCAAAATGGTCGAAGAAGAACTTGACTCCAGAGTGAAAGAAGCCAAACTTGATATGAGATCTTGGGTTAAAACTACGTTCTGGACTGATGATGACGTGAAGAGGTGTGAACATTTCATTGCTGCAATCCGTCGAAGACTCAAGACACGAAGGATCTTCCGCAGCCTTGAAAGCTTTGTTGGTGGAAGGCTCCGTGATGGTCACTACAAACTTCTTCAAAGAACTGAATGAAGACTTCTTCGGAATACCGTTTATGTTTTGTTAACTGTGTGTTATATGTGGTGTATTAAATATGAACAACTGTGATACATGTAATAGTGCTAGGATTTGTACTATGGTTTCCCCTTGTGAAAAAGGGGAAACATCTGTGTTGTCCTTTTTCTTTATCATATAAAATTGGACACATTTTTCTCCTACAAATATTTTACCTCATACTTATTTAAATCACTTGAGATCCAAAATCTCAAAGGATTTAAGATTTTTGATCGGGGGAGAAAATGTGATATAAATATGAAAGATGGTAAAAGATAAGATGACCAATTTTTTGTGCATACTTCTCCCTTATATGTGCTAAACAAGTTTTCGAATCTCGAAGCATATATTAAGGGGGAGAACTCTTTTTGTAAATTCAAGTCATCAGGGTACACTACAATTTAAATACTTTAAAGTACCTTGATCACATGGCTTCCAATCCTTTGATGATAAAAGGTTCCCTCTTGTATGTGCAAAACTCTTTTCAAACCTCGAGGCACATATTGAGGGGGAGCAAATTTATGGAAACCTCATCCTTTCTGGAAATGCTCTATCTAATTGATTTGATGAGGGAAGTGATGTTGATATCTTTTAGAAAATGGTAATCAAAAGAAGTTAATTCTTTCTCTTGCCTCCGTGTGCAAAACATTTTCAACACTTGATGCACATGTTGAGGGGGAGTTCTCGTTCTAAAAATATCAAAAACAATTCAGGTACAAAATGCTTTGATAATATATCACAAGTATCTGAATTGATTTTTCAAATGGTTTTCAATTGGATCCAATGGCAGATGAACAATACCAAATAGACCGACCAACTTTACTTTATGTACGGTGATATAAGGATGATAAGGTTAGGTATTGGTTCCCATGATCCGCCAGAACCGGAGGGATCTACCCAGGGACAATCCACTAGTTAGTGTAGAAGTCCTTAGGTATGATGATAAAAGGAGAAAAATGAGATATGGGAAGAGTGCGGACTAAGACTGAGCTAGTACTGGAATAAACCCAACAAGGTTCTAGCTATGAAGTCTTGGTAAGCACTGAAGGGGTTGAAGAATTAAAAAGAATTGAATGAGAAAAGGGTGAAAACAAATAGCCCTCCATTTATTCAACCTTAGGGCAGATACCGGGTTCAATTCATATGCTACTGATGGTAACATCGGTATTGAAGACAAGACGTCATGGACCCAGTGACGCACTGCACTTCAACTTTCCAAACCACTCAAGTTCCTCTTAAAAGGGCTTGTTTCATTCTCACGGGGAACCGACATTATCTATCGACTTTCTCTTAGAGATTGTTGATATTGAAGAAGGAGACCCTCTCCCTAGTCTCCGGCACAGGATCCAAATATGCACAAATTGAGTCTAGAGCCACGAGATCATCAATAAATCTCATTAGGACACTTTCAATGAAGACTCTCTGTTTCACTCAATGTGGAAAGAGAGATTATATCTTGAGTCCTACGCATTATCCTTGTGGTATTGCCAGAACATCTGAGTGATGTGTTTTCACATTCACAATGAAGATGGAAAGCCTTCTGGAGCCAACATCAAACAAGCTCCTGGTAGGTGGCATGTGAGATCTATTATATATAGATCAACCATGTGACAACTGAACAGTAACAATGGGGCGATTCAATTTCTTGAATCAATCCTGGTTCAGGTTAGGGATTGACGGATACCTTTGAAAAACCGGTCTTTGTGCTTATAAACTCTTTTCTTTAGCACATCGACCGTGTACTCATTTTTCAAACCAAAAGGTATTTTTATGATTGATAATTGATTTTCAATAAAATCTTCGTTGTATTGCAAAAACAATTTCTATTGAGCAATACACGATTGTTTTTCAAATCTCTTTTCATCAATCAGTGGACTTAAAATTCGCTGGTTCACTCACTCCGTGTTGTCTTCTTTGAGACGTTCCGGTTTGAGAACAGCTAGAACAGCTGCGAAACCCTGTCAAGGAGATTCTTAGGAATCCTACCTGATCACAGGCAGTACTTGTACTGATCAACGGGGAACCGTGGGCCGTGTACCTCAATTCAACGAAAGTGATCAAAGACACTTTCGTGCGATTTGTTGCTAACTGTTGTATGCAGGTACGCCCGATGTTTGCAGCTGATCAGAATGAAGCGGTCAATCCATTGCCGCATGCTCACTTAACACATTCATCTCAAAGAAATCATGATTAGTGCATCAATGTCTCTGATATTTTCACTCCATGCTTCTGCTACGCTGCTGCCAATATCATGATTCAACAAATGCTTCCGCTACTCTGATGAGAAGATATCATGATCCATAATGTGAGCATGTCGGTCCTAAAGTCACAACATCACATAATACCAACACCACGAAGGATGTGTCAGAGATTGTTGATTGCTGATGATCTCAAAAGAGGGCTCATATTTACTATCTCGTGATTCAGAAATGGACCTCCTATTTAAAGTACAAATCTTTGCAGTCTTTGAAGTTGCACCACCTATGCACTAAGTTTACAATGTTGATGTATGAAAGACTACGAGCTCAAGAACTTTGTCAAGACTAGAATGCTAGGATTTGAAATGTAATTTATGGGGTGACCTCCCTTAGGGGGAGATTGTTAGGAATTAGAAAATTCCAGTGATGAAAGAGTCGGTCACCCCAACTATTATCTAGCATAAGTTAGCTCGTAGATTGGTAATTAGTTACTGTTTATGTAGTTAGTTAGTAGTGTAAAATAGTTTAGTGCAACACCGTGGAAGAAGGTCGGGTCTTTACCCAATGTATCCCTGATCCACAGGCCGTCAGGAGGTCGTCTAGTTTGTAACCTATAAATACCCTCTACCTTGCAAGGTAGAGGGTTGGATGTTCTTTGGTAATCTAATATTCCACTAGTTTCTCTCACTAGAATGTCCCACTCTTTCTCTCTCTAAAACCATCTATGTGCTCATTGTGTTAATGTTATGATGTGTAAGTGAAAAGTTATATATTACATTTTTTTTAGGCTTTGGGTGATTGTGTTCTGTGATGGTGATTTTGTGATGTTTGTGTGATTCTTGGGTGATATTTAGGGTTAGTTAACTGGATCTTTTAACAAAATTGAAAACGCCTAATTTTTTTTTAGGGTTTGGGTGATTGTGTTCTGTGATGGTGATTTTGTGATGCTTGTGTGATTCTTGGGTGATATTTAGGGTTAATTAAATGGATCTTTTAAAAAAATTGAAAACGCCTAATTTTGTTTTTTTAGGGTTTGGGTGATTGTGTTCTGTGATGGTGATTTTGTGATGTTTGTGTGATTCTTGGGTGATATTTAGGGTTAATTAAATGGATCTTTTAAAAAAATTGAAAACGCCTAATTTTTTTTTAGGGTTTGGGTGATTGTGTTCTGTGATGGTGATTTTGTGATGTTTGTGTGATTCTTGGGTGATATTTGGGTTTAATTTAAAAAACCCTATGGTATAAGCAGTTACAAACTGCTTATGTGAGATGTTGATTATGTGATGTTATTGAAACTGCCAGAGTTGTGGGTGCAAAAGGGTAGGTTAACACCTTGATCTGCCACCATTGAGTGGTATGAATACCTGCTCTGGCCTACCCCAATCCACAGGATCTGTGTGGTTTCTTGTGAAACTGCTTATTGCTTATGATAAAAATGTGCTTATGTGCTTATTGAAACTGCCAGAGTTGTGTGGGTGCAAAAGGGTAGGTTAACACCTTGATCTGCCACCATTGAGTGGTATGAATACCTGCTCTGGCCTACCCCAGTCCGCAGGCTCTGTGTGGTTTCTTGTCAAACTGCTTATTGCACACAAGCAGATTGCACACAGGCTCAGATTAGAACCGTTCTAACAGTACTTTATGGGTTGGGTTATTTCAACGGTGCCTAGTTTTTTATATCAACCCTCCCTAGTTTTAGAGGGTTTGGAGATGAAATTGCTTATGAATCTGAAAATAACAAACTGCTTATATGCTTGATAAGCAGTTTGTTATTTTAAGCTGATTTGAAAACTGTTTTTTTTTAAAAAAAACTGGGATAAGGCAATGATGATTTAAAATAAAAACATGATTTTGGCTTGGCATTTCCGAATGGACGGCAAAAAAATAATTTATTTTGCAACCTTCGATGTTGCAGCCATAAATGATAATATGAAACTTATGATTTAAAATAAAAACATGATTTTGGCTTGGCATTTCCGAATGAACGGCAAAAAAATAATTTATTTTGCAACCTTCGATGTTGCAGCCATAAATGATAATATGAAACTTAATCTGAGCCTAATGTTATCTCTATTATTAATGTGTAAAGTTTCATTACCTCTGGTGATTGAGACATATCGGCAGCTTAGGTATTTGTTGTTTCTTTGTGGTTTGTTACTTGCGGCTTGTGTTATAACCCAACCCTATGTACTAGAGAGGGTTAATCTAAAAAACCTGGCACCGTCGAAATAACCCAACCCTATCTGTAACTTGTGTAACCTTCACTTGTTGTAACTTGTTGAACCTGCTTGTGGTAACTTGGGGGTACTTTGAAAATAATTTAGTTTGTGGTGAGAGTAACTTTGTGGTAATTTGTGAATGTGATACTGCCTTGTGGTGATGAGGCTGAATATAAATTGGGAGGTTTCACTACCTACCACTTTGAGATTGTTCCCTTGTGACTTCCTGCAGTTTGGGAATCTTACTGCAGTTTGGGAATATTACTGTTGCTTTTGGTATTTGCTTGTGAACACTTGGGCAATCTAACTTGGTTGCAATCTGGTATTGTGCAATCTGATCTGTGCACTTGTGTGCAATCTGCTGCACTTGGACAAAAAAAATTTCAAAAAAGGCGATGACGATTGGTTTTATAACCGAACGGCGCGGCAAAGTGATATTTTTGTCACTTTGCAGCCTTCATATCCGAGCCTAATGGTTTTCTAAATTGGCGATGATGTTAATCTGAGCCTTTATGCAATCTGCTTGTGTGGTAATGCAATCTGCTTGTGTGCTAATGCATTCTGCTTGTGTGATAATGCAATCTGCTTGTGTGATAATGCAATCTGCTTGTGTGCTTATGCACTTGGACAAAAAAAAATGGCGATGACGATTGGTTTTATAACCGACCGGCACGGCAAAGTGATATTTTTATCACTTTGCAGCCGTCATATCCGAGCCTAACACTTTTTATCAATTGTGCAAATGGTTTTCTAAATCGGCGATGATGTTAATCTGAGCCTTTATGCAATCTGCTTGTTTGCTAAATCTGCTTGTGTGATAATGCAATCTGCTTGTGTGCTAATGCACTTGGACAAAAAAAAACTTAGGACTTGGACAAAACTGCTTGTGTGCTTATGCACTTGGACAAAAATAATACTTTTGGGACAAATAATACTTGTGTGCTTGTGTACTTATGCACTTGGACAAAAATAAACATTATGCACTGCTTGTGCTTATGCACTTGGACAAAAAATGGACCAAAAAACAGACTTGTGTGCTGCACTTGGACAAAAAATGGGAAAAAACAGCAAAAAGACAATGAACAGTAAAAGTGCAAAAAACAGAAAAAACAGTACCCTAAACTAGGGAGGGTTTGCAGGGGGGGGGGGTAGACCGGGTCTTAATAGTGTGACCCTTAGGGAATTGATACTTACATCACATTTTTTGATTTATTCATTACCATTTATGCATTACACTATTGTACAGTACAATACTGTAATGCATAAATGGTGGTGAATGAATCAAAAAATGTGGTGTGAGTATCACCTCCCTAATGTATACTGTGATGATTAAATTAATAATGTATAATGAGATAGGGTATGTTTGACGCAATATGTTGGGCTGGGGCTGGGACTTATTTTTTAAGTCGAAATAAAAATTTGTTTCTTATAAACTTGTTTGGCAAATATGTTCGGCTTAGGACTTATTATTGCAAAATTACTAAAAAAGTCATAATTAAATGAGTTTTTATATATGTTAAATAGTTTTGTGAGTAAATAAGTAATTTATTCTTCAAAGACATCGGACTAAAGTTTTTAGCCTATTTTATGAGGCTAAAGTTTTTAGCCGACTTATTTTATAAGCCCTATGATAAATGAGACATATTTTATTAGCCGACTTATTTTAAAACTCAATCCCTAATAAGCCCATTTAAATCCTCGCCAAACATAAATGTGATGATTAATTTCGGTATTCAATCTAGGATGCTTTTAGGTTAATCACAGTGGGTATCAATAATATCGGTCGAGGCATGCGTTGACCGACTTTAAAGTCGGTCAAGCCCAATGCGGGTAAATTAATAATATTGATCGAGGGTGTTGATTTTGGAAATATAGGTCGAGTTTTTGACCTATTAAAGTTACACATTTTTTTATTTTTTATTTTTATTTATTTTATTTTTTTTGCATAAAGAAAATGCAAACAACACAAAATATTACCCAAACTCTGCTTCAAATTCAAATTAAAAGCTACAGTACGAGCGGGAGGATTCAAATTCAAAAATTTCCTTATATATACACACACTTTATTGGTTCTCATACACACAACTCACATACAGATTCTCAACAATGTCTCGCAAATACTTTTCCTAACAATTCCCCAGTCACCACGACTTCTCACAACAATTCCCTAGTCCACACGACAATAAATCCCCAGCTCCAATCCAACGAAAAATGAAGTTTATAGCACTCCATTGGAAGATATCTTTCCAGTATTTCCAAGGGAAAATGAACCGGTTAACACTCCACCGGTTGTGGAACACCAACCCAATTCGTTTAATCTTATTGAGGATCAACTCCGACTACTTGAGCAGGATGAGGAAGTCGGGAGAGAAACAGAAGAAAGAGAACTACGAGAGGAAGTTGCTCGTATGGAGCAAGAAGCAAGGGAAGACCGGTACCGCCAAGATACATCTTAGAAAGAAAGTATGAAGAGGACAGGATTGCTGAGGCTTTTCAAGAATTATATGACGAGGGTTACAACTCATACTTTTCGTTGTAATTTATCTTTTCATTTTTATTTCCGTATCGTAGTTTGTTAATCTGTAATTAGTGTTTTCAATTTAATGTTTAATTTATGTAATGTTTTGTTTTTAATGAATTTTAAATTTGTTATTTAAAATAATTGAATTAAAAAAAAAAAAATAATAACTCGGTCATCATCTGTGGTAATTTGATCGTATTTGACTATTAGAGAGAGAAAACTGATGTGACAAGATCATGATTGATCACGATGTGTCCGGCCTTAATAAACAAGGTATGAATACACTTCATTAATTAGCACTTTCATCCTACAACATAGCGTAACTTTTCATTGGCATTAATTGAAGATGATTGTACACCCAGTTAACGATTTTCATTTCCTTAATGGAAGACGATATACAATTGAAACATGCTCTTGAAACGAATATCTGAACTGGAGGACGTGAGAAAGGCTTTGGTCATTTCTCATTTTCTTTAGCTAAGTTGATTCTTTTAAAGACTAAAAGGAAAGAAAAGACTCGGGAAAAAAGAGAGAAAAGAAAAGACATTGGCATGCATTACATGATTTTGTTCCCTCATTGGATCCTTGTAATCCCTTTCGTAATTCATCTTTTTAGTTTTAGTTTTTTTTTTCTTTAAATTCTAAAATACATAAAGAAATAGTCTATATGACATTTACAATAACTATATAAACTTTTTTTAAGATTCATCATAGAAGTTTACAGTAGCAATAATTACTCAGGTATTTTACTCCTTCGTATTAAATTATAGTAACTGGTACATAAAAACTAATTAAACTACTCGTATCAACTTATCAATAAATATAGAAATGTAGACACTTCCCTGAATTGTGATCAAGAATGCAAGAAGACAAGGTTATTGGGCAATAAGATGTAATTTGTCATGCACTTTGAGCCAAACACCCTCTACATTGACTTGTAAACACCAATAATTTTTGTTTGTTTTTTTATATGAAAGGGGTAAAAACAAAATCAAATCCTTATGTTATCAAGCCTACGGATCAATTGTCATGGAACTTGTCATCTTGTATTTGGAACATCTTGAATTGCACCCTTGCATACAATATCTAGTTGTACATCATGCATTATATTTCGTGCACATAAATCATCCAACTGTTTTAATATTCGAAAAGCTATACTATGAATGATATCACTGCACATTACAATTTCCACTGTGTTTTGCAAAGGATGTGTTATAGATACCCTCCTATATTGTCACATTATAGGGTTTTGGTCAAATCGTATAACTCGCGATGTATACCGTAAAAGTCAGCAATGCACCCAGTCATTGGATACCTTCTCTATGGGAGGGTGTGGATTAATTGTCTCTTTGCAATAGAAGAGTAGAAAAGGGTCGTAAAGTTTCTTTGTGATATCATTTAAATTAAATTATGGATAAAAAAGATTAAATATATTTACTTATTTAGACTATCGATACTTGACAGATTAATACATAAGCTATGTACGTGAAACTCTACAATACCTTGTTCATGCTAGGTCAAATTATAACAATATCAAGATGCATGTTTAAAATTGCAAAAAATTGTTCATGTTTAACAGTTGTTTATTTTTTAACCGGTTTCTTATATGCTGTTTTACTAAATCCAAGTTCCAAAAACTATTGATTTTCCATATCCGTATAATTAAACTATTGATTTACTATACATCTGGTACCCACTTGTTGACCCGGTAGGTACGAATTAGCCTTTATCCAAAAGGAATTGATACTCATATCATATTTTATTTATACCTACATGCATCACAACTTGTGCATTACATTTTATACCGTACAATAATGTAATACATAAATTGTATGTATGCATCAAAAAATGTAATGTGAGTATTACCTCCCTTAACCAAAACTCTTAAACCCCACCAAAAAAAAGAAAAGAAAATAAACACACTATATATGCCACTTGCCAGCACACTAGGCTTTTTAGGTTTTTCACATTGCACACAACTCCGCTCTCTGAAAATGGCGAAATTTAAGCTACGCATCTTCAAATCCTGCAGATCAAAAGACCCTTCTACCCTTCCCATTCCTTCATTCAACCGTTGCAACAAAATCTACACCGTCGCTAACACCACACCACCATCATCCACCAAACACCAACCACATCGCTCCTCCTTTAAATCCCAAGTCTCCTCAGCCTTCAACTGCGGCTCAAAATCCCACAACCTTTCTGACTCTGACGATTACTTTCAATGGCAAGAAGAGGACCAATGGCATGTCGTCGCTAAAATATACGACGATGAAACCCCTAGAAGGAAGATATATAACTCTTCAGTCACTGAAGGTGATAGCGACGACGATGATGGGTTTAAAGTGTTGCCGTTACTTCCGCTACCTCCGTTAGTTAAGAATAAACGACGTCGTGGGAGAAGGGTTAAGTTAAATAAGTTGAGAAATGTTAGCATTTTTTCTGGCGACAGTTTTCTTTTTAGCGACGGTGAAGAAAAGAAATATTATGACAAATACGACGAAAAATATGAAGGAAAAGAAGAGGAAACTGAAACACTAATTTCATCTTCTAGAAGCTTTTCTACTGACTCTTCAACTGACTTTAACCCTCAGTTAGAAACCATACGAGAGAGCGCGTGTACGTCACGCGCTCACCGTAAACGAGCCTCATTCTCAAATCCCAACAAGGGCATGGCAACAATGACATGTTCCGGGACAGGAACATCGCCGGAGTGGGGATCTCCGACGAGGCTCTCAGTTTTCAAGAAAATGCTACCATGTAAAGTGGAAGGCAAAATTAAAGAAAGCTTTGCAGTTGTGAAAAGGTCTGAGGATCCGTACGATGATTTTAAGAAATCTATGATGGAGATGATTATGGAAAAACAAATGTTTGAGGAACATGATTTGGAACAGCTGTTGCAATGTTTTTTGTCTTTGAATTCAAGGTTTCATCATGGTGTTATTGTTGATGCTTTTTCGGAGATTTGGGGTACAATGTTTGGTGCTGAATCATGATGATTATTGTTTATGATGTTTGTAGAGTTATTAAAGTCAACAAATTCCATGTTTCATGTTATCATTATCCATCATTTGACTAATATGAATATAATGTGGCATGTAATTGTATGCATTTGTGTATAAATGTTCTATGTCCTTATTAGTCGATGAATTAGCATGTTTTTTTTGTCCATAGTTGTAGATTTAGTTAACCTAGTGGCTTTTAACCCCAGAGTGATTGTGTTAAATTGTATAACTTACAAAATTTATAAGACTATCACGATTGTCATTTACATATCATGTAAATAAGTACACATGTACATACCAATATACCATGCACGGAATCATTTTGGCAATACATATTCTTAACATTATGTCTGTCCAGTAATATCACACGCAACATTTGAAATCGAGTGTGTAGGACAATAAGTAGAAAGAAAAGTAAGAGAATATAGCAATTTTTAAAGTACAAACGGGAAGGAGATAAAAAATTAGGCCGGTTTCAGTAAGGGGATTCAATCCCCTTACTTTCTACTGTTACGTCAGCTTTCTCTCTCCAGCGATCTTCAGACGATTAGGTGTCCCAGTAAGGGCGACCAAAATCAAATTTAAAAAAAAAAAAAAAAAAAAAAAAATTTAACATAAACGAAAATTTCATTAATAATTAAAATGTTACAATACTAAATAAAAACAATAATATATTGAATATAAAAACGATACGAAATACATAAATCATAAATATAATCTGAATGCTCCCCGCATGCAGAGTCATACGAGGGAGATATATAACCGGCAAATTCCTTTATGCGAGCCAAATCTTCCTCGTCTAGCAGAGGTTCCCCAAAACAATTGGTAGTCGAAGTTGATGCACCAACATCATCTTTTTCGTTCTCCCGGTAGCTCCAATTGATTTTGGTGCTGACGTTGTCCGATACCTTTTGAACACACCGCCACAACTTGTCAACAATCTCGTCGTCTTTGCGGGCTTGATCTTTTAAAAATTTGTCGATCACAGCTTTTCGTTCAGGCGTAATGTCGTTGCAACTCTTGTAGTTTTCTCTCATCAGTTGCTTCTCTGCCCTTGCCTGCTCAAATAGATGGATAACGTCTATAATAGCGTTTTTTCGAGCAACATCATCTTTCTCGCATTGTTTGTTAACGTACATTTTCATATCTTCAACGGAATGGGAGAGACGGCAAGCCATATTAAATCTTGTGTTGAGAAGTATTTTGAGTTTGAATTATGTGAAATAGATTAGTGGATTGAAGTGTGTTTGTATTGTGTATTTATAAAGGTTATTATTTTTTTTATTTTTTTTAAACTGTTGCATAACGATAGGAATTTACACATTTTTTGACAATTAAATGTTAAAATTACTCGATCGTGGTCCAACCTCCTACAAACAAACATTTTAAAAAAAAAAGAAAAAAAAACCACTTTTTTTCTAAATATTAGCGAATTCTTTCTCTCTCTTCTAATTGGGCCCACCGAATAAATGCAAACTATTTCTCTTGATAAGTTAAAAAAAAAAAAATATTAAATTAGAAAAATGTGTTATTTCGTTTAGGGTTGTGTTTTAAATTAGGGTTGTATTTTAGAGTTTTGTTTGTAAGTTTAACGAAAATGATTATTTGCATTCTTCGTTCGTGTTATAGAAAATGCATATGCGGTACAAAATTTTCTTTATTTTTTCTTATTTGTGTTGTCTTTGATGAGATTTTCGCAGCGAGCTAAAATATGTTAAAATTTCTTGTGTTTAAAAAGCTTACGGACTTTCTAGTATCCTTGCCCGTGTAATTGAAAAACTTAGAGTGGGGACCTGAAGGAGCAAGTGTGTACAAGAAAGAGGAAGGTGATGGAGAGTGGCATGTGAAATTTGACATATTATGCCTGATATGTGCTAAAACACATATCATTTCTTTTCTAAAATATACCCAAAATAACCAAAAAAGAGCCGTTTATTGCTAATATTTGCTATTTTCTTAAGTTTGTGCTTGTGCAGGTACGGATATGTCAAAAAACACAAAAGGTAACCAAATCTGACGAAAACCCGAGCACGAGAGATAAAGAGTGCTAGAGCTGAGCCGGAAGGTCATAATTGAGCATCTGTGAAGATTTCTATGCTGAAAGGATGATTCGTGAAAGATTTGATCAAGTTTACAGAATTGTCAGAATCAGTCCCTGAGCTTTCATCAATTGGCAGAATATACCCTTGAGTTTCAGATTTTGGCAAAATTAACCCTTGGATTATTGGAGAGTGTCAAGTTTAGTCCTTGGATCACATTTTCAGAAATTACATGATTGGTCCCTGGAAATTTAGTTTTGGCAGCTTTAGTCCTTTAATTGATACATGGATCACATTGTTAATCCAAGTCCAAATTTAGCTTAAAGCCTAAAAATATCAAAGCCCAAACCCGGTACCCATTTTATCCCAAATATCCGGTCAACGAGTCAACCAAAAACGAAATAATATTAAAAACCCCACACCTTTTAACCGCCAAATATTTCCCCAATTTTCCCAGCTATGAACCCTAAATAATCCCACACGCTCAATTCACTTAACTCACACGTTTCTAGCCTAATTAAATACCATTCTCTGACACGTGACTGACACACGGATGCCACGTTGGCAATCCGTGTGTCACATCACAACATTCTATGATTTGATTGGCTGAGGGGAATAAGGCACATGGTCCAAGGGCTCAAATTAGATGGGATACGTATGAAAGATGATCAAGGGCTGATATCAAAGGGAGAAAGCACAAATACACCTTCCAGATCCTTCTCAAAACCTCAAGCTCAAGTATATAAAGACCCCTTCATTCACAAGTTGAAGACACCTTTTCACCTTTCCTTCAGTAGCTTACTTGTAATTTTTAATTTCAGTTTTATTGTTTTCAGTTTTATTCAGCTTTGTAATCCTTTATTGTAAACTCAGTTTTTAGTTTTTTTTTTATGAAATTCAGTGTTCAATTTCAAATCCTTGTTTAAGTTTTAATGTTCATTGTTTAATCTTGTTTCTTATAATTTGATTCATCTTATTAAGTTTAAAAGTTTATTACAGCTTGTTCTTATCATTATTCAAAAATACAAAAAAATCAGAAATTACTTGAAAAATATAAAAAATATTTCAATTCTTCTCATAAGCTTTCATTAATCTTAGCTACTGTTTACATAAGCTCACATAAGCTTAATATAGCTTATAGTGAGTTTATTTCTGTTTCAATTTCAATTCACTCTCAAATATCACATCAGTCAACATAAGTCAAACTGTTTCTAATTGTTCTGGATAGCTGTTATGGTGATGAATCTGGGTTGATATGGAGTTACTTTGGGTTAATATCAGTGTTAGGTAGTGGTAATTTGGTTAAATTGGCAAGCCATTGTGGGTGGACTTTTGTAAGTGCTTATATTCAAATTGCTTCTTCAATACTGTTTAATCTGCATAATTAGTTCAGCTTAAATTTGATAGTTATAGTTGTTATAATTGCATTTATTTAGTTCATAGATTGTTATTAGACCTTTGTTTAAACTCTCATGGATTAGAATTAAGGATAAGTTAGTTTTATTTACATTTTAGTTTTATTAAAGGCTGTTTGGCATTAGCTGATTTTTGGAGTTTTAGTGATTATCAGTGGTTAAAGTTGTTATGTTTAGTTTGCTGTAGTATAATAGAGGTCATTTGAGCTTTTATTTTGCATCCTAGAACTCATTTAGTCAAAATTGAACCTAATCTGCTATTATCTTCATTTCTGTTTGAATTAGTTTGTATAAACTTGCATTTAGGATTATAATTAGTAGCTTAAGCTTGCATTAATCTTAGTTCAACCTTAAAACATCATAATCAATTCACAAATTGAAATCAAAACTCATTTTAGTCAAAATTTCAAAACTGTCTCAAAAGTTAAAAGTTGCATAAACAGATTTTTACAAAACTTTATAGATTTTTCATAGCTTCATCTTTGATTCAAATTTTCTGAAATTTTGGGATTGATAACTTCAGCTGGTCTATTTTTGAAAAGTGAATTTTGTGGTATTTTTGGAAACTGTTTTAAGCACTTAATAAGCTCTTCATTAGAGCTGATTTACCCAGATCACACTCATCATTCACTGAGTGTGATCAGACCATCTTGCAGACCTTGCACAGGTCTCACATTAGCAAGTTAGGGTCTGATAATTGGTCTAGTTGATGTTTGGTTGGTGAACTAGAGTTCTACATTTCTGGTTTTCAGATTAGCTTATTAGATAAGCTGTTGATTAAGCTTCAAGTAGGGTAGTTGTAGCTGTTTGGTTGTTAAAATTCAATTAAGTCACGTTAGTATAATTTGCACTCTAGAGGTTTAGATTAGTTGATAAAGGTTGCTTTTAAGTAGTTTTAGCACACTTTAGCTTCTGCTTTCATTTGGTGCTTGTTTATGCTCATTTGCTTATTTTAAAGTGCTTATTTATAAGCACTTTTCACTACAGCCCCTTATTCGTGCACACTAGCATAAGTTTTAGCATTTTTAATAAATTTAGAATAACATTTTAGAATTTCCTTGAATTTTTCATAATTTTCTGGTACTGTTTACTATTTTTCTTATTTAAAATTAGTTTTTAATACTTTTTAAATACTTTTTAATACAATTAATTCAGAAAAGCTTCAAAAAAATAAGTTTTTATTTTTCTTAGATTAAGAAAAATATAAAAAGCAAAAAAATAATTTTTCCATATTTTTCCTAGTTAAATTTGTAATTTTTAACATTAAATTTAGTTTTAATTAGTTTTTAACTGAAATAATTCAAGAAAAATCAATAAAATTAGTTTTAATTCGTAAATAATTTTCAAATATCATTTTTAGGTGTAGAGTAATTTTAGATCATTGTTAGGACTTAGTTTAGACTTAGTTGCATTTTATTCGCGTTTCATTTTAATCGTATTAGTTTTGCGTAATTAGGTTTCCCGTAGATTTTATCCCCTTTTATATGCTTCCCTTTATTTTCCATTATTACTTGCTTTGTAGTTTAGAACACATCAAATTATCCCCTTTTCCCATTCAAATCCCGATAATCGCGACGTGAGTTGAAAATCCCATTCAACCCTCGTTCGGAACGATCTCGGTGCTCAAACCTAATACGTTTGAGTTACCCCCATTACTAAACTTCTTATTTTTGATCTCCTTCCGGAGCAATAAATTTTTGGCGCCGCTGCCGGGGAGGACTTGTAGTGAATTTTCGTATTCCGTCTCGAATCGCGTGCATTTGAAGATCCTTCCCCGAGTGAAGTTACCGTCGTTTTTGTAAATATATATTTTTGAAAAACCCAAAAACATCTAAAAAAAACCAAAACATTCTTCCTAGAGTGTTTACAAAACCATAAAAAGTAAAAAACCAACAAAACAAACCGAAACGTCAATTGTTACGTCGGCTCACCTCAGAAGTACAACCTATACACGGGGTAAACGGAAGTCTTGACATTAAATTGCAGACTGAAGAAAGATCCACTCTTCTTTCCCGCTCCGATGCGCGTACTTTTGGGAGCTACCGAGCACCGGTTGACGCGAAGGTTACAAAAATATTGTGTTTTCTAAGATTTCTTAATTATAAAAACCCAAAAAGATTTTCCTTTTCAAAATATGTTTTCTAAAAAGGGGTAATTAGGAAAAAAGTTTGGGTATTTCCAAAATAGACTTTGAGACTTGCGACTTTTCTACTTTTCATATAAGCTTGACAAGTGTCCTTCGTAATTTGTGTACCCAATTATTGTTTCTGACTTTTACAGCTATGATTGTACAGCGACCGAATCTGAGCGACTTTTTTAAGAATCTCACGAATTTTTTTTGTCCTTTAGTAAAAAAAAGTCAAAGTTACTAAAATATTTTTTTATACATTTAGCTCCTTCCCAATGCTTAGCGACTTAAGCGAAATAATTTAAGCGATTTTTTTACTGTACACTGTTTGTACCTTTTAGTACATTTTTTACACTTTTCAAAATTATAATTTTAACTAAATTGTCTACTATACCATTGTCTCTTCAATTTCCACCAATTATTATTCTCATTCATTCCCTTTACATTTCCACCAATTATTGTTTCGGATTGCATTCACAAAATAGATTGTTGATCAGGTTGGTCCAAAATTGTTAAGTTTTGTAGGTATCATTTTCATCGGATTATGCACCAGTTGTATTCCTTTTTAACTTTTGTTCTCTCTTTTCCATAGCTAAAATCGCACTCAGAGATATATGAGGGATATGTCCCCATGGTTTATAGTGATTACCTGAAGAATATGTCCAAGTATTTTGCTGCTTCTCTTTTTGTAATTTGATATTACATTTCCATGAATTACCATCTTACCTTGTGTTTCTGCTCTATTTGGATGTGAATTAGGGTCGGTGAATGGGGGTATCATGTGACTTTGCAGGTTGCCGCTGATTTGGTACGGATATGCTGATTTGGTTTTAACAAAGCATGTGATTACAAAGATTTTGCCTTTTACCATTTAAGCATAGATCTGGCTACCAAGTACTAGCAGTGGTTACCAAGTACTAGCAGTGGTAATCACTACCACTAGCAGTGGTTACCAAGTACTAGCAGTGGTAATCACTACCACTAGCAGTGGTTTAATATTAATTCAACGTAACAACACAAACAAGGCAAAAATCACTATTCAAGTTAACTTGGTGTATAAAACCTAATCCTAAGCTACTTGGGATCCTATGAAAAGCTTAGGACAGCTTATAAATAAGCTGTGAAAAGCTTAATGTAGGGGCTGTTGTGAAGCAACAACTCAGTCCAAGGGGGTACTTTGGGGCTCCTAAAAAGCTACTAATAAGCTAAAACTAAAAATTATAAAAAAATACCATTAACTAGGTGACCAACTGAATGAGAAGCATACCAAAAATCAGATCATAAGGACTCATATTAAGCAAATGAAAAATCTATAAGACAAGCCACTTGGGCATAAAAGCTGCTGAGACAAAACAAATATGGACTTTTTTTTTCAAAACTTAACAAAACTTGTTAAATCAATTTTACTTCTTTCAAAACTACTTTAAAACCTTAAAGCAACTTTGACTTATGAAGTCAAAGTGAGTGAAAATGGGTTTTGACCCAAGTTTGAGCCAAAACCAAACACCCCTGAATGGAGTAAAACTCTTTTAAAAACTGATTTTTTAAAAACTAATACTAAAATTTCTTTTGTAAAACTAACTTAGGATTAGGTTTTAGCTCTTTTAAAAAGTTATTTTGCTGCTTCTCTTTTTGTAATTTGATATTACATTTCCATGAATTACCATCTTACCTAGTGTTTCTGCTCTATTTGGATGTGAATTAGGGTCGGTGAATGGGGTGATCATGTGACTTTGCAGGCTGCCACTGATTTGGTACGGATATGCTGATTTGGTTTTAACAAAGCATGTGATTACAAAGATTTTTCCTTTTACCATTTAATCATATGTGGTTACCAAGTACTAGCAGTGGTTACCAAGTACTAGCAAGTGAAGCCGCCAAAATTGCTTTGGATTATTGTGGAGATGTTAAGAACGGGATAACCCTCTTGATCACTGCACGGGAATGGGAGGAGGCTCTGAGAATTGCTTTAATGCACAGGAATGAGGACTTGATCTCAGATGTTAAAATTGGAGCTGGTGAATTCGCCACCATCATGATCACGGAATATGAAGAAGGGTTGGAGAAAATCGGTAAGTATTTGACACGTTACTTGGCGGTTTGATAGCGGAGGTTATTGCTTGCAGCTAAGCTTCAGGCAGATGAAATATCGATAAACGAATTAGATGATGATATTGTTTCAGAAGCTAGTAACAGTTTCGGTGGAATGAGTGCTTACACCACTGGGTATGAACTACACCTTCATATATATATTTCCTCATCTAGTCTAGCGGATTACTGGTTTGTATGCAATTCATTATTGTTGTGGGGAGTTCAGTGATGCATAAGTAGGTTATTGGGTACTTATTCTAAGTGTTTTATATTTGACCAGGTCAAGAAAAAGCTCTGCTGCTTCCATGAGTTCAAGTGGCACTAGCAAAAGAGGGCTAAGACGTCAAAAGAAAAGAGGGAAAATCCGTGCTGGCAGGTAATTAGATTAACAATAGAGAAGTATACTTCTAGAGATGTCAAATGGGTGGGTTAAGTATTGGTTTGAAACATGTAATTTTATGGTTTGGATCTGAACGGGTTGGGTTTGGCTAACCTGACTTGACCCGACCCGAGACATTTTTTTTAACTTTAACGAGAGATACTTTATGTTCATACAGATAATTAGTTTTTAAATATGATGACAAAACTTATATTATACAAAATACTAATCTAGATTTTATAATAATATGATTTAGAAGCATTTAAAAATGTTGACCCCTTCGACTTATAAACTTGCTTAGTTTCAAGCTAATTAACTCGGATATTACCCATTTATTCGGTAGAGATAAACATAATCCTCCCTGACCCATTCGTTAGTAGATACGTCCAAGTTCCCACCTCTAATGTTCTTTCGTCTTACTGGTCATATCTTACATCTCTTTTAATGGTCGAACATTATTTTAGCCCCGATGAGGAAATGGAATTAGTAGATCATCTGAAGGGGATGTCACTTGCAAGTGGAGCAGCGCGCGAGCTCAAATCTTTGTTGGCTTGCCTTGTGATGATTGGGAAGGAAGATATTGCACGAAAGTTGCAGCGAGTTGGAGAAAACTTTCAGTTATCTCAAAAAGCAGCAGTGAAACTGGCTGAAGATGCAATGGCCTGTGATATTGTGGATGAGCATGTGTTTGTTTTGGAGCTATACATCAAGAAGTTAAGGAATGAATTGTTGCAGCTAGCATTTGCACAATCATTTTGCCTTTTACCATTTAAGAATAGATGTGGTTACCAAGTACTAGCAGTGGTTACCAAGTACTAGCAGTGGTTACCAAATACTAGCAGTGGTAATCACTACCACTAGCAGTGGTTTAGTAACGCTAGCAGTGGTTAAGACGCTGACGAGGCACATTGTAGTAGATTATCTCATTATTATGTTTGCATAGCACAATATTGACAACTATGTGTTTGTTTTTAGCTTATTAGATTGGCTTATGAGCTTATTCAAAGTTTGGTAACCTAGTAAGTTCATTTGATGGCTTATGAACTTATATAAGCTATCAGCTCATAAGTCATTAAAAATGAGCTTATAGGTTTCTTAAATTTACAAGCAAAGACAAACACCCCGCGTAAACATCTTCTAAGTATGTTGCATACAATGTTAGACAAAATAATAATTTTGATGCACAACTAGTAAACTAGTTTTCAGTGCACTATGGAACAAGAAAAATAAAATGTGCTACGTATTGTTGCGATCGATTACGCTTTGATAATAGGGCCATTGTATTTGTTGAGTTTGCATTGAAATTTCGTTTTAGGCAGTCGGATTGAACTTGTGTATGATATGTAGCATATATTGGACAAATGTTTCTTTTGTGATTTTTGATTGTAATGGATGAATTATCTCATATATTGTCTTTTTTAATTGTGATTTGGATATAACTTTTAAAAATCCGCATACTCTCTGAGGCTACCCCAATAAGACCCTTAACCGATTGGGTTGTAAGGGTTGCATGGGGATATCCTTGTTGTGGGGTTGAGGGTCAAGATCGTTGAGATGCATGTGGGTCGAGGGTTGAGTGTTTGTTTTGTGTGTGTTTTTATTTAATTAAAATATATTTTTGTTAGGTATGTTTTTTGTAGTGTAGATCACCTTATTGTGCCTAAAAGGTCAGTTATAGGTCGCAGGAGAGAAAGCTCATTTATATGTGTTAGACGTTAAAACCGATGAGGTGCAGATACAATCAAACTGAGACATGTCGAAATATTTATCAAATCGGCCAAACAACTTTAAAATATCAGAATAACTGTTTCTGAACCCTAGCAATTTGCTCAAGACTTGCCCAGGACGAATTACACAAAATCATACTGATTGGTGCTAAATAGTCAAGTCTAATCACGCAAGCTAGCCACTTGTGAATGGCTAACCGTAACAGACTCAAAACAGTTCACACACCAAATTCAATTAAGATCAGAGGAATATAGGGAATTCCTGGGTCGTTAAGTCCCACGGAGGATGAATTGGTGTTTAAAACAACTTCAGATGATAGAATGATCACTAATGATAGTGATCAGTAAGGATTTCGATGGATAATTACCTAAAGAAAAGATTTACAAATAACAGCGACTTAAATGCAAATTAAAAAGATTAAAAAGTTAAAATCTATTAAATAAACGCTATCACTATTTTTAAAGGCGATGAACTTTTAAAACCTAAAACTTAAAACTTACGTTTAAATAAAAATTACGTCTACGTACAGAATAAAAAGTGAGTTTTAAGAAATAAAGATCCTAAAAATATGAAAATGATGTTTTAACAATCCTAATAATAAAAGAAAATTATTAGAAAAAAAAAAAAAAATTATTTTTATTACTATTTATTTAATTATTATTATTTAAAAACTATTTATTAAGTATTTAAAATACTAAAATACAAGAAAATACAAATTTAACCTAGAAAAATGAAATTATAACTTAGAAAAGTCTAAAATATGATAAAACTTATTTTAAAACTAAAAATATATTTTTTAGACTTATTATGTATTTATTATTAATTTAATACTATTTAAAACTAATAAAAATGCTAAAAAATACTATTTAACCCAAGAAAATTATGGAAAAATACTTTTTAGACTATTTATATTTATCTTAATCTAGGAAAATTGAAAACATATTTTTTTAAGCTTTTTCTGATTTTTTAGTATTAAAAGCTATTTAAAAAGGATTAAAAACTAGTTTAAATAAAGAAAAATAGAAAACAGTGATGGAAAAATCTGAAAAATTCAGGAAAATGTTAAAATATTATTCTAAGTCTATAAAAAATAGAAAAACATATGCTTATGTGGAGGATATGGGATCTGATGAGCAAGAGCTTATTGAAATAAGCTCTTAAATAAGCAAATGGAGCTTCAAAAGCTACCAACTGAATACAAAGGCTAAAATAAGCTAAGAGAACCAATATGCAACAGAAACAACAAGCTACAACTACAGGATCACAAGCTAGCTCAGATTTGCAAGATGTGAGCTTATGCTAAAAACAGTGAATGGGTAGGCCACTTTAAGCTAGAGCACAGGATTCAAATTAAGCTGAACATGAAAAATAAAAGTTGGTACATAAAGAGGACCTGGGTGAGAGCTATTAAACTGAATTACAGACCTGAACAAGCTCAGATGAGACTTGTGGAAGGGCTGCAAATGGCTGAGAAAACTCAGCTTATGCTGAGTTTCTGAGCAGGGCAACTCAGACCCAAAAGAGAAGCCATTTTGATGGTTATAAAAAAATTCACAAAATTATGATAAAATGGACATAAGAAACTAGACCAGGAGGGCTTTTTAAAACAACAGATTTCATTGAAATTGGCCAATAAATGAGCTCATTAAAAATCTTTCCATATTGGCTCAAAACTGAATTTTTGCACTTTTGACTTTTTTAATGAAACTGAAATTTTGACTTTCTCCAACTTTGATCTTAATTTAAGAACTGATAAAGATCAAATATGATGAAACAAGGTTAATGCAAGCTATATCTAAGTACTTTAAACACAAAACAAGATTATGAATGTTCAAGGATCCAACAGTGAAGCTGCTAAATCACAAGCAATGAAATTTTTGACTTTTAGCTTAATAGGCACATGGTATTGACTGTAATGAGTATATTATGACTAAACAAGAATGACCAAACAGGTATTAACCATTACAAACTCCTCTAAGACAGATTAATCAGCTATGCCAAACACACCTTATTCTAACTTTTATGAAACTGAAATGAGATCAAACAATAAACCAAGTTGATTTCTTGATTACACTAAGTTTATATAACCTAAATAAGACTATGTGAACAAGTGTACATTAATGATTATCACAGAAACTCAAACAAGCAAATTATGCAAATGACTTGAAACTTGAAAAGTTGGAAACTTACTCACATGAGTTCCAACTATTGCAGGCCAATCCCAAAACCAAAGAACCACTACACTAACTCATTTCTAACCCAAATCCAACTGCTTATCAACCCAGTTCCAAAATTGTACCCATTTTACCTCCAGTTGACTTTCGTTGACCAAAATAAAATTGGAGATTAGCATCTGAGTAGTGAATGTAAAAAGTAACTAATAAGCTAGATTGAGCTTATAAAAGCTTTTGAATGCTTAACAACAAAGTATAACAACATATAACTTAACATGAAATTTTTCTTGATCTTGAAATTTTTCATAAACTGGAAATCAAACTGAAACTGAAATTGATTATTGAAAGAAGATTCAAATACACTGGAAATTACTTAAATAAGTACTTAAAAGCTTTAAATTAAACTGGAAAGGTAAAATTAGCTAATTCGACACTACCTACACTAAAATTATTCTACTCTCTTTTTCCTCTGCTTCTTTCCCTTTTTATTGACCTCCAAAAGTTTCCCACTGGCATTCTGAACATTTCCCACTTGATTCCAGCTATCAATTCATCTGAATCGTCCATGTGGATTTTGGCGGGAAAAGTCAAAGAAGCAGGTTGTAGCATTAAATGCATTTTGGTTAGATATGGAGGTGGAGGGGGACAGGATATGGAGTGGGTAAGCTGGGGATGAGGTGGAGATGAGCTGGAGGTTGCAGGTGTCATGGTGAGGTTGAAACAGGTGTTAGAGGTGGGAGATGAACAGTGGCGGGGTTATTTTGATTTAAAATCTGGGCGGGTCATGGTTTTGGGCTTGGGGTTGGGCCAGGATATTGGATTAGCTGGATTGGATTTGGTAATTATATAAAGGGTCCGGTTTGTAGCTTTAATACATAAGGACCAAATATGTAATTTCACCAATCTTCAAGGACTGAACCTGTAAGTTTCCCAAAGTTATTCCAAGGACTAAACCTGCCATAAATGATTAGTACAAGGACCAATAATGCATAAAATTCCAAATTTATAAGTCCAAGGACCAAAATTGTCAATTTTATAACTTCAGGGACCAAACTTGTAATTTTCTCAAAACTTATCATAAAGGACCAAATATGTCACATTTGAATAGTACAAGGTTTATTTTAGATCAATTTCACTTTTTAAAACCTTAAGGACTATTTTTGACACTTTTACAAAGTTCAGGGACTAAAGTTGTCATTTTGTGATTTTTAAACTTTAAAGGGTTTGTTTTGACAACTTTTGAATCTTAAGGACCTAAAATGATATTTTACAAGTTTTTGAATGACCAGGGACTGATTTTGACAACTTTTGCAAACTTGAGGGACTAAAACTGCCAATTATGCAAACTTGATACGTTTTTCATCAGATTTTGATGTTTTTGCATTTAAAACATATAAAACACTTGTTTGTGATATTTTTATCATTTTGAAGCATTTCTGAGTGTTTTCAGATGTTTTTGGCATTCTAACAGTATAAAAATGATGAGTATTTAGACACTCATCAATCCCCCACACTAAGATATTGCTAGTCCCTAGCAATGATTTGAGAAAATTTAATGGATTTTATCTCTTTACCAAAAGCCATTACTTCTGGAGTAGCCAATTGTTTCAGTTCAAGTAAGAACTTTGGCACAACGATAACCAAATGATTTTGAGCAAATCATAAGCTGTCAACGGATTTGAATTGTCTTTACCAGAAGCCGTACCCTTCTGGACTAGCCAACTCTTAGATAAATTATCAATATTATCTTTGGTGAGTCGATTACCAATTATGGATTTTCCACTGCCTTTACCACAAGCCATAACCTTGCGGGCTAGCCAACTTTTCACTAGTTTAAAGATATGGTGAGTTGAACACCATACAATTTTAGGCAAATTGCAAGCCATAAACGGATTTGAGATATCTTTACCAAGAGCCGTTTGCTCCTGGATTAGCCAATCCTTATGTGGGTTAGACATGGTGGACTGATTACCATTTGTTGTGTTTAGTACATAGTACTTCCACTAAATAAAAAATTTTAAAATTTGGCCATTTTGGGGGAAAAAGGGACTAAAAGGGTACATTTATGATCAAATTCGCCAGAATTTCCCCCCCACACTTAGAAATGAATATTGTCCTCAATATTCAAAGTACCGGCTGTAATGCCGAAACTTAGAACGTAAAAAGATAACATTACTAGCTAAGTGTAGAAACACAACAATTATTCTCTTTTTTAAATATTCACAATTTTCATTAATTTTTAAGGTCTATATACAACATGTGGGGCATCTCCCCCACACTAAGGTGGTACACACGGGTGAAAACCCATGTTTAGCTACTGTTTTTGATTTCCGAGTCGCTAGCTTGACTCGACCCCGAATTAATTTGTTCATGGGGAAGCAAGTGGAAGATACAATCTCCATCGGACTTTCATTCAAGATGTTTGTATAAACATTGAAGTACGTGAAAGTTCCACACCGATGAGATATACAGACAGACCCGGCTCAAAAATGATTAATGAAAATGCCGGGGTCAAAGATAATGTCTTCATTCCCGAAGGAGTGAAGAACAGGAGAAGCCACGGGATAAGTGAAAAAGAGAAAGAAAGTCATGATAAAAATCATGATTAACTCATCATCACTCACATGAGAATTCATGGTTTCATGAATTTCATCTTTTAAGCTCAATTGGTCTAGACATATCCCGGGTGTGTCTAGATCAAAATAGAAGTTATCATACTCCGGTAGAGATATGATATGAGTGAGTTCACAGGAGAACTCCTCAAAGGAAAATGATTCATATTCGGAATTGATTTGACTGAGTTCACTGGGGAACTCATCAAAAGTAAATGATTCATAATCGGGGAGAAAATTATGAGAATGAGAAGTGGTATTACCACTAATATTCTCTCCCATATGATCAAAATGGAACGTTTGCAATTCGGGAATAGAATCATTGAACAAAAGTTCACTATCCTCAAAGGGGATAGAATATGAAGTAGGCTTTTCATCAAAAGCCTCGATTCTAGAAATGAGAAGATTAACATTTAATAATGTAAGACGAAGAGCTTCGTCTTGGATTATTTCTTCATCATTCTCTTCTCCTAAGCTGACAAGCTCAGAAGGTAATTCTTCCATATAACTGATGTCTCCACAAGATAACGAATCATCATCATTAGACTCGGAGAACATCTCAATATGATCATTTTGGAAGACAAGAGGAGGAGGGATATCACACACATGATCAAGAATTCCCTGTGACTCTCTTGGGATTGGGACAAGGTCCTCAACACTAGACTTTATGAATTCGTCCGATTCCTTTTCAGGAACAGTGTCAAGAAGCTCATCCCCCATGTTCAAAGAGTGAGTGGGAACTTCTGGTGTGAAAGCAGTAGACTGAGGGAGTTGAGAAGGACTAGCAGTTATGGATTCTACAAGTTCCATTATTTCTACTGCTAGTGATTCAGTCATATTCTTTTCTCCCTGTATTTCCACGGATGGAATCTCAACTGATGAACTTGATGAATAAAATTGTAGAATATCAAGGGTATCTTCATCATCATCGTCATCAGGAATGAAATGGAATTGAGAGCTAGATTTGAATGCTTTTTGTAGTGCAATTGATTCCCTAACAGTGTTTTCAATGGCAATCTGGGAATCTAATTTAGCATCCCGCTCTTCAGCTAACAAAACTTCCATGGATTTTTCATTTGGATTATCTTGGGAGGACATAGCCGACTCTTCCTTAAGTTCTTTTAATAACTCAAGACTCTTCAGTAGAAGGTCTGTCGTAGTTTCTTGAGGAGTCGCTTGAATCATTTGGTACTGTGGAGGTTGGTCTTGATACGAAGAGTCGTAATTGTTACAAGGAAATGGATTCCCTGTTTGACAATCCGAGCTAGAGTGAGGACCTCCACAATACTCACAACAGTACAACTGATGTGGCTGTGAGTGGTATGTGTTGTAGTCATAATTGTTATCAGGAACCTGCTCATAGACAAGCGTGTTTCCTGATTGACAATCAGAACTGGAATGTGAACCACCACAGTTCTCACAACAGTAAAACTGCTGAGTCTCACAATGTGGTAGCTGATGGAATAAATCAGTCGTGTTATGGTAGGAATAGGGATCCTGGTTATAGACAGACCCATTTCCTGATTCCACCATGCTACAACTGGGGCAATTACCACCATTATAAGGACCACCACACCATTGACAATCAAGAGGGTGAGGATAAGACATAGAAAGAATCAAATGGTTCTAGAGGGTAAGAAATGAAGAATCAAAGATGTGAGAGGGTAAAGATGGATATTTTTGGATTTTTGAATAAACATTCCATAAAAACAAAGAATGAAAATATTTTTGGTTTTTTGTGTTTGTTGAAAACTTGAATAAAAAATGTTTTTGGTGTTGTTAACACTTTAGGAAAAGTGTTAATGAACTTTTTGGTTTTGAAAATCTTTACAGAAAACTGTTTACAAACGATGGTATATGTGCAAGTACGGGTCTGGAAATGCTTAAAACACGCTTACAGCCTCCCCGGCAGCGGCGCCAAAATTTGATTGGTGCTAAATAGTCAAGTCTAATCACGCAAGCTAGCCACTTGTGAATGGCTAACCGTAACAGACTCAAAACAGTTCACACACCAAATTCAATTAAGATCAGAGGAATATAGGGAATTCCTGGGTCGTTAAGTCCCACGGAGGATGAATTGGTGTTTAAAACAACTTCAGATGATAGAATGATCACTAATGATAGTGATCAGTAAGGATTTCGATGGATAATTACCTAAAGAAAAGATTTACAAATAACAGCGACTTAAATGCAAATTAAAAAGATTAAAAAGTTAAAATCTATTAAATAAACGCTATCACTATTTTTAAAGGCGATGAACTTTTAAAACCTAAAACTTAAAACTTACGTTTAAATAAAAATTACGTCTACGTACAGAATAAAAAGTGAGTTTTAAGAAATAAAGATCCTAAAAATATGAAAATGATGTTTTAACAATCCTAATAATAAAAGAAAATTATTAGAAAAAAAAAAAAAAAATTATTTTTATTACTATTTATTTAATTATTATTATTTAAAAACTATTTATTAAGTATTTAAAATACTAAAATACAAGAAAATACAAATTTAACCTAGAAAAATGAAATTATAACTTAGAAAAGTCTAAAATATGATAAAACTTATTTTAAAACTAAAAATATATTTTTTAGACTTATTATGTATTTATTATTAATTTAATACTATTTAAAACTAATAAAAATGCTAAAAAATACTATTTAACCCAAGAAAATTATGGAAAAATACTTTTTAGACTATTTATATTTATCTTAATCTAGGAAAATTGAAAACATATTTTTTTAAGCTTTTTCTGATTTTTTAGTATTAAAAGCTATTTAAAAAGGATTAAAAACTAGTTTAAATAAAGAAAAATAGAAAACAGTGATGGAAAAATCTGAAAAATTCAGGAAAATGTTAAAATATTATTCTAAGTCTATAAAAAATAGAAAAACATATGCTTATGTGGAGGATATGGGATCTGATGAGCAAGAGCTTATTGAAATAAGCTCTTAAATAAGCAAATGGAGCTTCAAAAGCTACCAACTGAATACAAAGGCTAAAATAAGCTAAGAGAACCAATATGCAACAGAAACAACAAGCTACAACTACAGGATCACAAGCTAGCTCAGATTTGCAAGATGTGAGCTTATGCTAAAAACAGTGAATGGGTAGGCCACTTTAAGCTAGAGCACAGGATTCAAATTAAGCTGAACATGAAAAATAAAAGTTGGTACATAAAGAGGACCTGGGTGAGAGCTATTAAACTGAATTACAGACCTGAACAAGCTCAGATGAGACTTGTGGAAGGGCTGCAAATGGCTGAGAAAACTCAGCTTATGCTGAGTTTCTGAGCAGGGCAACTCAGACCCAAAAGAGAAGCCATTTTGATGGTTATAAAAAAATTCACAAAATTATGATAAAATGGACATAAGAAACTAGACCAGGAGGGCTTTTTAAAACAACAGATTTCATTGAAATTGGCCAATAAATGAGCTCATTAAAAATCTTTCCATATTGGCTCAAAACTGAATTTTTGCACTTTTGACTTTTTTAATGAAACTGAAATTTTGACTTTCTCCAACTTTGATCTTAATTTAAGAACTGATAAAGATCAAATATGATGAAACAAGGTTAATGCAAGCTATATCTAAGTACTTTAAACACAAAACAAGATTATGAATGTTCAAGGATCCAACAGTGAAGCTGCTAAATCACAAGCAATGAAATTTTTGACTTTTAGCTTAATAGGCACATGGTATTGACTGTAATGAGTATATTATGACTAAACAAGAATGACCAAACAGGTATTAACCATTACAAACTCCTCTAAGACAGATTAATCAGCTATGCCAAACACACCTTATTCTAACTTTTATGAAACTGAAATGAGATCAAACAATAAACCAAGTTGATTTCTTGATTACACTAAGTTTATATAACCTAAATAAGACTATGTGAACAAGTGTACATTAATGATTATCACAGAAACTCAAACAAGCAAATTATGCAAATGACTTGAAACTTGAAAAGTTGGAAACTTACTCACATGAGTTCCAACTATTGCAGGCCAATCCCAAAACCAAAGAACCACTACACTAACTCATTTCTAACCCAAATCCAACTGCTTATCAACCCAGTTCCAAAATTGTACCCATTTTACCTCCAGTTGACTTTCGTTGACCAAAATAAAATTGGAGATTAGCATCTGAGTAGTGAATGTAAAAAGTAACTAATAAGCTAGATTGAGCTTATAAAAGCTTTTGAATGCTTAACAACAAAGTATAACAACATATAACTTAACATGAAATTTTTCTTGATCTTGAAATTTTTCATAAACTGGAAATCAAACTGAAACTGAAATTGATTATTGAAAGAAGATTCAAATACACTGGAAATTACTTAAATAAGTACTTAAAAGCTTTAAATTAAACTGGAAAGGTAAAATTAGCTAATTCGACACTACCTACACTAAAATTATTCTACTCTCTTTTTCCTCTGCTTCTTTCCCTTTTTATTGACCTCCAAAAGTTTCCCACTGGCATTCTGAACATTTCCCACTTGATTCCAGCTATCAATTCATCTGAATCGTCCATGTGGATTTTGGCGGGAAAAGTCAAAGAAGCAGGTTGTAGCATTAAATGCATTTTGGTTAGATATGGAGGTGGAGGGGGACAGGATATGGAGTGGGTAAGCTGGGGATGAGGTGGAGATGAGCTGGAGGTTGCAGGTGTCATGGTGAGGTTGAAACAGGTGTTAGAGGTGGGAGATGAACAGTGGCGGGGTTATTTTGATTTAAAATCTGGGCGGGTCATGGTTTTGGGCTTGGGGTTGGGCCAGGATATTGGATTAGCTGGATTGGATTTGGTAATTATATAAAGGGTCCGGTTTGTAGCTTTAATACATAAGGACCAAATATGTAATTTCACCAATCTTCAAGGACTGAACCTGTAAGTTTCCCAAAGTTATTCCAAGGACTAAATCTGCAAATAATGGTTAGTACAAGGACGAATTTGCATAAATTTCCAATTTTATAAGTCCAAGGACCAAAATTGTCAATTTTATAACTTCAGGGACCAAACTTGTAATTTTCTCAAAACTTATCATAAAGGACCAAATATGTCACATTTGAATAGTACAAGGTTTATTTTAGATCAATTTCACTTTTTAAAACCTTAAGGACTATTTTTGACACTTTTACAAAGTTCAGGGACTAAAGTTGTCATTTTGTGATTTTTAAACTTTAAAGGGTTTGTTTTGACAACTTTTGAATCTTAAGGACCTAAAATGATATTTTACAAGTTTTTGAATGACCAGGGACTGATTTTGACAACTTTTGCAAACTTGAGGGACTAAAACTGCCAATTATGCAAACTTGATACGTTTTTCATCAGATTTTGATGTTTTTGCATTTAAAACATATAAAACACTTGTTTGTGATATTTTTATCATTTTGAAGCATTTCTGAGTGTTTTCAGATGTTTTTGGCATTCTAACAGTATAAAAATGATGAGTATTTAGACACTCATCACATACCATAAAAAATCCATGCAGAATAGTAAAAAAAAAAATCGCTGTTCAAAAAAAAAAAAAAAAATCCATACAAAATAGTAAAACCGAGATTACTGCTATTTCACCAACCACCAATCTAAAATGTTTGATGCCAATTTTTTATACCGAGAGAGGTCAGTGTAGAGCATCCTTAAATCGATTGTTTGTAGCTAGCATGATTTACCACAATCTGTTCTCAATAACAGCAGAAACAATTCCTTTAAGAGTCTCCTGAAGCAATAAAACAAAAGCGTGTCATTACTAATGATAATATTTTCTGTTAAAAGCAATCAAGTTAATCAGAAATCGAACACTACCATGGAATGGTCCTTGAGACCAAGTGAGAGAATCAATGGTTTTGAAGAGCCAGAATTGCTGTAATCGAATCAGAAGATCAATAAATTTAGCATGGGCCGAAGAGTGTAACATTACAACTAGAAAGAAAAGAAAATATAAGAACTGGGTTGTTTCACATGGATGCTTGATGGCATGGGAAAGCTGTAATTATTAACAAAGTTTCAGGTATGCATACAGAAACTAAAACAGACCTTATGTGTTCAATTAGCTGGCGAGCACATGCCAGTAGCATCGGCTGCAGGTTAAAGCATTTCAGTGACCAAGCCAACATGATAAAGATTAAAGCTTTGGTAGTATCAGTTTTACTAAGTAAGCTTACCTCATCTCTTTTACCAAATATCACAGATACATTGAAAGTAGGGTCATTCAACATCCCTTCCTCCTTTCTGTTAAAATAACAACAAGCAGTTGAGAAGTTTACGAAAGGTGGTCATACTTGTTAGATGTCACAAGTAAGTTTACGTTCACATCCTATAGTCGCATTCTTGAGTCAATGTTATATTATATAACTACTTATTCTTAAAGGCGAATTACACAAGCAACACAATCTTAACTAGCAGTGTATAACATTACCTTGCATGCAAGATGGTTCCCATAGTCCCAATTTGAGTAGCAATAATCTGGCAGTGTTGGCAAAATTAACAAATGCACAATTTGAATCAAATGAAAAGAAAAAATAAGCAATACTAACTCACCATGAATTGATCTTCATAGCTAGAAATGACTACATCAATTTTACTTTCCTGTCAAGAATATGTTTGTGATCATTAGCAAGTAGTAACACATGTCCATCACATTGCAAATCTACACATATGGTACTAACTCCAAACCGTAAACCACATATTTCTTAGTTGTTGTTTTCTTTACACAAACATGCCTTTGCACACAAGGCTCAATGAAGCTAGCAAAAAAAGGTCATACACGATAGATTTTTAGCTGAAATGGATTTGCAATTCAAAAACCATTTGGGGCAATACCCATAGCGTTATTCTTCCTTCTATTATTTAAAGGAAGCATGAAAATAGCGAGTGTTTTCGTCCCCCTCAACCGCCCATTCTACATGACATTTTTTACGAATCTTACAATTGCTTATCCGCTCCAATGTATGATATTCGGCAATTGCTTCCCCATGGGATTCAATCTCAGTTTGAGATAGCAGACCCGTCTCAGCCTTTTCAAAGTATAATGAAACATGTACCACTTTGCTGACTTAAATCATAAGAAAACCTCCGAAGAAGAGCTACAGATTTAAAAAGATTGAAAGAAAAATTACCATGGAAGTGTTCGCTTTTTTCGTCTTTGATGCTTTAAGAAGATGTCTTTGATCATCTTGATATACTCTCTTCGTATATAGCCATCACAATGGGTTCGGGCATCAACCCACCCGGATTCTGACCCGTATATAGCCATCAAAGCTTCTTGCTCCTCGTCTAACTTGCTCTGATCATGAGTGGAAGATGATTTAGTAACACGTAGCAGTGGTTACCAAAATATACTAGCAGTGGTTTAGTAACACTAGCAGTGGTTACCAAAATATACTAGCAGTGGTTTAGTAACACGTAACAGTGGTTACCAAAATATACTAGCAGTGGTTTAGTAACACTAGCAGTGGAATGAAATAAAGTAGCACCTATGGCTTCCGTTTCAGTGATTTGGCAAATAAACAAGAGAACTACAGTCATTTCGTTTCATAGGCTCAAGCATCAAATATAACATATATTCTTGTATATAAACAGAAAAGAAAAGCCATTAATTTAGCTATGCATCACACATACATCAGATGGCCAAGTACATCAGATGGCCACTACAACTTGATTCATTTCAATTAACAAGGAAGGGGCAGCCCGCCGCGTTGCGGCGGGTTTTATATCATAAACTAAACATTTCAACATAGACACACAAAATACTTTTAAGCACCTTTGTAAGTCCATTTAGTTCTTGCTTTTTAATATTGGAGGATATATTGCTAAATATACGACAACAAAATGAGAAACTGCTAACGAAAAACATCAATAGAGTGAAAGTTACCTGGTTTCGAGTCGCAAGAAATACTATTTAGCACCTCATTAAATCAAATATAATTGATCTATTTGAATTATATGTTAATTATGAAAGTAAGTTCGTTACAGATCGCCAGCGTTAGAATCTTTATCCCAAAAAAATTAATATATGGAAAGAACAATACGAAATGGGTACCTGCACACGGGGCTCTTCTGTCAACTTCTTATACCGTCAAACAAATGGTCCATAAAAACAATAAGCATTACAAAATCAAACAAAAGCAGTTAACAAATGCAACATCACTTATAATGAACAAAAGCATAACAAAATATACATGCCATAAAAGACACAACAGCTAAGCAAAACGTATAGGCCAAAAAACAATGAAAATTATGAAAATCAAACAAAAGCAATTAACAAATGTATAGTAAGAGGTTATAGTGTTATACTAACATATAAAAAACTTAAACAAATGGAAAAAGACGTGACGGTGTGTGATTTAAGCTAAGGCACCATAAACGTAAGAAACCAAAAATTCATATAAAGCTAAGGCATAATATTCATTTTTCTCTTTTGAACTTTCAGCTAATAAAATAAAACTATATAATTCAACTTAATAATGCTCATAACTATTAATAACTTTTTATTAATATTTTAAGCTTTTTGAATATATACTAAAGTAACTGACATGTTCTAGCTAAGATAATAAACTAAGCTATCAGACATATATCTTTTACCTGATGAAAAGGATACAAAATGCCAATGCTCCTCTGTTGTATTGTACAAACAATTGTTCGCCCTGTCTCAACAACTTTCTTCGCAACACATATGATAATAGCATCCCACTATAATGGATGGATTAAGGACAACTTCAACACCAATTGTGAGACGTTTACGTTGCTCAGTTGATAGACCACTAACTCCAGGAATAACAACCAATGCATCTTTCATGGCATAAAGCCTAACTGTCTCCAGGATTCCAAAAACAAATGCCGACAATGCATATTTGTATAAGGTTCTGTTCCAGTCCCTAGCTAGCTGAGCCATCATCATAAGCAGAACCTGAAACGCACATAAATTTAATGGATGCTCAACAAAAATATCCATAAAGAAGAAAAAGATACTTGATCACGAAAACGATTTTAGCAAACAACTAAACAGATGATACAAATCTAGCGAAGGACCTGTTGAAGATAAATTTTCTCAATGGGCATTCATGTATATATTCAAACGTGTAAGTTTCTAGCTGTCAAAACAGGTCAGGATAGGTTTCCCCGCACCTTTTGCGAGTTTTTCCAATACTTGTATAAATAACATATGTGACAAATACGCCTACAAACATTAAACTAATTCAGTACGATCTGATCTGTTGAATAGAATAATTTAGGAAGTTTTACACATTAGAAAAATACTTTTCGCAGTTTTGACGGATTGACAGAACACTAACAGAACACTAAAAGGTCACACAGCTAAACGCTTTAAGCACTAATAAAAACCCTGATAACAGAAGTAACTAACCTCCATAGAAGTATGTATGCTCTGGAGGAGTAAAAATGTTCGATGGGTTTGCCTGGGTTTGAGCTCCGCTAGTCTTCAATGCTTCTGGCAGGTTGGAATTGCTTCTCATGGAGCCTGCAATGGCTGCATCCGGAGAAGGATTCGGAGAAACAATCCTTTCATTCTTGGGAGAAATCGGCTGATAAAAAACAAATAAATTAGCCACAAAACACATTACCTAGGCAATTCAAAACATATACGATAAGGGAATTAACAAACTGAATCAAAGAGCCAACGATTACCTTATCCATGAAGTTATCAGGCACAAGAGCATCACCTGCTAAAAGCGTCATTATAGTCAAGTTAGCGACTACAATGATTAAGAAAACACACAAGTAGTTCATTCAACCATGGCATCACCTTGACATGGTACAAAGAACCAATCAAATTAATCAAAAGTGATAGTCTCACTCATCTAACTTAATTGGTGTGTTTATAGCCTTAACACTTTGCATATTGTGTCTGCCCACATTAGAAATGGTTGGTCAAAAAATAAATTGTTTCGACATAAACTAAAGTGATTACCTTGGTTTACACCAACACCGGAACCGGCTCCAACAGGAGAAACATTTGCTGCAACATTGCTTGGTTGGCCACCCATGGCTGCACGCCTTCGCAAAATCCTAATAATCAAAACAAAAGTTAAAAAATACAACCTTTCAATCCGGACCGCCCACAAATCACTCGAAAGCAGCTTCTCCTTCGCCGTCCTACGCCACTTCTTCCCACTCGGCAACACCGCTTCCTTCCCCGCCACTTCTTCCCACTACAGAGTACCTTTGGGGCATCTAGGGTGAGCACCCTCGAAAGTACTCAACACACTTTTTTGAATTGAATTAATTAATAAATGTTATAAAAAAGAAACAAATGGAATGAATAAGAAGAATAGCAACCTGATAGAGGCGAAGGAGGCAAAGGTTAGCATCTAAGCTGTGGTGATCGTTTGATTGATGGTTTGGATCTGTGTTGGATCTGGGTAGCAGTGGGGGAGAGGGTAGCAGTGGGTGGCAGTGGGTTGAAGTTTATGTTAAAGTTTAAAAAGTGAATTGGTAAGATGCTAACTTGTAAAAATAGTTAAGGGTATAATAGTCATTGTAATTTAAAAAGTATTTAAAGGTTATGTAAAAAAAATATAAAAGTACAAAAGTACAAAGTTAAAAAAAGGCGCTCAAAGTAATTCGCTTAAGTCGCTCAGCATTGGGAAGGAGCAAAAGGAATAAAATAATACTTTCAAAAGTTTGACTTTTTCCTCGAAAATATAAAAAAAAATCGCTCGAATCTTAAAAAGTCGCTGGATATAAGTCGATTATAAATCATAGGTACGAAAAGGTATTTTCAATGATTGGGTTCTGAAAAGTGTCAGGACACTTGGCACTCTTAGATTGGAAGGAAAAAGTCGCAAGTCTCAAAGTCTAGTTTGGAAAAACCCCAACTTTTTTCCTAAAAAGTGTTGACACCTTGAGCAAAACATGTATTCTCATAATTACCCCTTCTAAAAATTCAAAAATATTCTCCTTTACCTTCTGATCCAATAATTCTTTCTTCTTAACCCTCTATATGTTTAATTCTCATGGATACGATCAATTATCGTCATTGTTTTCATTGCCAAAGCCGTATGGAAGAAAATCAATTTCGGTGTTTGAAATGTATTTGCGACTGGTGCGGAAATAATTGTCGAGATGGATTTTGTAATGTATGCCAGAATTTTATTAATCCAAATCCAGATCTCGCCCGTCTTTATGCAAGACTAGAACATAAGGGCACTCTTCATAATGATGATGATATAATAGCATGGTGGAAAATTTTAATTGAAGAACCCTCGATTCCTACTCCTTCTCCGGTGAGGGAAATGGAATATGTTTATGAGCTCGAGGTGACTCCCGTTCAAGAACCAGAGCCTATCACAGAAATGGTGGAAATAGATAACTCTTATCCGGATAATTCTTCAATTTATCAGCTCTTGTGCATATGGTGCAGAGGACCCGAATATGGTGGGAATTGTCCCGGTTGTAGCAATGGAAAATCAGGAACAGAGTTTCACCACAATCCTTACAATGAGACAACTGATTTCCCTAACCAACCTCTGTACCATGAGCGGAATCATACTCTTGTGAGTACTGTGGTGGTCCTCACCAAGGTTTTCAATGTCAAGTTCAATTTAACAATTCGACCTTTATTATGAACCTTACCCTTATTCGTCACAACCATCGTACTGTTGTGAGTATTGTGGAGGTCCGCACGTTAATTCCGATTGTCAGATGTAGAATCCGATTATTTACGAGCAAGTTCCTTGTAACAATTACGACTATTCTTATGACCCACCTCCACAATACCAAAAGTTCAACCACAACCTTCACTAATGTCTAATCCAAAATTTCTGGAAGCAATGATTGATCTTAAGAATCTTCTTGATAAAATTACCCACGAAAAAGAAGACCCTCATCAAAAGACTTATGGTGAATTACTCGCTGAAGAGCAAGCTGCTAAAGTTAGTTACCAGAGATCTCCTGTTTACAACTATTGTTACGATTCTGATTCTGATGACGAATATACGCCTCCGAGTGGCAATCTCACTCTCGTTTCTGAGCCTTTCATTTCCGACCCTTCCCTTTCTCTCACGCCGGTTGAGCGAAGTGACGTTCTTTTGGAAGAGTTCGATGATCATATTTCTACGGACATTATTGAACCCATTGACTCTCTCATAATGGGGGATGAGCATCTTAGTACTATTCTGGAAACGGAATCGTCTAATGTTGAGATCCTTATCCCAATCCCAAAAGAGTCCGAGGTTGTTGATATTTGTGATGAGCCTTCTCTTGATAATTCGAACAATCATGATGAGATGTTCTCCGATTCCGATAATGATTCTTATGGAGACATCGATTTCGTCGACGATTTACCTTCTGATCCCATCGACATAGAAGAAGATAATGATTTTGAGCCAGAAGATGAAGAGATTGAGCCTGATGATAATCAGATCAAGGATGAAGCATTACGTGAAACATTGTCGAATGTTTATCTTCTCATTTCCAAGATTGAAGCCCTTAACGATGATTCGAGTTCGCATCCTATCTCCATTAAAGATAGTGACTTCTCGCCCGAGCTTGAGACTTTCCGATTTGATGAAGAGATTAGTGGCAATCCCACTATTGCAGATGTTTATCCTCCGATTCTTAAGCGATTCTACTTCGATGTTGATATGAGCAAAGTTTTGAACGAGATTTCCAATAATCCGACGAATGACCCGATCATTGAAGATGCTATTGATGACTTGATACCACCGGGTATTGAGGATGTTGTGAATGATCCTGAGGGGGATATGGTTGTTCTTGATGGTTTTCTTGACTCTACTCTCTCTGATGAGTCGACCATCACTTATCCCGTTGAGCCCGCATGTAAAGACAAGATTTTTAATCCAGGGATATTCATAGATGAGCTTTTTGTTAAAAACATTTTCCGAGATAAGGATCCTCCGATGGATGCCTTCATTGTTGAGCCTACACATCTTATCCCTTACCATGAGCTCCCGTCTTTCTTGGAGTTTTCTCATTCTGATCCGTCATCCCTTCGTCCGCCCGCAAAACCGCCGGATGATGGATCATTCTTTCATGATGTACCTTATGTGCTGGAGCCCGAAATTTTCTTTCCCTCCCAACCCACCCATTCTCTTTCCTTCCGGAGTGAGGATACCGTTTTTGACCCTGGAATCTTTACCATTTTGTTTCCCCAAGGACAAATGAATTCGGGGACGAGTCAGGCTAGCGACTCGGTGATCAAAAACAGTAGCGCTTCATGGGAGGAACCCCATGCTTATCTCTATCTTCTTTCTATTTTCTAATAAGTGACATGAAGGGGTTATCCTCTTCAATTTCTCGTGTTTGGTTGTTTGTGATGTTGTATTTAGGATGTTCCCGATATGAAGACTCTCGTACTCGAAGTTTGTCATTTTCTCCACTCGAGTTTCATGATCGTTGCTGATGGAAATCCGATATCCTAATCTTATCGACTAACGTTTATCTTTAAGCATACTTAATAAACGGCTTTTAGATTTTCGTTGATACCCTTGCCTTTAAACATTGAGGACAATGTTTCGTTTTAGTCTGGGGTGGGTAATCTTCGATTTGATTTGACCGCACTTGCTTATTTTTTGTCGTGTACTCTCGCAACCCCGTTTTTCCTTAGAAAATGAAAAAAATTGTGCAAAAATGAGAAAATTAAAAAAAAAATTTGTAAGCTTTTGCTAGTTTTATGATCGAAAAGTTCTTGCTAGTCTCTTAGAAGTTTCTTTAAATATGCGTTTTTCTTGAAATAGCCTTTGCTAATTGCTTAGACAAGAGGCTATAAAATGCGATTCTAGCTCACAAGGCCAAGAATTTGCAAGTCTCCCTAAGTGATTTTAAATATGCGAAGCTTAAACAAGAAGTTGCTAGTTTCTTATAAGTGACTTTAAAAATGCGAGACTTGAGATTATTTGACGAAGCATTTGCTAAGTTAATATATGTTTTGACACGTTGTTGACTTTCCGCTGGTGAGAGTAGGAATGGAATTCTGACTTGACCGGGCGTGTTGAGCCCTAGCTTGTTCCCTTAACCATAGATAATTTAATTATCGGCTAAGCATCCGCGGATCTCATTATTTGGGATTTTAAATTTGCGGAGATCGAGGAATGATAGAGTTACTTATGAGTTTAGATGCTAAGCGTGGAGTAGTTGGTTCTCTTTAGAGCCCATCGAAGGTACTTATGGCTTTTTGTTCCCACAAAATTATTTCACCCCATATCTGTCTAATAAATAATTAGAGATGTTGAGTTTTTGGCGATAGTTAGTTCTTTATCTTCTTAAAAGAATATTTGTTTTAAAAATTTGGTACACATCAAGGACTCGTAATAAGTAATAAGTAAAGTTATGAGCTGCGGTTCGAGATCGGACCCTTGGATCCTTATTTCAATAGTAAGCGTTTAGGTCTTGGCTACCCTCTTACGCCGGCCCTTGGACCTCTAGCCGGGATTGGGTGAGGTTCTTGGTCTAACCCACTGGGATCCTCATTTCATGAAGCCTAGAGTCTTGGAATTCTCCGTCGTAACGGCCCTTGGATCCTTTATTCTGAAAAAGTGTAAGGTCTTGGATTTACCCCGTGAAGCTCCGTAGTTCATAGCTCATATAAGTAAAAGTATAAGTGCAAAAAAAATGGAAAAGTCAAAAATATAAGTGAATAAAAATTCCTTGATGTGGACTTCATTTTCGAGACAATGGTTCTTGAGAGAAGATGGATAACTAATTAGCGACTTAGCTTTGTATCTTTATCGGAATAAAAGTTATCGAAACGAGAAACTTGAAGAAATTCATTTCTCACCAAAAATAAAAAAATCTAGAGGAAAATAGGAAAATGGGAGCAAAAGGTAATTACACAAGTAACTTCCATGGGTAGTGTTAGCATCTAAAGTCATATTTAACAATGATTTCGATTTTACGCTTAGTTTGGGGACTTGTGAAAAATCAGGGACGATGTATTCTATCCGTATGGTCACTTCACGCTGGGTTGTGTTTCCTACTCTGTGATCCTAAAGTGTCGTTTGAAAAATGTTGGAGTTATTGATCGACATGAAAGTTCAAACAAACCGTCACTCATAATTGGAATGTGCTTAATCATAATATCTATACATGTGAAATAAAAGGTAAATGGGGCATTTTTAGAATTAAGGGCTTCTTAATCTCTTTTGAGGAATCTTTGCTACTTCATCATAGGTTTAGTAGAAAGAGATTGAAATCCTTGGTTTTAGAAGTGTGAGTTGATTGCATTGCGTGGGGACACGACAATGGTCTCGTCTGGGGTATTTTGATATGTGCTAAAACACATATAATGTCTTTTCTAAAATATACCCAAAATAACCAAGAAAGAGCCGTTTATTGCTAATATTTTCTATTTTCTGGAGTTTGTGCTTGTGCAGGTACGAATATGTTAAAAGACACAAAAGGTAACCAAATCTGACGAAAAACCGAGCACGAGAGATAAAGAGTGCTAGAGCTGAGCCGGAAGGTCAGAATTGAGCATCTGTGAAGATTTCTATGCTGAAAGGATGATTCGTGAAAGATTTGATCAAGTTTACAGAATTGTCAGAATCAGTCCCTGAACTTTCATCAATTGGCAGAATATACCCTTGAGTTTCAGATTTTGGCAAAATTAACTCTTGGATTATTGGAGTGTGTCAAGTTTAGTCCTTGGATCACATTTTCAGAAATTACATGATTGGTCCCTGGAAATTCAGTTTTGGCAGCTTTAGTCCTTTAATTGATACATGGATCACATTGTTAATCCAAGTCCGAATTTAGCTTAAAGCCTAAAAATATCAAAGCCCAAACCCGGTACCCATTTTATCCCAAATATCCGGTCAACGAGTCAACCAAAAACGAAATAATATTAAAAACCCCACACCTTTTAACCGCCAAATATTTCCCCAATTTTCCCAGCTATGAACCCTAAATAATCCCACACGCTCAATTCACTTAACTCACACGTTTCTAGCCTAATTAAATACCATTCTCTGACATGTGACTGACACACGGATGCCACGTTGGCAATCCGTGTGTCACATCACAACATTCTGTGATTTGATTGGCTGAGGGGAATAAGGCACATGATCCAAGGGCTCAAATTAGATGGGATACGTATGAAAGATGATCAAGGGCTGATATCAAAGGGAGAAAGCACAAATACACCTTCCAGATCCTTCTCAAAACCTCAAGCTCAAGTATATAAAGACCCCTTCATTCATAAGTTGAAGACACCTTTTCACCTTTCTTTCAGTAGCTTACTTGTAATTTTAAATTTCGGTTTTATTCAGCTTTGTAATCCTTTATTGTAAACTCAGTTTTTAGTTTTTTTTTTATGAAATTCAGTGTTCAATTTCAAATCCTTGTTTAAGTTTTAATGTTCATTGTTTAAGCTTGTTTCTTATAATTTGATTCATCTTATTAAGTTTAAAAGTTTATTACAGCTTGTTCTTATCATTATTCAAAAATACAAAAAAATCAGAAAATACTTGAAAAATATAAAAAATATTTCAATTCTTCTCATAAGCTTTCATTAATCTTAGCTACTATTTACATAAGCTCACATAAGCTTAATATAGCTTATAGTGAGTTTATTTCTGTTTCAATCTCAATTCACTCTCAAATATCACATCAGTCAACATAAGTCAAACTGTTTCTAATTGTTCTGGATAGATGTTATGGTGATGAATCTGGGTTGATATGGAGTTACTTTGGGTTAATATCAGTGTTAGGTAGTGGTAATTTGGTTAAATTGGCAAGCCATTGTGGCTGGACTTTTGTAAGTGCTTATATTCAAATTGCTTCTTCAATACTGTTTAATCTGCATAATTAGTTTAGCTTAAATTTGATAGTTATAGTTGTTATAATTGCATTTATTTTGTTCATAGATTGTTATTAGATCTTTGTTTAAACTCTCATGGATTAGAATTAAGGATAAGTTAGTTTTAATTACATTTTAGTTTTATTAAAGGCTGTTTGGCATTAGCTGATTTTTGGAGTTTTAGTGATTATCAGTGGTTAAAGTTGTTAGGTTTAGTTTGCTGTAGTATAATAGAGGTCATTTGAGCTTTTATTTTGCATCCTAGAACTCATTTAGTCAAAATTGAACCTAATCTGCTCTTATCTTCATTTCTGTTTGAATTAGTTTGTATAAACTTCCATTTAGGATTATAATTAGTAGCTTAAGCTTGCATTAGTCTTAGTTCAACCTTAAAACATCATAATCAATTCACAAATTGAAATCAAAACTCATTTTAGTCAAAAGTTTTAGCATTTTTAATAGATTTAGAATAAAATTTTAGAATTTCCTTGAAATTTTCATAATTTTCTGGTACTGTTTACTATTTTTCTTATTTAAAATTAGTTTTTAATACTTTTTAATTACTTTTTAATACAATTAATTCAGAAAAGCTTCAAAAAAATAAGTTTTTATTTTTCATAGATTAAGAAAAATATAAAAAGCAAAAAAATAATTTTTCCATATTTTTCCTAGTTAAATTTGTAACTTTTAACATTAATTTAGTTTTAATTAGTTTTTAATTGAAATAATTCAAGAAAAATCAATAAAATTAGTTTTAATTCTTAAATAATTTTCAAATATCATTTTTAGCTGTTGAGTAATTTTAGATCATTGTTAGGACTTAGTTTAGACTTAGTTGCATTTTATTCGCGTTTCATTTTAATCGTATTAGTTTTGCGTAATTAGGTTTCCCGTAGATTTTATCCCCTTTTATATGCTTCCCTTTATTTTCCCTTATTACTTGCTTTGTAGTTTAGAAAACATCAAATTATCCCCTTTTCCCATTCAAATCCCGATAATCGCGACGTGAGTTGAAAATTCCATTCAACCCTCGTTCGGAACGATCTCGGTGCTCAAACCTAATACGTTTGAGTTACCCCCATTACTACACTTCTTATTATTGATCTCCTTCCGGAGCAATGAATGCCCAAGTGGGAGGAACTTTGTTAGGAAATTCAAGACCCATGAAACATATCGTGAGTTAACGGGGAAGTTTCAAAGCGTAGATATATTGAAACACGAATACTTCGAATGATGACGAAGAATGGAACACCGCAATAATAAAAAGCACTTGTTTGCTTGTGCTTCATCTTTTGATGGAATTTACTTTTATGCACTTAGGAATTTCATTTTCTTTTTATTTCTATTATGGTTTGAAGTTTATTTTAATCAATTTCTTTTTGAGTTTAAGCTTAAGTTCTATGAGGATAAGATTTTATGATTTAGTTTTGAGTTAGTAGTTTGGATATTGATGGAATTTGCAAATGGTTGGATAATTGTTGTGTGCATCGTTAATCGATTTTTTGAGTTAAATTTTTGCTTGGAAGGTAAAATGGCCAAGTAAAGTTAAAAGGTAAAATTTCTGCAAAAATGCAAACCGGAACGGTTGGAAGCAAGTATAAGTGCCAAAAATTCAATTTTTCCAAAAACACAAACACACACTAATCCTCCATTTGGATTTCAAAATTTCGACCACCAAGTAGTTATTTGAATGTTTTAGGAGAGTTGGAAGTTCATCATGGCACCTAAACAGTAAGCATCTGCAATCAATTAGCTTAATTAAGGTTTAATTTGAGTTTTTGATTCGAATTGCAAGTTAGGTCACCAATTAGGGGTTTTTGATAGAATTCGAATTAAGATGTAATCTTTTATAATTAAGTGGGTAATTGACGTAGGAATGCATTGCAAAAACAATTATAGTGATTGATTCAACAATAGATGAGTATTAGTTGATTGAATTTTCGGATTCTATTAGGTTGTAGTCTTGAATCAAATTAAGTTGCAATTGATGATTCCTAGTTGTTAGATGATGCATTTTCAGTGATTTTTAGATGCCACATTGTTGCTAGAACAATTAATTGAGGAATTGAAGTTGAGTTATTATTTGTCTCCTAAGAATGATGAGCAAGTCATAGGAAGATGTTTTGGAAGCGAATTAAGAGCGAATTGAGGTTGTAGAAATCATTACTGAGATTCAAATGAAGTGTAGGAGTGAATTAGAATTGGAAAAATCTAGTGGAAAGTCAATTGGAAGGCCATTGCCTACTGCAGAACCCACAACCAAATCGGCTGCGAAGCGCAACCGATCGGTTGGATCATGGTCATAGGAGGAGCCGATTGGCTGCCCCTCGACCGATCCGGTTCCAGATTTTGTGAAGGATTATTGCAAATTTTTAACTTGACTTTCGGGGCTTCTATTAACTTTATCGTTGGTTCTAACACTCTTATATTAACTTATATTTATGATTTCTATAGAGAAATGTTGTAGGTTGTTCAAGCTCGACACGGATTCCGATGAACCCGCTCGTGACCAAGTATTGTCAACGGAATGCGCGGAAGAAAGTTACATATAGTATGCGAGGTAAAGGGGATGAGAACCTGAAGTTTAAAGATCTTACCAATGATTAAAAGCATGCCTTTAGGGAATGCCTTTCGAAGTTGCAAACTAGGCAAATGTGACAAATGGTAATTTTCCGTACTATTATTTTAATAGTAATAATATTTATTTTATCAGAAAATGCACATCTTATATTTTCTGACATGGATTAGCGAATAAAAATTTAAAAATAAATAGATATCTCATTTTCCCTGAAAACGAACCCACACGCATATCGATACCAACTTAGTAATGGCAACGTTTATTTAACTCATGTTTGAGTCCAAAGATGTTTTTATAATACTTATATAAAAACACTTCCGAAAGCGCATTTTATACATTTTTCTTGGAAGTATCAAACCGGGACACCACGACTAATCATTTGAAGCACGAGACAATTCGAACCAGACAAATCGCATTTGGGCTTACATTCATATCAATCCATATAGGCTCGCGGTCCATGTGATATCCCAACCCATTCACACCCTAAAAACTATACAAGCTTAATTCAAAATTTATAATACAAGTTATATGATATATATACATATTTTTTTCTTCTCTTCTACACATTACAAGCCACAAACCATGCAACAAATTTGATATTCTTCTTTTTCTATTAGGCGCAAACCAATGACTTGCATAGCCAAGCTTGGTAATTTTTTTCCCTTTTTCTTGCTGCTACCACACGACAGAAAATACATGCTTGTGTGTTGTAATATGATTTTGTTCTATTTACATCTTGTCACCTTACACAACAAGTCAAACAATACATTTGCCATATATTTTGTCCTTTCTATCCTGCAACGAAAACACAAGCACAACAATTATTCTGCTTTTTCCTTTTTCTTCTTTGTGAAAACAAGGAAAGACCCAAGATAAAAAAATACAAGAAGCCATGCTCTTTTTCTATTATAAAAGTCACCACCTTTAGGCACTTCCCTCACAACTTTCACAAATCACAAACTTCCTTTCTACTCTTCCTTGATTCTGTCGAGAAAGGAGAGAAAGAAAAGGCTTGTGATATTAATCTTATTCATAGTCTCAAGAGTTCTCTTGTATAGCTAGTTACGGGTATATAGCTTAGGAAGTTAGAGATTGAGGAACGATTAAGCTTCGGAGCTTGATTCCTTCTTGGTTTAGTCCCGTTCGCACACTCGACCCACTCCTTTGAACCTCATTGTAAGAACCAAACCACTTCCAACTTGTTTTAATTCTTACTTTGAAGTTTATATGTTATTTATTAATGTAAAAATAATAATAATAATAATAGAATGTGTCACATATATGTCCACAGCCAAGTATATATACAGTTATACATGCAACTTTCATGTAAATATAATACATTGGTTATGTGTAAGTATTGTGTGGTACTTTTTATAACACTAATAAGCTTAGGTAAGCTAAACTTGAACTATTTTACTACCATTCAACTGCATGAGAATCAAATGTGATGTAAGTAATTTTTGGAACTTAAAACAACATAAAGGAAAGCTTTTAAATGAACAAACTTAAGTTTTGGATCTCGTTTGGACAAGTACCATTCAACTATAGATAATTATTCGCGACTTTTCTTTTCAAAGCTTACGAGCTTATTAACTAACCGACTTATTTTTCGACCCAAGTCGTGCTCGTTTAATGGCCAAAAGGCCCAACCCGATACCCAAGTACTTGTTAATAAGATAAACATATGAAAAGTTGATTTTTATAACTTACCCGTATAGGAAACGCATGTGATACATGTATATATTAGTTGTTTTCATTTGGAGTTTTGAATCGTAAAAACACAAGTAAGTCGATCCCCATTTAAACTTACTTGGTCTCATTCTTGTAAACATTAAGCCAAATCGCTTGTAAACACTTTAATTTGACAGCTTTATCCCCTCCACTTCATGTCATTATTCAACTTTCTTAAAACTTTTAATAAGTTTTCAAAACTAATATTTCTCTAACACATTTTGTCCAGCATTTCGTTAAACTTATACATTTAGTAAATTTTACTAAACCCTGACTATAAGACGAAGACTAAATAGCGAGAAAATATTTATAACGAATGCAAATAAATATTTTCTAACTTATTATCCCCTAACTAAATATATATATAAACACATTTATATACATATATATCTATCACGTAAACATTATTGATATATATACTTAACGTAAAGTGTTTATTAATATCAACGATATATGATTTTTCACACTTTTATAGGGAATATTTTCCGTACTAAGTCTTTCGGTTACTCCTGAACCGCAAACCTACACGTCATGAATACTTTTATATACTCTTAAATAATAATTGTACGTTTGTCCATGAGCCAATACTTACAAACACTTGAAAACGATTTTAACGTAAAGTCTAACACACAAGCAACATTAAACACAATCGCTTGTAAACACTTTAATTTATGTACACACTTTGAGTCGTGTGTACACATTACTATAAACTAAGAACTGCCATACTAATTTAGGTCGCGTGTTGGTGCCACACACTGCTACTACTTGACTATTCATTTCGAAGGACTTATTTCTGAGGTGAGTTTGTAGCATCACTTTTTAACTCGTATTTGCTTTGCAAACTTGGGGTGAGAAACATGCTTGATTTTTATGGACCATTTAAACAATGCTTTTGTTTGTAAAACTATTACGTGTTAGCCTAAGTACAGTATCCCAAATCCATGCCCATACTCATGTACCGTTAGTTCCCGCTGGGAAGCAAGAATGATATAAATAGATCTATTGAGGGTGACGCCTCCATCCGTGTTGGAGAACCAACTGTCCGGATAGGACAAACGGATATATACCATGTCGAATTACAAGTGTCACGGGATAAAACGCTTGCCGGGCCTTATTATGATTACATGAGCTCATTTCATGCGCACTGTCGTAGCTTTGGTAACATGGAACTTAGTGTAGCGTAGTAGACTTTCGTATAACATTATGCACATTATAATGTTAACTCGTAAACTTATTGGTCCAACTTAACTGCTTTATGTAAACCTATGAACTCACCAGCTTTTTGCTGACTTTTTAGCAAGTTTTCTCAGGTGTTTAATTGACTGATGTATTATGAGGCAAGGCAGCGCTTGGAAGGGGCATAGGCGCACTTTTGGAGTGTACACATAACACTCATGACCAATGTTTTGTACTATGGGACAACTTAAAACAATTATGGGCCTTGTTTTCCGCATTCATAACTATGTAAAACTTATGTTTTTAATTTATGAAACTTTAAAACGGGTTAGATAATCTGTTCTCTATTACTTGTGTTGAAGAGGGTCATTTTTTTTTTCATATCCAAAAAGGCAATTTTTTTCGATGCTATTAGAGAGCAAAGCCAATCTCAACACATGTCAAATCCTAATTAATTGAAAATTAAAAAAAAATGTATTTGTTGCCATATAGAAGCATGTTTTTGACATGGGCCTCACTTCCTACAAACTAGCATTAAAAAAAATCCCATTTCTCTCTTAAATGACAACGAATTTTTTCTCTCTCCTCAAACATGGCCCAACCTCCTACAAACAAACATTTAAAAAAAAGGAAAAAAAATCATTTTTTTTCTAAATATCAGCGAATTCTTTCTCTCTCTTCTAATTGGGCCCACCGAATAAATGCAAACCATTTCTCTTGATAAGTTAAAAAAAGTAATATTAAATTAGAAAAATGTGTTATTTCGTTTAGGGTTGTGTTTTAAATTAGGGTTGTATTTTAGAGTTTTGTTTGTAAGTTTAACGAAAATGATTATTTGCATTCTTCGTTCGTGTTATTGAAAATGTATATGCGGTACAAAATTTTCTTTATTTTTTCTTATTTGTGTTGTCTTTGATGAGATTTTCGGAGCGAGCTAAAATATGTTAAAAGTTCTTGTGTATAAAAAGCTTACGGACTTTCTAGTATCCTTGCCCGTGTAATTGAAAAACTTAGAGTGGGGACCCGAAGGAGCAAGTGTGTACAAGAAAGAGGAAGGTGATGGAGAGTGGCATGTGAAATTTGACATATTATGCCCAAGTGGGAGGAACTTTGTTAGGAAATTCAAGACCCATGAAACATATCGTAAGTTAACGGGGAAGTTTCAAAGCGAAGATATCTTGAAACACGAATACTTTGAAGGATGACAAAGAATGGAACACCGCAATAATAAAAAGCACTTGTTTGCTAGTGCTTCATCTTTTGATGGAATTTACTTTTACGCACTTAGGAATTTCATTTTCTTTTTATTTCTATTATGGTTTGAAGTTTATTTTAATCAATTTATTTTTGAGTTTAAGTGTAAGTTCTATGAGGATAAGATTTTATGATTTAGTTTTGAGTTAGTAGTTTGGATATTGATGGAATTTGCAAATGGTTGGATAATTGTTGTGTGCATCGTTAATCGAATTTTTGAGTAAAATTTTTGCTTGGAAGGTAAAATGGCCAAGTAAAGTTAAAAGGTAAAATTTCTGCAAAAATGCAAACCGAAACGGTTGGAAGCAAGTATAAGTGCCAAAAATTTAATTTTTCCAAAAACACACACACACTAATCCTCCATTTGGATTTCAAAATTTCGACCACCAAGTAGTTATTTGAATGTTTTAGGAGAGTTGGAAGTTCATCATGGCACCTAAACAGTAAGCATCTGCAATCAATTAGCTTAATTAAGGTTTAATTTGAGTTTTTGATTCGAATTGCAAGTTAGGTCACCAATTTTTTGATAGAATTCGAATTAAGATGTAATCTTTTAGAATTAAGTGGGTAATTGACGTAGGAATGCATTGCAAAAAGAATTATAGTGATTGATTCAACAATAGATGAGTATTAGTTGATTGAATTTTCGGATTCTATTAGGTTGTAGTCTTGAATCAAATTAAGTTGCAATTGATGATTCCTAGTTGTTAGATGATGCATTTTCAGTGATTTTTAGATGCCACATTGTTGCTAGAACAATTAATTGAGGAATTGAAGTTGAGTTATTATTTTTCTTCTAAGAATGATGAGCAAGTCATAGGAAGATGTTTTGGAAGCGAATTAAGAGCGAATTGAGGTTGTTGAAATCATTACTGAGATTCAAATGAAGTGTAGGAGTGAATTAGAATTGGAAAAATCTACTGGAAAGTCAATTGGAAGGCCATTGCCTACTGCAGAACCCACAACCGAATTGGCTGCGAAGCGCAACCGATCGGTTGGATCATGGTCATGGGAGGAGCCGATCGGCTGCCCCTCGACCGATCCGGTTCCAGATTTTGTAAAGGATAATTGCAAATTTTTAACTTGACTTTCGGGGCTTCTATTAACTTTATCGTTGGTTCTAACACTCTTATATTAACTTATATTTATGATTTCTATAGAGAAATGTTGTAGGTTGTTCAAGCTCGACACGGATTCCGATGAACCCGCTCGTGACCAAGTATTATCAACGGAATGCGCGGAAGAAAGTTACATATAGTATGCGAGGTAAAGGGGATGAGAACCTGAAGTTTAAAGATCTTACCAATGATGAAAAGCATGCCTTTAGGGAACGCATTTCGAAGTTGCAAACTAGGCAAATGTGACAAATGGTAATTTTCCGTACTATTATTTTAATAGTAATAATATTTATTTTATCAGAAAATGCACATCTTATATTTTCTGACATGGATTAGCGAATAAAAATTTAAAAATAAGAAGATATCTCATTTTCCCTGAAAACGAACCCACACGCGTACCGATACCAAATTAGTAATGGCAACGTTTATTTAACTCATGTTTGAGTCCAAAGATGTTTTTATAATACTTATATAAAAACACTTCCGAAAGCGCATTTTATACATTTTTCTTGGAAGTATCAAACCGGGACACCACGACTAATCATTTGAAACACGAGACAATTCGAACCCGACAAATCTCATTTGGGCTTACATTCATATCAATCCATATAGGCTCGCGATCCATGTGATATCCCAACCCATTCGCACCCTAAAAAATATACAAGCTTAATTCAAAATTTATAATACAAGTTATATGATATATATACATATTTTTTTTTCTTCTCTTCTACACATTACAAGCCACAAACCATGCAACAAATTTGATATTCTTCTTTTTCTATTAGGCGCAAACCAGTGACTTGCATAGCCAAGCTTGGTAATTTTTTTCCCTTTTTCTTGCTGCTACCACACGACAGAAAACACATGCTTGTGTGTTGTAATATGATTTTGTTCTTTTTACATCTTTTCACCTTACACAACAAGTCAAACATTACATTTGCCATATATTTTGTCCTTTCTTTCCTGCAACGAAAACACAAGCACAACAATTCTTTTGCTTCTTCCTTTTTCTTCTTTGTGAAAACAAGGAAAGACCCAATATAAAAAAAATACAAGAAGCCATGCTCTTATTCTATTATAAAAGTCACCACCCTTAGGCACTTCCCTCACAACTTTCACAAACCACAAACTTCATTTCTACTCTTCCTTGATTCTGTCGAGAAAGGAGAGAAAGAAAAGGTTTGTGATATTAATCTTATTCATAGTCTCAAGAGTTCTCTTGTATAGCTAGTTACGGGTATATAGCTTAGGAAGTTAGAGATTGAGGAACGATTAAGCTTCGGGGCTTGATTCCTTCTTGGTTTAGTCCCGTTCGCACACTCGACCCACTCCTTTGAACCTCCCTGTAAGAACCAAACCACTTCCAACTTGTTTTAATTCTTACTTTGAAGTTTATATGTTATATGTTAATGTAAAAAAAATAATAATAATAGAATGTGTCACATATATGTCCACAGCCAAGTATATATACACTTATACATGCAACTTTCATGTAAAGATAATACATTGGTTATGTGTAAGTATTGTGTGGTACTTTTTATAACACTAATAAGCTTAGGTAAGCTAAACTTGAACTATTTTACTACCATTCAACTGCATGAGAATCAAATGTGATGTAAGTAATTTTTGGAACTTAAAACAACATAAAGGAAAGCTTTTAAATGAACAAACTTAAGTTTTGGCTCTCGTTTGGACAAGTACCATTCAACTATAGATAATCATTCGTGACTTTTCTTTTCAAAGCTTACGAGCTTATTAACTAACCGGCTTATTTTTCGACCCAAGTCGTGCTCGTTTAATGGCCAAAAGGCCCAACCCGATACCCAAGTACTTGTTAATAAGATAAACATATGAAAAGTTGATTTTTATAACTTACCCGTATAGGAAACGCATGTGATACATGTATATATTAGTTGTTTTCATTTGGAGTTTTGAATCGTAAAAACACAAGTAAGTCGAGACCCATTTAAACTTACTTGGTCTCATTCTTGTAAACATTAAGCAAAAATTTTTTTAAAAAAAAACTTGATAGCATGGTGTTAAAGAAGAAGAAGTAATAAAACTCAACCATGCAAGTTTATATACACGAATCAGTACACTGAAAAGGAATTTAAGAAAAACTAAAACAGTTAAACGTAGGTTAAAACAGATAATGTTGTAAAATAAAACACAAAACAAACTTGGCCCGGATGGTTGGAGTGTTGGACTGTCAAGCTAGTTGTCACAGGCTCCAGACCTGTGGGTGACAGTTTCCAATTTTTTTTTGGTTATTTTTGCAACTTTTTACCATTTGACAGCTTTAGCCCCTCCACTTCATGTCATTATTCAACTTTCTTAAAACTTTTAATAAGTTTTCAAAACTAATATTTCTCTAACACATTTTGTCCAACGTTTCGTTAAACTAATACATTTAGTAAATTTTACTAAACCCTGACTATAAGACGAAGACTAAATAGCGAGAAAATATTTATAACCAATGCAAATAAATATTTTCTAACTTATTATCCCCTAACTAAATATATATAAACACATTTATATACATATATATCTATCACGTAAACAATATTGATATAAATACTTAACGTAAAGTGTTTATTAATATCAACGATATATGATTTTTCACACTTTTATAGGGAATATTTTCCGTACTAAGTCTTTCGGTTACTCCTGAACCTCAAACCTACTCGTCACGAATACTTTTATATACTCTTATATAATAATTGTACGTTTGTCCATGAGCCAATACTTACAAACACTTGAAAACGATTTTAACGTAAAGTCTACCACACAAGCAACATTAAACACAATCGCTTGTAAACACTTTAATTTATTTACACACTTTGAGTCGTGTGTACACATTACTATAAACTAAGAACTGCCACACTAATTTAGGTCGCGTGTTGGTGCCACACACTGCTACTACTTGATTATTCATTTCGGAGGACTTATTTCTGAGGTGAGTTCGTAGCCCCACTTTTTAACTCGTATTTGCTTTGCAAACTTGGGGTGAGAAACATGCTTGATTTTTATGGACCATTTAAACAATGCTTTTGTTTGTAAAACTATTACGTGTTAGCCTAAGTACAGTATCCCAAATCCATGCCCATACTCATGTACCGTTAGTTCCTGGTGGGAAGCACGAATGATATAAATAGATCTATTGAGCGTGACGCCTCCATCCGTGTTGGAGAACCAACTGTCCGGATAGGACAAACGGATGTATACCATGTCGAATTACAAGTGTCACGGGATAGAACGCTTGTCGGGCCTTATTATGATTACATGAGCTCATTTCATGCACACTGTCGTAGCTTCGGTAACATGGAACTTAGTGTAGCGTAGTAGACTTTCGTATAACATTATGCACATTATAATGTTAACTCGTAAACTTATTGGTCCAACTTAGCTGCTTTATGTAAACCTATGAACTCACCAGCTTTTTGCTGACTTTTTAGCATGTTTTCTCAAGTGTTTAATTGACTGATGTATGATGAGGCAAGGCAGCGCTTGGAAGGGGCATAGGCGCACTTTTGGAGTGTACACATAACACTCATGACCTATGTTTTGTACTATCAGACAACTTAAAACAATTATGGGCCTTGTTTTCCGCATTCATAACTATGTATAACTTATGTTTTTAATTTATGAAACTTTAAAACGGGTTAGATAATCTGTTCTCTATTACCTGTGTTGAAGAGGGTCATTTTTTTTTTCATATCCAAAAAGGCAATTTTTTTCGATGCTATTAGAGAGCGAAGCCAATCTCAACACATGTCAAATCCTAATTAATCGAAAATTAAAAAAAAATGTATTTGTTGCCATATAGAAGCATGTTTTTGACATGGGCCTCACTTCTTACAAACTAGCATTAAAAAAATCCCATTTCTCTCTTAAATGACAACGAATTTTTTTCTCTCTCTTCAAACATGACCCAACCTCCTACAAACAAACATTTAAAAAAAAGGAAAAAAAAAGCAATTTTTTTCTAAATATCAGCGAATTCTTTCTCTCTCTTCTAATTGGGCCCACCGAATAAATGGAAACCATTTCTCTTGATAAGTTAAAAAAAATAATATTAAATTAGAAAAATGTCTTATTTCGTTTAGGGTTGTGTTTTAAATTAGGGTTGTATTTTAGAGTTTTGTTTGTAAGTTTAACGAAAATGATTATTTGCATTCTTCGTTCGTGTTATTGAAAATGTATATGCGGTAAAAAAATTTATTTATTTTTTCTTATTTGTGTTGTCTTTGATGAGATTCTCGCAGCGAGCTAAAATATGTTAAAAGTTCTTGTGTATAAAAAGCTTACGGACTTTCTAGGATCCTTGCCCGTGTAATTGAAAAACTTAGAGTGGGAGCCGAAGGAGCGAGTGTGTACAAGAAAGAGGAAGGTGATGGAGAGTGGCATGTGAAATTTAACATATTATGCCCAAGTGGGAGGAACTTTGTTAGGAAATTCAAGACCCATGAAACATATCGTGAGTTAACGGGGAAGTTTCGAAGCGAAGATATCTTGAAACATGAATACTTCGAAGGATGACGAAGAATGGAACACCGCAATAATAAAAAGCACTTGTTTGCTTGTGTTTCATCTTTTGATGGAGTTTACTTTTATGCACTTAGGAATTTCATTTTCTTTTTACTTCTGTTATGGTTTGAAGTTTATTTTAATTAATTTCTTTTTGAGTTTAAGTTTAAGTTCTATGAGGATAAGATTTTATGATTTAGTTTTGAGTTAGTAGTTTGGATATTGATGGAATTTGCAAATGGTTGGATAATTGTTGTGTGCATCGTTAATCGAAATTTTGAGAAATTTTTTTGCTTGGAAGGTAAAATGGCCAAGTAAAGTTAAAAGGTAAAATTTCTGCAAAAATGTAAACCGGAACGGTTGGAAGCAAGTATAAGTGCCAAATATTCAATTTTTCCAAAAACACACACACACACTAATCGTCCATTTGGATTTCAAAATTTCGACCACCAAGTAGTTATTTGAATGTTTTAGGAGAGTTGGAAGTTCATCATGGCACCTAAACAGTAAGCATCTGCAATCAATTAGCTTAATTAAGGTTTAATTTGAGTTTTTGATTCGAATTGCAAGTTAGGTCACCAATTTTTTGATAGAATTCGAATTAAGATGTAATCTTTTAGAATTAAGTGGGTAATTGACGTAGGAATGCATTGCAAAAAGAATTATAGTGATTGATTCAACAATAGATGAGTATTAGTTGATTGAATTTTCGGATTCTATTAGGTTGTAGTCTTGAATCAAATTAAGTTGCAATTGATGATTCCTAGTTGTTAGATGATGCATTTTCAGTGATTTTTAGATGCCACATTGTTGCTAGAACAATTAATTGAGGAATTGAAGTTGAGTTATTATTTTTCTTCTAAGAATGATGAGCAAGTCATGGGAAGATGTTTTGGAAGCGAATTAAGAGCGAATTGAGGTTGTTGAAATCATTACTGAGATTCAAATGAAGTGTAGGAGTGAATAAGAATTGGAAAAATCTACTGGAAAGTCAATTGGAAGGCCATTGCCTACTGCAGAACCCACAACCGAATTGGCTGCGAAGCGCAACCGATCGGTTGGATCATGGTCATGGGAGGAGCCGATCGGCTGCCCCTCGACCGATCCGGTTCCAGATTTTGTGAAGGATAATTGCAAATTTTTAACTTGACTTTCGGGGCTTCTATTAACTTTATCGTTGGTTCTAACACTCTTATATTAACTTATATTTATGATTTCTATAGAGAAATGTTGTAGGTTGTTCAAGCTCGACACGGATTCCGATGAACCCGCTCGTGACCAAGTATTATCAACGGAATGCGCGGAAGAAAGTTACATATAGTATGCGAGGTAAAGGGGATGAGAACCTGAAGTTTAAAGATCTTACCAATGATGAAAAGCATGCCTTTAGGGAACGCATTTCGAAGTTGCAAACTAGGCAAATGTGACAAATGGTAATTTTCCGTACTATTATTTTAATAGTAATAATATTTATTTTATCAGAAAATGCACATCTTATATTTTCTGACATGGATTAGCGAATAAAAATTTAAAAATAAGAAGATATCTCATTTTCCCTGAAAACGAACCCACACGCGTACCGATACCAAATTAGTAATGGCAACGTTTATTTAACTCATGTTTGAGTCCAAAGATGTTTTTATAATACTTATATAAAAACACTTCCGAAAGCGCATTTTATACATTTTTCTTGGAAGTATCAAACCGGGACACCACGACTAATCATTTGAAACACGAGACAATTCGAACCCGACAAATCTCATTTGGGCTTACATTCATATCAATCCATATAGGCTCGCGGTCCATGTGATATCCCAACCCATTCGCACCCTAAAAAATATACAAGCTTAATTCAAAATTTATAATACAAGTTATATGATATATATACATATTTTTTTTTCTTCTCTTCTACACATTACAAGCCACAAACCATGCAACAAATTTGATATTCTTCTTTTTCTATTAGGCGCAAACCAATGACTTGCATAGCCAAGCTTGGTAATTTTTTTCCCTTTTTCTTGCTGCTACCACACGACAGAAAACACATGCTTGTGTGTTGTAATATGTTTTTGTTCTTTTTACATCTTGTCACCTTACACAACAAGTCAAACATTACATTTGCCATATATTTTGTCCTTTCTTTCCTGCAACGAAAACACAAGCACAACAATTCTTTTGCTTCTTCCTTTTTCTTCTTTGTGAAAACAAGGAAAGACCCAAGATAAAAAAATACAAGAAGCCATGCTCTTGTTCTATTATAAAATTCACCACCTTTAGGCACTTCCCTCACAACTTTAACAAACCACAAACTTCATTTCTACTCTTCCTTGATTCTGTCGAGAAAGGAGAGAAAGAAAAGGCTTGTGATATTAATCTTATTCATAGTCTCAAGAGTTCTCTTGTATAGCTAGTTACGGGTATATAGCTTAGGAAGTTAGAGATTGAGGAACGATTAAGCTTCGGAGCTTGATTCCTTCTTGGTTTAGTCCCGTTCGCACACTCGACCCACTCTTTTGAACCTCACTGTAAGAACCAAACCACTTTCAACTTGTTTTAATTCTTACTTTGAAGTTTATATGTTATATGTTAATGTAAAAAAATAATAATAATAATAGAATGTGTCACATATATGTCCACAGCCAAGTATATATACACTTATACATGCAACTTTCATGTAAAGATAATACATTGGTTATGTGTAAGTATTGTGTGGTACTTTTTATAACACTAATAAGCTTAGGTAAGCTAAACTTGAACTATTTTACTACCATTCAACTGCATGAGAATCAAATGTGATGTAAGTAATTTTTGGAACTTAAAACAACATAAAGGAAAGCTTTTAAATGAACAAACTTAAGTTTTGGCTCTCGTTTGGACAAGTACCATTCAACTATAGATAATTATTCGCGACTTTTCTTTTCAAAGCTTACGAGCTTATTAACTAACCGGCTTATTTTTCGACCCAAGTCGTGCTCGTTTAATGGCCAAAAGGCCCAACCCGATACCCAAGTACTTGTTAATAAGATAAACATATGAAAAGTTGATTTTTATATCTTACCCGTATAGGAAACGCATGTGATACATGTATATATTAGTTGTTTTCATTTGGAGTTCTGAATCGTAAAAACACAAGTAAGTCGAGACCCATTTAAACTTACTTGGTCTCATTCTTGTAAACATTAAGCCAAATTTAAAAAAAAAAAAAACTTGATAGCATGGTGTTAAAGAAGAAGAAGTAATAAAACTCAACCATGCAAGTGTATATACACAAATCAGTACACTGAGAAGGAATTTAACAAAAACTAAAACAGTTAAACGTAGGTTAAAACTGATAATGTTGTAAAATAAAACGCGAAACAAACTTGGCCCGGATGGTTGGAGTGTTGGACTGTCAAGCTAGTTGTCACAGGCTCCAGACCTGTGGGTGACAGTTTCCAATTTTTTTTGGTTATTTTTGCAACTTTTTACCATTTGACAGCTTTAGCCCCTCTACTTCATGTCATTATTCAACTTTATTAAAACTTTTAATAAGTCTTCAAAACTAATATTTCTCTAACACATTTTGTCCAGCATTTCGTTAAACTTATACATTTAGTAAATTCTACTAAACCCTGACTATAAGACGAAGACTAAATAGCGAGAAAATATTTATAACGAATGCAAATAAATATTTTCTAACTTATTATCCCCTAACTAAATATATATAAACACATTTATATACATATATATCTATCATGTAAATATTATTGATATAAATACTTAACGTAAAATGTTTATTAATATCAACGATATATGATTTTTCACACTTTTATAGGGAATATTTTCCGTACTAAGTCTTTCGGTTACTCCTGAACCGCAAACCTACTCATCACGAATACTTTTATATAATAATTGTACGTTTGTCCATGAGCCAATACTTACAAACACTTGAAAACGATTTTAACGTAAAGTCTACCACACAAGCAACGTTAAACACAAATCGCTTGTAAACACTTTAATTTATTTACACACTTTGAGTCGTGTGTACACATTACTATAAACTAAGAACTGCCATATTAATTTAGGTCGCGTGTTGGTGCCACACACTGCTACTACTTGACTATTCATTTCGGAGGACTTATTTCTGAGGTGAGTTCGTAGCCCCACTTTTTAACTCGTATTTGGTTTGCAAACTTGGGGTGAGAAACATGCTTGATTTTTATGGACCATTTAAACAATGCTTTTGTTTGTAAAACTATAACGTGTTAGCCTAAGTACAATATCCCAAATCCATGCCCATACTCATGTACCGTTAGTTCCCGCTGGGAAGCACGAATGATATAAATAGATGTATTGAGGGTGACGCCTCCATCCGTGTTGGAGAACCAACTGTCCGGATAGGACAAACGGATGTATACCATGTCGAATTACAAGTGTCACGGGATAGAACGCTTGCCGGGCCTTACTATGATTACATGAGCTCATTTCGTGCACACCGTCGTAGCTTTGGTAACATGGAACTTAGTGTAGCGTAGTAGACTTTCATATAACATTATGCATATTATAATGTTAACTCGTAAACTTATTGGTCCAACTTAACTGCTTTATGTAAATATATGAACTCACCAGCTTTTTGCTGACTTTTTAGCATGTTTTCTCAGGTGTTTAATTGACTGATGTATGATGAGGCAAGGCAGTGCTTGGAAGGGGCATAGGCGCACTTTTGGAGTGTACACATAACACTCATGACCAATGTTTTGTACTATGGGACAACTTAAAACAATTATGGGCCTTGTTTTCCGCATTCATAACTATGTAAAACTTATGTTTTTAATTTATGAAACTTTAAAATGGGTTAGATAATCTGTTCTCTATTACTTGTGTTGAAGTGGGTCATTTTTTTTTCATATCCAAAAAGGCAATTTTTTTCGATTCTATTAGAGAGCGAAGCCAATCTCAACACATGTCAAATCCTAATTAATCGAAAATTAAAAAAAAATGTATTTGTTGCCATATAGAAGCATGTTTTTGACATGGGCCTCACTTCTTACAAACTAGCATTAAAAAAATCCCATTTCTCTCTTAAATGACAACGAATTTTTTTCTCTCTCTTCAAACATGGCCCAACCTCCTACAAACAAACATTTAAAAAAAAGGAAAAAAAAAGCAATTTTTTTCTAAATATCAGCGAATTCTTTCTCTCTCTTCTAATTGGGCCCACCGAATAAATGGAAACCATTTCTCTTGATAAGTTAAAAAAAATAATATTAAATTAGAAAAATGTCTTATTTCGTTTAGGGTTGTGTTTTAAATTAGGGTTGTATTTTAGAGTTTTGTTTGTAAGTTTAACGAAAATGATTATTTGCATTCTTCGTTCGTGTTATTGAAAATGTATATGCGGTAAAAAAATTTCTTTATTTTTTCTTATTTGTGTTGTCTTTGATGAGATTCTCGCAGCGAGCTAAAATATGTTAAAAGTTCTTGTGTATAAAAAGCTTACGGACTTTCTAGGATCCTTGCCCGTGTAATTGAAAAACTTAGAGTGGGAGCCGAAGGAGCGAGTGTGTACAAGAAAGAGGAAGGTGATGGAGAGTGGCATGTGAAATTTAACATATTATGCCCAAGTGGGAGGAACTTTGTTAGGAAATTCAAGACCCATGAAACATATCGTGAGTTAACGGGGAAGTTTCGAAGCGAAGATATCTTGAAACATGAATACTTCGAAGGATGACGAAGAATGGAACACCGCAATAATAAAAAGCACTTGTTTGCTTGTGTTTCATCTTTTGATGGAATTTACTTTTATGCACTTAGGAATTTCATTTTCTTTTTACTTCTGTTATGGTTTGAAGTTTATTTTAATTAATTTCTTTTTGAGTTTAAGTTTAAGTTCTATGAGGATAAGATTTTATGATTTAGTTTTGAGTTAGTAGTTTGGATATTGATGGAATTTGCAAATGGTTGGATAATTGTTGTGTGCATCGTTAATCGAAATTTTGAGAAAAATTTTTGCTTGGAAGGTAAAATGGCCAAGTAAAGTTAAAAGGTAAAATTTCTGCAAAAATGTAAACCGGAACGGTTGGAAGCAAGTATAAGTGCCAAAAATTCAATTTTTCCAAAAACACACACACACACTAATCGTCCATTTGGATTTCAAAATTTCGACCACCAAGTAGTTATTTGAATGTTTTAGGAGAGTTGGAAGTTCATCATGGCACCTAAACAGTAAGCATCTGCAATCAATTAGCTTAGTTAAGGTTTAATTTGAGTTTTTGATTCGAATTGCAAGTTAGGTCACCAATTAGGGGTTTTTGATAGAATTCGAATTAAGATGTAATCTTTTAGAATTAAGTGGGTAATTGACGCAGGAATGCATTGCAAAAAGAATTATAGTGATTGATTCAACAATAGATGAGTATTAGTTGATTGAATTTTCGGATTCTATTAGGTTGTAGTCTTGAATCAAATTAAGTTGCAATTGATGATTCCTAGTTGTTAGATGATGCATTTTCAGTGATTTTTAGATGCCACATTGTTGCTAGAACAATTAATTGAGGAATTGAAGTTGAGTTATTATTTGTCTTCTAAGAATGATGAGCAAGTCATAGGAAGATGTTTTGGAAGCGAATTAAGAGCGAATTGAGGTTGTAGAAATCATTACTGAGATTCAAATGAAGTGTAGGAGTGAATTAGAATTGGAAAAATCTAGTGGAAAGTCAATTGGAAGGCCATTGCCTACTGCAGAACCCACAACCAAATCGGCTGCGAAGCGCAACCGATCGGTTGGATCATGGTCATAGGAGGAGCCGATTGGCTGCCCCTCGACCGATCCGGTTCCAGATTTTGTGAAGGATTATTGCAAATTTTTAACTTGACTTTCGGGGCTTCTATTAACTTTATCGTTGGTTCTAACACGCGTACCTATACCAAATTAGTAATGGCAATGTTTATTTAACTCATGTTTGAGTCCAAAGATGTTTTTATAATACTTATATAAAAACACTTCCGAAATCGCATTTTATACATTTTTCTTGTAAGTATCAAACCGGGACACCACGACTAATCATTTGAAACACGAGACAATTCGAACCCGACAAATCTCATTTGGGCTTAGATTCATATCAATCCATATAGTCTCGCGGTCCATATGATATCCCAACCCATTCGCACCCTAAAAACTATAGAAGCTTAATTCAAAATTTATAATACAAGTTATATGATATATATACATATTTTTTTCTTCTCTTCTACACATTACAAGCCACAAACCATGCAACAAATTTGATATTCTTCTTTTTCTATTAGGCGCAAACCAATGACTTGCATAGCCAAGCTTGGTATTTTTTTCCCTTTTTCTTGCTGCTACCACACGACAGAAAACACATGCTTGTGTGTTGTAATATGATTTTACTCTTTTTACATCTTGTCACCTTACACAACAAGTCAAACATTACATTTGCCATATATTTTGTCCTTTCTTTCCTGCAACGAAAACAAAAGCACAACAATTCTTTTGCTTCTTCCTTTTTTTTCTTTGTGAAAACAAGGAAAGACCCAAGATAAACAAATACAAGAAGCCATGCTCTTGTTCTATTATAAAAGTCACCACCTTTAGGCACTTCCCTCACAACTTTCACAAACCACAAACTTCATTTCTACTCTTCCTTGATTCTGTCGAGAAAGGAGAGAAAGAAAAGGCTTGTGATATTAATCTTATTCATAGTCTCAAGAGTTCTCTTGTATAGCTAGTTACGGGTATATAGATTAGGAATTTAGAGATTGAGGGACGATTAAGCTTCGGGGCTTGATTCCTTCTTGGTTTAGTCCCGTTCGCACACTCGACCCACTCCTTTGAACCTCACTGTAAGAACCAAACCACTTCCAACTTGTTTTAATTCTTACTTTGAAGTTTATATGTTATATGTTAATGTAAAAAAAATAATAATAATAGAATGTGTCACATATATGTCCACAGCCAAGTATATATACACTTATACATGCAACTTTCATGTAAAGATAATACATTGGTTATGTGTAAGTATTGTGTGCTACTTTTTATAATACTAATAAGCTTAGGTAAGCTAAACTTGAACTATTTTACTACCGTTCGACTGCATGAGAATCAAATGTGATGTAAGTAATTTTTGGAACTTAAAACAACATAAAGGAAAGCTTTTAAATGAACAAACTTAAGTTTTGGATCTCGTTTGGACAAGTACCATTCAACTATAGATAATTATTCGCGACTTTTCTTTTCAAAGCTTACGAGCTTATTAACTAACCGACTTATTTTTCGACCCAAGTCGTGCTCGTTTAATGGCCAAAAGGCCCAACCCGATACCCAAGTACTTGTTAATAAGATAAACATATGAAAAGTTGATTTTTATAACTTACCCGTATAGGAAACGCATGTGATACATGTATATATTAGTTGTTTTCATTTGGAGTTTTGAATCGTAAAAACACAAGTAAGTCGATCCCCATTTAAACTTACTTGGTCTCATTCTTGTAAACATTAAGCCAAATTTAAAAAAAAAAAACTTGATAGCATGGTGTTAAAGAAGAAGAAGTAATAAAACTCAACCATGCATGTGTATATACACGAATCAGTACACTGAGAAGGAATTTAACAAAAACTAAAACAGTTAAACGTAGGTTAAAACTGATAATGTTGTAAAATAAAACACGAAACAAACTTGGCATGGACGGTTGGAGTGTTGGACTGTCAAGCGCGTGGTTACAGGCTCCAGACCTGTGGGTGACAGTTTCCAATTTTTTTTGGTTATTTTTGCAACTTTTTACCATTTGACAGCTTTAGCCCCTCCAATTCATGTCATTATTCAACTTTCTTAAAACTTTTAATAAGTTTTCAAAACTAATATTTCTCTAACACATTTTGTCCAGCATTTCGTTAAACTTATACATTTAGTAAATTTTACTAAACCTTGACTAAAAGACGAAGACTAAATAGAGAGAAAATATTTATAACGAATGCAAATAAATATTTTCTAACTTATTATCCCCTAACTAAATATATATAAACACATTTATATACATATATATATCTATCACGTAAATATTATTGATATAAATACTTAACGTAAAGTGTTTATTAATATCAACGATATATGATTTTTCACACTTTTATAGGGAATATTTTCCGTACTAAGTCTTTCGGTTACTCCTGAACCGGAAACCTGCTCGTCACGAATACTTTTATATACTCTTATATAATAATTGTACGTTTGTCCATGAGCCAATACTTACAAACACTTGAAAACGATTTTAACGTAAAGTCTACCACACAAGCAACATTAAACACAATCGCTTGTAAATACTTTAATTTATTTACACACTTTGAGTCGTGTGTACACATTACTATAAACTAAGAACTGCCATACTAATTTAGGTCGCGTGTTGGTGCCACACACTGCTACTACTTGACTATTCATTTCGGAGGACTTATTTCTGAGGTAAGTTCGTAGCCCCACTTTTTAACTCGTATTTGCTTTGCAAACTTGGGGTGAGAAACATGCTTGATTTTTATGGACCATTTAAACAATGCTTTTGTTTGTAAAACTATTACGTGTTAGCCTAAGTACAGTATCCCAAATCCATGCCCATACTCATGTACCGTTAGTTCCCGGTTTGAAGCACGGATGATATAAATAGATCTGTTGAGGGTGACGCCTCCATCCGTGTTGGAGAACCAACTGTCCGGATAGGACAAACGGATGTATACCATGTCGAATTACAAGTGTCACGGGATAGAACGCTTGCCGGGCCTTATTATGATTACATGAGCTCATTTCATGCACACTGTCGTAGCTTCGGTAACATGGAACTTAGTGTAGCGTAGTAGACTTTCGTATAACATTATGCACATTATAATGTTAACTCGTAAACTTATTGGTCCAACTTAACTGCTTTATGTAAACCTATGAACTCACCAGCTTTTTGCTGACTTTTTAACATGTTTTCTCAGGTGTTTAATTGATTGATGTATGATGAGGCAAGGTAGCACTTGGCAAGGGCATAGGCGCACTTTTGGAGTGTATACATAACAATCATGACCAATGTTTTGTACTATGGGACAACTTAAAACAATTATGGGCCTTGTTTTCCGCATTCATAACTATGTAAAATTTATATTTTTAATTTATGAAACTTTAAAATGGGTTAGTGATAAGGTTTTAAAATGTACCTTTTTGAGGGGTCGTTTAAGCCCTTATTTGATTACTTTTGTATCCGTTATTACTTAATATCGTTCCTTTTCACTTTTTAGGTATCTTGAAGGCAAAATGCTGGAATGACAATTATTCGGACGAAAAGGCGCGAATATACGAAGAAAATGGCCAAAGTCAAGAATCGAGACACTCAGGCTGCTGGAACTCAAGGTGACGGCGTCAGGTGTTATTTGCGACGCCGTCGGACCACTTTTGTGACGGCTCAGTAGCCAAATTGCTCATTTACAAGTGACGGCTTCAGGTTTTAAAAGAGTAGGGCGTCGCAACTCAGACGGCCTAGATTTGATCCAGACGACGTCAGAAGCTGAAGGGGATGGCATCACAAGCATAAGGTGACGCCGTCGCAAGACAAACATGGCCAAGACGAAACCCTAATGACGGCAACCCGACGGCATCACAAATCATAAGGTGACGCTGTCGCATTTGTAATCTTATATGTAGAATCCGAATTTTTTAGTTTTCAGTGTGTAGTTTTTGGGAGTAAAAACCTAAACCGAACCAAGGCTGTCTTGTACAGTATTTTAGGGTTCCATACCCTATCTTACATCAAGATAAGTGTTTTACTTCATTAATTCAATTATGTCTTCAATTAATTGTGTGTATGCTTGAATGTTTCCCATGTCCGGCTAATTTACTTGTGTGTTTGCTTAGGGAATATGAAACTTAATTATTGAATATTGATTGGTTGTCTCTTATCTTAATTGTTAATGATCTAGTATTGCGATAGATCATCCGTTGTGTAGTTAATGCTTGATTAATCTTTGTTGAACCTTAGCTTATAGTACCTAGAGTCATTGTAGGCTAAACCATCCGAAGAGTACCTTAGGCTAAACCATCAGTGTAGGCTAAACCATCCTAGAGATTTTGTAGGCGAT
>BPTQ01000003.1:86867877-87139526 GCA_019973895.1 Chrysanthemum seticuspe | reverse complement strand
TCAAGAGGAATTGGATGACCTCTTAAAACAGTCTTAAAAACCTGTCAAACACCAAAACATCTTTTGTAAATAATTTTTCAAAAACAAAATACAAAAATATAAAATCTTATAAAACAACAAAAATATTCTTCTAACCTAAAATCTTTCAACATGGCAAGTACATTTCTTCCTTCAACACTATAATCCTTCAAAATTCAGTATTTTGACGATCAAGTGTTGAGGGGGAGAAAATTTTCACTTAACTGTTTCAAAACATCTGTGTACTTGCATGTTACCTTATCTCGGTTGTTTCATTTAACAATGGTGGTGAATTTTCTGGTTAAATGACACTCCTCGGACTAAATTTATAACCTTTCATTATTTCTTAAGTCGAGGGGGAGTGTCGTCAAGTTTCTTTCCTAAAAACCTTGTTTGGTAACCAAAATGGAAGTTAAATGGCTTTGTTTGAAAAAGGAAAAGGTGGAGGGACCAAAACTGTCAAAATGTTAAAGTTATTTTAAATAAAACACCTACCCACCTAACTTTCACCTCACATTTAATTCTAAACCTAAACACATCTACACCTAAGAATCATTCGAGCAATCCGTTGTTTTGATCATCACTTTGTAAGTTCTTTTGTGATTAAAACATGTTTTTAAGATAAGGTTTTTAATTTCATGTAAATCCAACGGCTAAAAAGTGCTTTTCAAGTGATTGTGTGTTCTACGCTTAAGCATATGAACACAAAATCAGTGTGTGTATGTTATTGGTTATATGGATAGTGTCAAAACGTTGTTTATACATCAAGGATACCATTTTAACCATCCAAACCCACCCAGAAACACGTATCAACGATTTTTGAAAATTAGGGTTTATGTGTCGATTTGGGTTTTTCCAAATGTGAAGTATTTTGGTATAAAAGATTGTTGGGTTATAGTCTTAAGTTGTTGAATTAATGATTTCCATTGCTATTAACCACCCAGAAACACGAATTAGTGAACAATTTGTATTTAGGGTTTAATGTTCATAATATTGGGTAACTTTTGATTCACAACGAGTTAGGTGTTATAACTTGGTATAAGGACTCCCTCAACACTCTTAAACTACCAGATAAAGTCTTGTGCAAATCCCATGGTTAAATTTCATACGCGTAATTCATAACCCTTAGGGTTTTGACCTACGCATATGACTTTTTACGCGTAATCTTCCTATGAATGTTCATGCCATAAAATGTTGTTAAAATGAAGTTTTGTGTTAATATTGATGACTTGATGAACTTATTTCAGGCTTTGCTACGCTTAATACTCAGAATCAAGGTCATTTGCATCTCTACGCATAAGGATTACCCTACGCGTAGTCATGTTACGCGTAAGAATAATCCTACGCATAACAGTTACGCGTAAGGTTCTACAATGGACTACGCGTATCCTGTGAAGGATATGCGTAAACAGTGACCTCTACGCATAAGGTCTACTCTTACGAGTAAGCCTTACGCGTAAGGTATATATACGCCTATGCGTAAGCTCTACGCATAAGGTCCCCTTTTCCTACGCATAACATTTCTTACGCGTAAGTTAGGATCCTACGCGTAAGCTTTCGTCTACGCGTATCTCATTACTGTTTACGCTTAACTTTTCCAAAACTACGCTTAACCCTGGATTGACCTTCATGATGAATTGTTACGTGTACAAACTTGTAAATAAACTAATCATAACGTCACGAATCCATTAATGTCACTAATAAACTTAATCGTTTAATATGTTGTGAACAATAAGTGATAACATAAACTTTAAAATTTAAAGTTAACTAACTCACGAAACATTTCACGACGTCATTAGACTATTGGACAAACAAGTGACTTAGGACTCGTAACAATCATTAACACTTCTCATTCAATAACTAGACAATAAAACCTTCTGTTGACTAACATTATGTCTTTCGATATGTTGGTTCTTTTGGCTAATGTTATTTCAGATAAAAATAGGGCTGAACAAATGAACGTGGATGCACAAGAAGTTCTCACTATTGCTGATATCTTCCCAAATGGCTATCCGAGAAAGCTTGGAAAGAACAACCTTAGGGTTGACTTTGACACCCTCACATACTCAGAATCTTCTTGTCTCATTGCAGTGGATATTCTCAGGAATCATCCCTACCAAAACATGCTCTCACACTCTGCCACAGTTCCAGAGGTTTACATTCAACAATTCTGGGATTCCATGCAGAGGATCACTGGTCAAAATGCTGTGAAAGTGACTCTTAATCACAAGCAAGTCACTATTACTCCTGATGACTTACGGGCTGTTCTCATAATTTCAGACATCGCCCCAACCGACTTCTTCGCTACCCCTACTGAACAGACTGTCCTGCAATTCTTGATAGATATTGGTTATGATGAAGCTGCAGGAATCATTACTAAGCACTCTCTCGTGGAGCTGAAGAATATTCCTCAACCATGGAGGACACTCTATATGATCATCACCAAATCAGTCTCTGGTCGTGACAGTGGCTATGAGCATCCCAAGCTCATGGAACTGCAAATTTTCTGGTCGTTGATCAACAAGAAGGACATTATAATTGAAGCACTGCTATGGGAAGATATGATGCTGTCTCATAAGAAGCTTGGCTCCAAAATTCCCTATGTTAGATACACCAAACTGTTGATCCAGAGAGCTCTTGGACTTCATCCTGATATCCCCAAGAGACTCAATGACCCAGATAATCATGACATCTTGACTGAGCACATACTATCTGTCAGAATCAAAGAATCATCTACGAAGAAACAGGGTGCTGAGTTGCCCGATCACCTTCTTACAGAGGAAATCAAAAAGCTGGAAACGTACAAAAGGTATCGGGTAGCCGTTAAAGAAAGAAAAGTTGGTCATCTTGATGAAAAGGCTTCTGGGACACCTACTCGGAGAACCAGAAGAGGCAGTGCTGGAAGTGCTGCAAGTATGGAGAGTCCAAGGAAGTTCCCCAAGAGGAACCCTCCTTCAAAGAGGATTGTTCCATCTAAGGAAGCTACTCCCATCCCAATTCCCAAGCCCGAACCGCAAAGACAACTTTTGGACGAAAGTTCTGAAGGTACTGACACAGATGAAGAGATTTCCTACTCTGAAACTACAAAGGATGACAATCCTTCAGTACCAAAACCTCCAAGTCCTCAAACTGATAAAGGAAAAGGGAAGACTCCTGCACTTGTGCCAGATGATGAAAGCTCTCAAGATGAAGAAGAGCAACTGGATTAATCCTACAGAAAGACGGTTAAATTTGTTAGTCACCTTCAAAAGGCTGAAGAATTTGCAAAAGACCAAATGGGTGGCCCCGGAGGATCAAGTGGTGCTGCCCGCTCCTCACCAGATCCTGATGCGGTTAATCGACCCGATAAGGGATCTGGTGCTACCACTCTTCTGCAACAACAAAAGCTTGTGGAGGATACAATCGAATATGAGTTTGAGAACCCTGAAATTGAGAAGTCTGAGAAAGATAAAGATGATGATTATGACAAGTTGCTTCTGGAAAGTCCCTCACATTCACAAAAGGAAACTTCTGAACCGCCTAAGGACCCCGAGCCTCCTCATGTCTCCTCATCATCAGACTCTTCATCTCATTCATCACCACCACCATCTAAGAGATCAACCAAATCATCATCCAAATCAGTAAAGAAACCACCTCATTCTTGGATATCTCATGCTCATAAACGTATTGGGAATGCTGTCAAACAAATCAGAAAGAAATACATTCTCCAAAAGAAGTTGAATTTCTATGCTGATCACATACAACATTTGTATGACGAGCATGAAAAGATGAAAGAAGAAAGGAAGTTTATTCAGGAATTCATGAAAAGTCATTGTCAAGAGGAACTGAACGAAATGATCGAAGGTTACACTAACAACTACCTTCAGAATATCGTTCCTAAAGTCACAAAGGAACTGTTCACCAGACAACTTTATCCAAATCTTATGCAAATCGCCAAGCAAACTATCCGATCAACGCCCCTAACCGTAACAATCAATCCAACCGATCCGGTAGTTTTCTCTAACAATGAATTGGTGGCCAAGCTTGTTACACAAATATCGCCACGAGCTGCAATGTTCAACTCTGAAGAAGCAAAATTGTATCAAGCACTGCTAGACTACCAACTTCAAGAAGCTTGTAGATTTGAGGCAGAAAAGTTGAAACGTCCTAGAGACGATAAAGATAAGGATAAAGACAAGGACTCCGCACCTAAACGTCAGAAACAGTCTGGTGAATCTTCTTCGATGCCACCTCCTCCACAATGGACTTCTTCTCAACAAAAGTCTCCTCCACCTCGGTCTTCTACTGATAAACCTCGGGACGATTCCGAGTTACCACCCATGACTCAAAAAACAGGAGATTACTTTGAGTATACGGGTGGTGACGATGAAGAAGTCCTTGAGCCCCTACAACAACCCACCTCACCCAAACAAGTGCTGAAACCAGAATCATCATCAAGGCCTTCCAAAAAGAAGAAGAAGACGACTCAGCCTAAAGTCGTATCATAGCTAGATGACGATAAAACCGAAGAGTTTGAATGGTTCTCCACACTTGTCAATCAAACTCCCTACCCTGATGAAGGTCAAGAATTGGTAGACGGTTCTACATTGGAGCACGCAAAACTTTTGCAAGAAAAGTTCCATGTGAAGAAAATGACGAAATCTGAGTTGAAGCGAATCAAGAATGAAGCGTTTCAACTTCTAAAAGACAGCTCTGAAAGCGCCCTCGAGGTCGAATATCATCTTGAGAACATCGCTCGAGCTATGTCTAACAACATGGATTGGCTCAATCCGGAAGCAAACATTGACTTCACACAAAGGGACAACCCTCCATACTACACCGATTGGACCAAACCCCTACCGACCATTGGCCAAACAGATGAACCACGGATTCCCTTTCGATACTTCTTTAACAGAGACCTGGATTTTCTTTTACACGGTAGCGATGGTTCGCGAAAATACGCTACATCGTTGACTCTTCCATTCCCAGCGGCTATTTACTCAAACTGCATAGCTATCGAGGAACGTGCAAATCGCTTGTTTTCTGACAACGTGCAAGAATACGACCGAGATGCATTGTATGGGATTCATCATTGGCCTGAACGCCGAAGAATCTACTACAGAAGCTGCCTGGTTCAGAAGTCTCAACACGCAGTGTACAGTTCTAAGGAAATCGTGGCCATCAAACACGTTGATCTCAAGTCTAAGTGGGACTACACCTTCTTGAAGAATATCATAGTCAAACGACAAGATGAACAGGACTATGCATTCTCCGAAGCTGACTTTGAGAATTTGTCCCTCAACGACATCGAAGACATGTACCTTGCCAAAGTACAGGGTTGTATGAGACAATTCTCGACTGAAGTTCAACGTGAATTTATCAAGTCAATTCTCATCTTCATTAGACGCATCGTGATCAAAGAACGTGTAGAAGATATCCAGCTGGCTGTTGAATCTTATCAGACGCGTATCAACCTCACTCCTCCAACGCTTGATCTTCCCGACATCAATCAGCTAACTCAATATACGCTCATCAGCAAACCATTCGGAGTTGTTTACCGCAGTGAACTTCAAAGAAACTGCTTAATGGCGTGTAGTGAACTTCAGAAATTCGGGGATCATACTTTGAAGCTGGTTAGGGATGGATTGGCGTACAGATTGAAGGATATGCGCCTGAAAATTGGGTCTCCTAAGCGCTGGAATTCTCAGGAAAGGAGGGATGTGAGACGAATCATCACAATGATTGATGAAAGGTTGTTCAGACGGGATCAGTTCAGACGATTGGAGAGATATTTTGGTGGTCGACCCAGGATTAACATAACCGGCTTTCAACGCCCTTTGCGCACTCCTGGGAACATCACTGCACTTCCTGGTACCCCTTGAATTGGTTCTTTCATTACATATTTGGATGTGTGATTATATATGTCTATGGCTTGTGCACACATAACAGTGCACAACCCGTAATTGTCAAGAAAGGACCCTGTGGTACGTTTCAGTGCCACAATCCTTATAAAAGGAGCGAAAGCTTCTTACTTTTGAGTAAAACCTATCAAACCTTTCAATATTCAAGGTTTTGCTCAAAAGAACAAGTACTTCCCCGTAAGATTTTCAAAACCTCAACCGTTTATATCACTAGTTGAGGGGGAGTATTTGAATTAAAACGTTGTTCACAAATTGTTCACAGTGGTCGTCTTCCCGCAACACTCGAAATGGTCATATTTATTCTCAAACGTTCAAAAATAACATTTTTATATGCCATTTTTGAGGGGGAGAAAATTGTGTGATAAGAAATATGTTGTGCAAAATGCAAATGAATCTGTGTACCTCAGACTTAACCAACGAATTGACGGTACTAAACTGGTTGTAACTCGAAAAGACTTGTCCTGGACGGGTAATAATTTCAAGCTAGTTCGCTAGTAATGTAAACGTGTCTCGCAAAGGACTTGTCCAAGTAGAAAGTACCATTCGAGACACTCTTGGTAGACATGAACTCTGACGGGTATGACAACCTTTCGAGGTTTGTCTACATCTTCAAGGTAGTTATTAGAGCTAGTTGTCACCTAAAAACTGACAATGTAACTCTTTAAATACGCAACGTAACCGTGTCTCGCGGGGGATTGTCTATCTCGAGTGGATCAATTCAAAATGTGCGCGCTCTTTCCTCACTGTGCATTTAACCATTAAAATTATTAAGCACATGTGGAGGGGGAGTATTTATGCAAAACCTTATCTCTCACAGTGGTTCAAACATGTTTTTCATTTACAAACCATTTGAGAGATTTTTCACAAACAGTGGTTTTAATGGCAACATAGGTTAGTCATGGAGTTATAAGGTGACTAAGGTTAGGAATAACCGTCCTATGATCCGCCAGAGCTGGAGGGATCTACCCAAGGACACTACCATTAGTTAGTGTTAGAAGTCCTTAGGAATGATTGTAAAAAGGAGAAAATGAGAATCGGAGAAAGAAGGAGTTGAAGAATCAAAAAGAAAATGAAAAGTAAAGGGTGAAAAGAAATAGCCCTCCAGATTACTCAACTTAGGGCAGACACCGGGTTCAATTCATATGCTACTGGTTGTCACTTAGTGACACCGGTATTGAAGATTAAAAGTCGTCATGGACCCAGTGACGCATGCACTAAACCTTCTTAGCCACTCAAGTTTCTCTCAACAGAAGCTTATTTCGTTCTCACAGGGAACCCTACGTAAACTATTGGCTTTCTCTTAGAGATCGCTGGTATTGAAGAAGGAGACCCTCTACCTAGTCTCCGCTCAGGAAAACCAAAATGCACTATTGAGTCTAGAGCCACGAGATTCATCAAAAGATCTCTTAGGATCACTTGACATTTAATCACTTGATGATCAACAAATAAGATTATCAGTGGTTCATATCGAGTCCTTCACAGATCTTAGCAATCTGTCGAGAACATTTATGAGAGGTTCACATCTGTGATCCTCAGTGATTGAATGGAAACTCCTGCCAGGGTCAACATCAAACAGCCCTGACAGCAGGTCACTTCGGTAACTCCCCGTGGATTACGCGGAGTGTGTCTCAAATGGTCTACAGTCGTGAGGTGATGCTACGGTGTACCTCAGCGACTCATCTGAACTGTAGATGTACTTCGGTACATCGTGTTATCTCACTTGTGGGACTCCAGTTCAGGAACGGCCTTTGTAAGAATTAGAGTTGTGTTTTCACACTATGCTGTTAACACTCTCAAAGTTCAAACTTGTAAGTGCCGGTACCTGCTTATTACTAACCGTTTGAAATGTTTTCTTCTTATGGAAGCTCCGGAGCGGGATGATAGTGCTGATTCTTCTCATGCTCACGTCAACATCATCACTAATGGAAGTTCTATTCAGATGCAACACAACAGTCAGAATGATTCTTCGTTAACCAAAGAATCTACAAAGTTAAAGACTTAAAGAACTTCATCAGTATTGAATTCCAACGTCAAAGAGCGTGTGAGCATGTTGAAGAATGACGTGGAGACACTGGAGCAGCGAAGCAGACCTGAGGCAGACTGATGCAGACAACAACATACTATCACTTTCACCACAAAGAACAATAATCAAAGAACAAAGTTAAAGATGACGTCAAAGCATAAATGTTCAAAGATAACTATCTCTCTACACTGGGGAGATTGTTCGAATCAAGGCAATTCCTCTCACAAGAAAGAAGAATGTCCGAAGACGTCAGAGCTACTATTACATCAACGCCTTCACCGTTCATCACCAACATTTGAGGGGGAGATTGTTGGAATCTGTAAAACCCTAAAAATCTAAAACGCGTGAAAAGACCATTTTGCCCTCAAATTTTTAAAACTTATAAATTACGTAAAAGATGTCAACGCTCATTAAATTTAATTCTAATCTATCTTATAAATGGGTGGCAAACCTAGTGTACGAATTTTTTGAAAATGCATACGCTCACGTTTACATATAAACCGCATGTTACAAATGGGCATGGACCGAAACTTAACTAGACACTACAACTTAATTATAGCCCATCTAAATTGAGCTTGGCCCAACTTTCTTCCTTTGGCCCATCTAAGACCAAACACCAAGTATCCTCCCATTTTTATTGTACACTCCAAAAAGGGTTGAAAACACACATGAAACCCTAGCCACCACAAAAAAATTTCGGCCTCCTTCTTTCCTCCCTCTCCAAAACGAAACCCTAACATCCTCTCCTTCACCAAGTGGCGGCTACCATTGTTTTTCCTCATTTCCATCCGAAAATCAAAGAAGAAAAGTGTTCCAAGGAAGCTTGTGATCGTGTGTGATTGATTGGTGGGCATTGTGATCGTGTTTGGTTCGAAACAAAGCTTGGACGTGGGTGTTTGTTTTAGGTCGTGGGGTTCCAAAAGCCAAGGGAGGCTTGGTTGTGATCTTGGTGGCTTAATTCTTGTTTCCTTGTCACGTACACGCTACTAGGGTAACGTATCATCACCTCGTGTCTTTTCCTTTTTGTTTTCTTTGTCAATTTGTGGCTATGGAGTCCTCATTAGGGCTTGTTATACGAAAATAAGTCACATAAAATGATGGGATATGTTTGTCACATAAAATGATAACGTTGTCGTATAATAAAATTGTTACCAAAAAGATTAGAAAAGAAAAGAGCAAAAACATTGAATGGGGGCTGTTTTGGATCGAAGTGGATGCGTTTGGGTAGGTAAAACATGTGCTTATAATGGTTTTAATAGACCCTAAAACTGGACAGCATAATATGTCGAATTTGTGTGTGTCATAGATCAAGTTTTATAAGTGAAATAATCTTGGTTTTTGTTGGAAAAGTCTATTTTATGTCTTAGTTAAGTTTTCCAAGTGGTTTGGTCGAATTTGGAGTTGTCTAAGTCGTATTTTTGAATTTTACAAGATGAAGTGTCAAAGCTGATAAAACGGGTCTGAAATTTGGTTGGATTGTTTGATTTTTCATTTTCAAACCATAAAGAATTGGGAGCTCTCCTTTTACAGGAGTGACATTTAGGTTATAAATGAATTTCTGGGAGTTTTGGGAGTTTTTCCAAGGTGTCTAAACAGGTCCAATAAGTGTAAACTTTTAAGGTGTATTTTCTGACCACTTTCTGGGCAGGTCTGGACTTGTGATTTTCCATAGGCCATTTGGCATAGATATAGAACCCACCAATTTTTGGAAACTCTTTTAACTCATATAGGAACCCCTGGGATTTTACTTGATTTCTTTTGAGCTAAGTAAGTATTTTAAAAAAATCGCTAAAGTCTGGTCCAAATATGAGTTTAAGAAAAGGAAAGATAAAACAAGGATATCAATAAGTAAAACACTTACACATGCATAAGAAGCTTATAAAATGAGTATATAAGTAATATATGATATCAATTCGTGTAGATACGTTGAAGGAGATACGACGTTGCTTCCCAGTGTAACTTTCTTGTTTGCTTTGATTTCGTTGCTAAGGTACAGATATTCTATCCCTTTTCAGTAGGGGTTTCTCATGATTCGTTTACATCTTTCGATTTTTTTTTGTTTGGAACTGTTATCCTTTGCTCTGAGCCTTCTTATTAGGGCTTCCCTATAACTTTGCTATGCTCCCATGGATTGAATCTCCTATGTGAAACTTTGATATGAACCTTCTGATTATGAACTTTGATATGGAACTCTGATGTGAACCTTGATATGAACTTATGATATGGACTTTGATATGAAACTTTGTTATGAACCCTTATGATATGATTATGCTTTGACCCTTCAGATTGATACCCGAGCCAAATATGTTTCCCTAGCCATGAAGGTAACATGGCCATGTCATTGATGCACCAATGGCATGACTCTAGTGTGGTTGAGTGATGTTCCACACCGTCCCTTTCTGTTATATGATTATGCGCGCTCAAGATATATATTGTATGGCCACTTCTGTTCTGCAGGGGCGTATGGATGCATCCTAGATTTGTTCTGTATCTGATATGTTATGCTATGATATGATTTGTCTGGTGAATGATGTCGTGTGCAATACGCGTCTTCACAGTCTGGGAGCTAGCTACTCCATTAGTTACTGAGGTCTCCCCTCCTATTATATATGGTATTCCGAGGTCACCCCTCTGAATACAATGGCTACTTATGATATGATATGATATGATATGTTTCTGGGCTCGTGGTAGATTTCTGATAACCCTTACACTTTTGATAAACCTATATTGTACCTTTCGTATTCCCCAACGCACCATAATCTGTATTACTTGTTCATTACTCAATACCCTTATATGATTCACTTTTACCAAGATATAGATACTCCATTACATTGATCTGTCACACTTTCATTCCGTTACTTCAGACTATGGTTCCATTCACGTACCGGGTTATTATATATCATTGGATTGATTATGATATTCATGTTTATACGACTACTGATTACTCTGTATGATATGTATGTATGCGATATAAGATTTACCTATTGTCATCTGATGATATGCTATCTTACTGTTATGTGATCCTTTGATTTGTCTGGTAACCATGCTTGTGTGAAATCGATTGTTGATCTGTTTATATTTTGTACCTCGTTCGATTAATCTCGTGGACTATGACTATCCGTGGTATCCTTATCTTCTTGTTGTTGACCTGCCATGTTTGCATTTCTGTTCATGCTACGGTTTGATTTGGTAAATGGTTCAACTTATGACTTCTAGCTTGTTAACTTGTTTAATTGCCCTGCTATGTTTTTAATTCATTTAATTATAGTGTTCATACTGTATTCCTACTTGCTACGTGTGACTGCCTTGTTTTGACTGCTGCTATGATACTTGTTATGTTTTCAACTAAGGGTTTTGACCTGTATGATTGCTATGCTCACTTAATAATTAATTGCTTCCGCTTTCTTGTAGATTTCTGTTTGACTTGTATGTCTTTTGATTTCCTGAATTGACTGTATGCCATATATGTTGTGTGGATGCGACGCCTGCTATGCTTGCTTATGTTCCAGTACTTGTATGCCTGGTTTGTATGTGCTTGTATATATGTCATCGATTCTTTTCTTTGCTTCGTTCTCCTTGTTATATGTTCTTTTTGGATATCTGTATAATTGCATTCTGCAGGATCCTCATTCACTCATTGTTCTCTTTTCGCTGCGACCTTGTTATCAGTTTCATTTGTTTCATTTCGTTTCTGCTTTTATTTAGTTTTCGTTTTGTTATATCTGTTCACTGGGCTTTTTAAGCTCAGCCGCATTTCTTTTCCTGCGGCAGGTTTTAGATTTGAAGATGGGCTTTGATGGACTGAGAGTTGGATTATCTGAGTGGACCAAACCTAGTTACCTTATCATTTGGACTTACTTTGAAGAGTTTTTGTTTTGATATTTCATTCCATTTTGGATATTGTATTTTCCTCGTCAGTCAATTGTTTATACGATTTGATACTTCATTTTGGATATTGTATTTTAATTGTATGTTCTGATATGACACCAAAATGTGACACTTCTACCCTCGTCGGGTTGGGGTGTTACAATTATGGTATCAGAGCGCCAGGTTTCGTCTTGTTGACCTTAGGATTGACCTGTGAGGACTTGGGTAGACACTAGGCTTCCGTCTGTTCTGATCTTCTCCGTTTCGTTTGATTGTCGTTCAGATTTGACTTTGATATTCATTTGTCTTCACTGATTTGGCCTTCCTCTTTTTGCATCGAATTGTGTTATTTTGTTTTCGCACATTTGTTTGTCGATCGTCAAATGGAGACTAACCGTGGAGCCGAAGATGATGGTGTCGAACCTGCGTTGCTGCAACAGTCTCTGAGCTGGAGAGGTTCGTGAAGCCGAAGCCACACCCGACTGCCATGCTGCTGGAGGAAACTGGACGGACCAAACAAAGACGCAAAAGACGGAGACAAGATTCAACCGGTGGCTGAGAAGGTTCATCTAATTCATATGATTTGGGTGCGACTTATGTTACTCCTATTCGTTTGTCATGCGTTTTGAGGCGGTTTGATTTTTTTTTCTGTTAAGTGATTCTGATCGGTATGGCTTTTCTTGATTTGTTCGGAACTCGGTTTGAATCGTGAAGTCTTATCGTTTGGCATTTTGTTAGTGTCTCAGCTTTTCTTTTGGAACGTCGGTAATGAGTCATGAGGAGCCGTTTTGTGCAAGTTGGTGGCATTCTTTCATTGTGATATGGTAAGTTGTTTTGATGTGGTATATGCTGTATGTATGTGATCTGGTCTGCTTTGGTATGTTACTTGGTATCTGTATATGATATGTTTTGTTGTGATATTGGTTATGTGATTTTTCATGACCCGGGACAGAATATGATGACAATAAGGACATGTTATGTGATGCAAGTATTATGACGCCTGATCAACGTGATAATACCGAGATCATATAATTTGAACTTATTGAAATCATACGACATCTTGGGAAATTCCTGGGGTAGGTACGTGAATGGAATAAGGCTTATATCCGTTATTTGACACTCCTCATATTCGTTTGAAATTCTGTACCTCCTTGCGAAACTCCCACCGACATCTGCTATGTGTAAGTTCTGTATGCTTTGGAACCGGAATCGTTATGATCTGTGTGAGACTATGGACTGCTACATCTGCCTTGAACTTGTACGTCTCTGTGTACTTCCGCGATTTCAATTTTCGAGGACGAAAATTTTCTTTTAGAAAGGAAGAGTTGTAAAACCCTAAAAGTCTAAAACGCGTGAAAAGACCATTTTGCCCTCAAATTTTTAAAACTTATAAATTACGTAAAAGATGTCAACGCTCATTAAATTTAATTCTAATCTATCTTATAAATGGGTGGCAAACCTAGTGTACGAATTTTTTGAAAATGCATACGCTCACGTTTACATATAAACCGCATGTTACAAATGGGCATGGACCGAAACTTAACTAGACATTACAACTTAATTATAGCCCATCTAAATTGAGCTTGGCCCAACTTTCTTCCTTTGGCCCATCTAAGACCAAACACCAAGTATCCCTCCCATTTTTTTGTACACTCCAAAAAGGGTTGAAAACACACATGAAACCCTAGCCACCACAAAAAAGTTTCGGCCTCCTTCTTTCCTCCCTCTCCAAAACGAAACCCTAACATCCTCTCCTTCACCAAGTGGCGGCTACCATTGTTTTTCCTCATTTCCATCCGAAAATCAAAGAAGAAAAGTGTTCCAAGGAAGCTTGTGATCGTGTGTGATTGATTGGTGGGCATTGTGATCGTGTTTGGTTCGAAACAAAGCTTGGACGTGGGTGTTTGTTTTAGGTCGTGGGGTTCCAAAAGCCAAGGGAGGCTTGGTTGTGATCTTGGTGGCTTAATTCTTGTTTCCTTGTCACGTACACGCTACTAGGGTAACGTATCATCACCTCGTGTCTTTTCCTTTTTGTTTTCTTTGTCAAGTTGTGGCTATGGAGTCCTCATTAGGGCTTGTTATACGAAAATAAGTCACATAAAATGATGGGATATGTGTGTCACATAAAATGATAACGTTGTCGTATAATAAAATTGTTACCAAAAAGATTAGAGAAGAAAAGAGCAAAAACATTGAATGGGGGCTGTTTTGGATCGAAGTGGATGCGTTTGGGTAGGTAAAACATGTGCTTATAATGGTTTTAATAGACCCTAAAACTGGACAGCATCATATGTCGAATTTGTGTGTGTCATAGATCAAGTTTTATAAGTTAAATAATCTGGGTTTTTGTTGGAAAAGTCTATTTTATGTCTTAGTTAAGTTTTCCAAGTGGTTTGGTCGAATTTGGAGTTGTCTAAGTCGTATTTTTGAATTTTACAAGATCAAGTGTCAAAGCTGATAAAACGGGTCTGAAATTTGGTTGGATTGTTTGATTTTTCATTTTCAAACCATAAAGAATTGGGATATCTCCTTTTACAGGAGTGACATTTAGGTTATAAATGAATATCTGGGAGTTTTGGGAATTTTTCCAAGGTGTCTAAACAGGTCCAATAAGTGTAAACTTTTAAGGTGTATTTTCTGACCACTTTCTGGGCAGGTCTGGACTTGTGATTTTCCATAGGCCATTTGGCATAGAGATAGAACCCACCAATTTTTGGAGACTCTTTTAACTCATATGGGAACCCCTGGGATTTTACTTGATTTCTTTTGAGCTAAGTAAGTATTTTATAAAAATCGCTAAAGTCTGGTCCAAATATGAGTTTAAGAAAAGGAAAGATAAAACAAGGATATCAATAAGTAAAACACTTACACATGCATAAGAAGCTTATAAAATGAGTATATAAGTAATATATGATATCAATTCGTGTAGATACGTTGAAGGAGATACGACGTTGCTTCCCGGTGTAACTTTCTTGTTTGCTTTGATTTCGTTGCTAAGGTACAGATATTCTATCCCTTTTCAGTAGGGGTTTCTCATGATTCGTTTACATCTTTCGATTTTGTTTGTTTGGAACTGTTATCCTTTGCTCTGAGCCTTCTTATTAGGGCTTCCCTATAACTTTGCTATGCTCCCTTGGATTGAATCTCCTATGTGAAACTTTGATATGAACCTTCTGATTATGAACTTTGATATGGAACTCTGATGTGAACCTTGATATGAACTTATGATATGAACTTTGATATGAATCTTTGTTATGAACCCTTATGATATGATTATGCTTTGACCCTTCAGATTGATACCCGAGCCAAATATGTTTCCCTAGCCATGAAGGTAACATGGCCATGTCATTGATGCACCAATGGCATGACTCTAGTGTGGTTGAGTGATGTTCCACACCGTCCCTTTCTGTTATATGATTATGTGCGCTCAAGATATATATTGTATGGCCACTTCTGTTCTGCAGGGGCGTATGGATGCATCCTAGATTTGTTCTGTATATGATATGTTATGCTATGATATGATTTGTCTGGTGAATGATGTCGTGTGCAATACGCGTCTTCACAGTCTGGGAGCTAGCTACTCCATTAGTTACTGAGGTCTCCCCTCCTATTATATATGGTATTCCGAGGTCACCCCTCTGAATACAATGGCTACTTATGATATGATATGATATGATATGTTTCTGGGCTCGTGGTAGATTTCTGATAACCCTTACACTTTTGATAAACCTATATTGTACCTTCCGTATTCCCCAACGCACCATAATCTGTATTACTTGTTCATTACTCAATACCCTTATGTGATTCACTTTTACCAAGATATAGATACTCCATTACATTGATCTGTCACACTTTCATTCCGTTACTTCAGACTATGGTTCCATTCACGTACCGGGTTATTATATGTCATTGGATTGATTATGATATTCATGTTTATACGACTACTGATTACTCTGTATGATATGTATGTATGCGATATAAGATTTACCTATTGTCATCTGATGATATGCTATCTTACTGTTATGTGATCCTTTGATTTGTCTGGTAACCATGCTTGTGTGAAATCGATTGTTGATCTGTTTATATTTTGTACCTCGTTCGATTAATCTCGTGGACTATGACTATCCGTGGTATCCTTATCTTCTTGTTGTTGACCTGCCATGTTTGCATTTCTGTTCATGCTACGGTTTGATTTGGTAAATGGTTCAACTTATGACTTCTAGCTTGTTAACTTGTTTAATTGCCCTGCTATGTTTTTAATTCATTTAATTATAGTGTTCATACTGTATTCCTACTTGCTACGTGTGACTGCCTTGTTTTGACTGCTGCTATGATACTTGTTATGTTTTCAACTAAGGGTTTTGACCTGTATGATTGCTATGCTCACTTAATAATTAATTGCTTCCGCTTTCTTGTAGATTTCTGTTTGACTTGTATGTCTTTTGATTTCCTGAATTGACTGTATGCCATATATGTTGTGTGGATGCGACGCCTGCTATGCTTGCTTATGTTCCAGTACTTGTATGCCTGGTTTGTATGTGCTTGTATATATGTCATCGATTCTTTTCTTTGCTTCGTTCTCCTTGTTTTATGTTCTTTTTGGATATCTGTATAATTGCATTCTGCAGGATCCTCATTGACTCATTGTTCTCTTTTCGCTGCGACCTTGTTATCAGTTTCATTTGTTTCATTTCGTTTATGCTTTTATTTAGTTTTCGTTTTGTTATATCTGTTCACTGGGCTTTTTAAGCTCAGCCGCATTTCTTTTCCTGCGGCAGGTTTTAGATTTGAAGATGGGTTTGATGGGCTGAGAGTTGGATTATCTGAGTGGACCAAACCTAGTTACCTTATCATTTGGACTTACTTTGAAGAGTTTTTGTTTTGATATTTCATTCCATTTTGGATATTGTATTTTCCTCGTCAGTCAATTGTTTATATGATTTGATACTTCATTTTGGATATTGTATTTTAATTGTATGTTCTGATATGACACCAAAATGTGACACTTCTACCCTCGTCGGGTTGGGGTGTTACAGAATCACTCCTAAACCATAATCAAGTGTTAGTAATTAATATGTAATAGTTAGCTTTATTATGGCCTTTATGTTTGTTATTAGCCTTAAGCTTATGTAGAAGGCCCATGAGCTTAGGTGCAAGCCCATTTAAGAAAGGATGGAAACTAGGAGTGTTGCCCTAGCTTTCCTCCTATAAATACCTTATGTAAACCCTCATTTGAGGGTTGGTTGTTCAAGTTTTATTTCATTCATACTCACGCCTAACCTTTCTTTATTTCTTACGCGTATGTGTGTTTGTTTACTTGTTCAATCGCCTTAACCTCTTTCTATATTACTTGTGTTTGTAAAACTAGTGACCTAACATAATAAAACCTAAGTAAACACATCTTTAAATCATCATACGAGCACACAATAATTAGACATAGACTACATACACCTTAGATTAGATAATTAGACGAATAGAGTAATCGGTAGAAGTACCAACCCCCCAAATCCAATACCCCAAAATTCGTACCTTTCCATTTCCTAAAAACATAAAAAGATAAAAAATAATCTTCCTTAACCCCAACCTTAGCGTAGTAACTTCTCACTAGCATTCCTATTCCCCTAGAGAACGATATCAATACCCGTGGCTTACCCTAATACTACACTACAACGATTAGGTTCACTGCCTAGGGTGTTGAAAAACTTGCTCGACGAAAAGGAAGTTCCTTTGACCCCGAACGACGCGTGTAGCGTTATCAAGTTTTTGGCGCCGTTGCCGGGGAATAGAATAGCTAGTTAGGAGTCCAACTCGTTTAGGTTCCCTTGCTTGATTCCTATCAAGTAATTTTTTTTCCAATTTTTAGCTTTCTCGTAGTCTATCCCCCTTCTTCGTGACCTTTGTTAGTAACCCCATCACTTTTCATCATGGAAGGTGATAATCAACCACCATTCATCAACCTACCACCAAATGACCCGCCAAGAGGCCGTACTCTTGGTGAATACTCGAGACCAAGCCACCTAGGCTATAGGAACACCATTGAGCTTCCCGACCAAGCCCAAACTACGACCCTGCGATCCGACACCATCCGGTTGGTGCAAAACGGATGTGCATTCCATGGACTTCGTTCCGAAGATCCTAATCAGCATCTTAAGGATTTCCTTAAAATTGTCGATTCCACCGACCTTGATGCTGCTAATCGGGAGACCACGCGTCTGCGTCTCTTCCAATTCTCTTTAAGAAAACAAGCTAGTAAATGGCTTTGGCATCTTCCCACGGGATCTATTTCAAGTTGGGAAGATCTCAGTACCCGTTTTCTTGCTATGTTTTGCTCACGTACTCCAAGTCAACCACTTGACCATCATTCCTTCAACTCTCTTCGCAACCAAATCATTGAGCCTAAAGGATTGCATAAGATAAATGTGAATGAGGAAGATATTGCTTACTTCAATCTTTACCCCACTAAGGAAGCAGTTGCTTACCATCAATACATAATCCATAATCCCTGATCACCCATCATTAGGATATGTCCAAAGATTAGGAGAGGAAATCCTTGGAACCTCAAAATTCCTTGTATGATCGGATATAGGAATGTCGAACATGCTTACATAGATACAGAATCTACCATTAATGTGATGTCATCAGCTGTTTACAATGACATTATGAATGAGCGACTTACGATTAGGAGAGACCCTAAGTATCCAGGTGGGGTTTGCAACTTTGTGGGAAGGGTCAAGGATGTACACGTCTTTATAGGAAATTTCACCTACCTAGTTGATTTTGTAGTCCTAGAAGACATTGGATGTGTCATTGACTATAGCTTATCCCAAGTAGTGCTAGGAAAACCATTTGTTGAAACATCTAAAATGAGCTATAACAAGTATGATGGAACGGTTAGGTTTAAGGAAGGAAATGATGAGATCACTTATAGGATGCCTTGGAAGACGAACGAATATGGCCATCTATCCCTTTTTGAACGAGACAACATTAGAGCTTTTGAGGATAAAAGAAAGGACGATGTTGAAAAAGGTTTTAATTTCATGTGGGAAAGAAGGAGGCTTTATTATAAGGATTGCTTGACCCTAGGGCCTAGGTATAGAGTCGATGAAAATTTTGTCAACATGATAGAATTCTCATTGAGAATGCAAAACGAGACCACGTAGGGGCACAAATTCGAGTCTAGCTACAAGACTCATAAATAAAGAATAGTGCTTCGTGGGAGGCAACCCATGCTTAATTGTTTGCTTGTTTGTGTCGTGTATCCTTTAGTGATTGTTTATTCTCATGTTTAAATTTGTAAAAATGCTTTATTTTGTCTTTAACTTCGTCTTAATTACATTTAAAGGTATTTTACATAAAGGATAAGTGTAGGGAGGATTACACACGTTTTCAAAAGAAATGTAAACATGAGAATTACAATTAATTAAAAGATATGCATGTGTGTTTGTTCGAGTCAAATGCTTGTATCGAGTCATAATTGATGTTTTGCAAGAAATGTTTCCAGATTCTAAAGATGTAAATTTTACAGAATTTTTTCCAGAAAATAGCAGACCAATTTTTTTCAGGATAACCTGACGACGTCAGGATCGCAACCCGACGGCGTCAGGAAGGAGCAAAAACAACTGATTACTTTTTCTCGTTTTCTAAGCTACTTATAAATTTTTTGAATTTTCCAGGTCTTAATTTTCCAGAAATTCTGTAAACATCCATTTCACAAGCATTATATCCTAGTTTAGTAGAGTCCTATATATATTATTACCGCCAATTTTACGCGAAGGTTTCGTTTGTTTTCTTCAAGTGTGCAGGTTTAATTTACCAAGAAGAAGATACATGAGAAGGAGCTTTTAAACGCAAACATTCTTCTTGAAGAAAGATGTAACCACCACTTTACACGGATCCTACCGAGCTAATCAGGGGAGTATTAGTTTCTTTCATTTTTAATTACCTTCCATTATCATAACTTTGATACTTTCGGGGAACATTGGGGACAATGTTCAGTTTAAGTGTAGGGAGGGAAAATAAAACGGGAACTTTGAAACTATGCTTATCCTTGATTATTTGCTTTGTCCAATTGCATTTGTGTAATAAACCATGAGAAAATGTCGGTTAGGGTAATTTTGGCACCAAATTTTCAATTTTTCATGACATATAGGAGTGGGCCATTAGTCTTAATAAAGCGTCTCATGGATAGGAAATTATATGACTAGCACAAAAACCCTTTACCACTTAAATTCCACCCAAAATGTGAGGATCGCCCTTAGATTAGTAGGAATTAAAGCATTCATCCTTAATGCTTAGTGTGAGAACCGGTAGTATAATAGATTCTAGAACTTGTTTTGTGATGCATTCCGAGATTGCTAGTAAGACTACACTTGTGTAGTTAGGAATAACTAAATGATAAGAGGCATTAGGATAACCCTTGTTTAATACCCGTAATATAATTACTTCTTTCACATCGGTTGAGTAATTCCCCCACACCTTTGCGTTGTATTCATCTTTAGTACACGATACCCCTAGTTAACCCCTCAGAGCCTATCCTTTTTGCGGTTCTCATGATGTTTCGGTTTTCCGGAATCTCAATGAAGAGCATTGTTTACACCCCACTCCCAAATGTACACCCAAATCGCCTTAGCCTACCTTGTATGCACTCACTTTTAGTGCATTATTGTTATCACACTAAACCCTTAGTTCAATTATCTAGTTACTTGCATAAGTTGCTAAGTCGAGTCATATCCTTTGTACACAGTTTTGGGACGATTGGGACTCATGGGAAAAGTTAAAGTTTGTGAAATGACGGGAAGGGAACATTAATTCAAATTCCCTTTATTTGCATAAACTCCAAGTGTTTTGATCTTTTCAATTCGGGTCATATTAGTGTTAGAGTAATAAAAACTCAAGTGTAGGGATGTGCCTATAAATCCCTATTATTTTGATGTTATCGTAGAGGATGGTAGAGTAAAAGTGTATGAAAAAAAAAATCGAAAAAAATAGAAAAAAGAGAAAAAGAAAAAATCAGAGTGTTGAAAAAAAAAACATACGAGCTGCCATCCTACATCTATCTTTAAATTTATGTTTGTTTGTTTCAGTTATCTAGAGTCTAGAGTGTCGAGTCTTGGCTTAGCAACGCCATTCTTCGCATGCTTGTAACATAAAGATTTTTGACTTGCCACCACTAAATCGCCTATCCCACCAAACCCTTTGTTTCCCTACCGTAAGCCTAACATTAAAACCATTTAAAAGACCTCTTTGATAGTATTTCCTTGGTGCTTACGCAAAAGCAATGGAGGTTTCATCTAGTCTCAATCCTATGGTAATCTATGTACTAGGACCGGTTAATGAGTGTTTATCTTCCATTTCCAACTTGTTATATTTCATATACACCCGAGAGATGTGAGTATCCAAACACCCTATGTGAGGTGCTAGTATGTAATTTCCGTGCTTATTATGACTTTTGCGGGGCTTATATGTGTTGTGGATTGTTCCAAACCAATGCTTCATGACCCCTAACTTATAAATTAATTGGCTAAAAGCACATTTGCTTGAGGACAAGCAAATACTAAGTGTAGGGATATTTGATAAGGTTTTAAAATGTACCTTTTTGAGGGGTCGTTTAAGCCCTTATTTGATTACTTTTGCATCCGTTATTACTTAATATCGTTCCTTTTCACTTTTTAGGTATCTTGAAGGCAAAATGCTGGAATGACACTTATTCGGACAAAAAGGCGCGAATATACGAAGAAAATGGCCAAAGTCAAGAATCGAGACACTCAGGCTGCTGGTACTCAAGGTGACGGCGTCAGGTGTTATCTGCGACGCCGTCGGACCACTTTTGTGACGGCTCAGTAGCCAAGTTGCTCATTTACAAGTGACGGCTTCAGGTTTTAAAAGAGTAGGGCGTCGCAACTCAGACGGCCTAGATTTGATCCAGACGACGTCAGAAGCTGAAGGGGACGGCGTCACAAGCATAAGGTGACGCCGTCGCAAGACTAACGTGGCCAAGACGAAACCCTAATGACGGCGACCCGACGACGTCACAAATCATAAGGTGACGCCGTCGCATTTGTAATCTTATATATAGAATCCGAATTTTTTAGTTTTCAGTGTGTAGTTTTTTGGAGTAAAAACCTAAACCGAACCAAGGCTGTCTTGTACAGTATTTTAGGGTTCCATACCCTATCTTACATCAAGATAAGTGTTTTACTTCATTAATTCAATTATGTCTTCAATTAATTGAGTGTATGCTTGCATGTTTCCCATGTCCGGCTAATTTACTTGTGTGTTTGCTTAGGGAATATGAAACTTAATTATTGAATATTGATTGGTTGTCTCTTATCTTAATTGTTAATGATCTAGTATTGCGATAGATCATCCGTTGTGTAGTAAATGCTTGATTAATCTTTGTTGAACCTTAGCTTATAGTACCTAGAGTCATTGTAGGCTAAACCATCCGAAGAGTACCTTAGTGATAAGTTTATAAATCCTAGAGATTTTGTAGGCGATAACCTTTGGTAGTTTCAAAGAGTTAGGGATAAACGCATACCCTACGACTTTAGACACACAACGCGATTAAGAATAAGGACGTGACAATTCAACCATCAATAGGAGATAATTAAGGAGTAATAAAACCTAAGTAAACACATCTTTAAATCATCATACGAGCACACAATAATTAGACATAGACTACATACACCTTATATTAGATAATTAGACGAATAGAGTAATCGGTAGAAATACCAACCCCCCAAATCCAATACCCCGAAATTCGTACCTTTCCATTTCCTAAAAACATAACCTTAGCGTAGTAACTTCTCACTAGCATTCCTATTCCCCTAGAGAACGATATCAATACCCGTGGCTTACCCGAATACTACACTACAACGATTAGGTTCACTGCCTAGGGTGTTGAAAAACTTTCTCGACGAAAAGGAAGTTCCTTTGACCCGAACGACGCGTGTAGCGTTATCAGTTACATAATCTATTCTCTATTACTTGTGTTGTGATCTCAATAAGTAGCACCCCGATATCTCTTCCGCTGCATTCTGATTTGGGGGTGTTACAGATTGGCATCAGTGCCAAGGTTATAGAGAACTAGGTACACATAAAACCTAGAATATAATTGCTTTTTACAAAACTTTATCCTATGACCGCCAGATGGCAACCTGCCTTACTCGCTACTTTACTTGCATACTATTTTGATAGCACATGCTTACGTGTTACTTGTTTATATATACATATGTACTTATTTGATGGCTTATTACTTTCTAGCCTTATACTATAAACTATAAGTATTTTCTATATACTTACACACACGTATACCGACCTTGTCACAAACCATGACATCCCTTATAAAATCTTTCTATTCGACTTCGAGTTTGAACACTCATCACATTATGTGATGATTTCTCTTATTCTCTTGCAAAAATATCACCATTTGTGTTCTTTTTAGACAAATGGCTCCACGCAAATCAAAGCGTACTCCGCTCATAAACAATGTCACTCGCAACCAAAACAATGCTACTCAAAACCAAACCGATGCCATTGATGCAAGACTAGAGCAACTTGTGGCACAACGACTATCTGAGGCACTGGCTACTGCTAACAATGAAATATCAAGCACCAACACCGGCGACGGAACAACAAGACCTACAAGGAGATAGGAGAGACCATAAAGTTGCATCTCGATTAAACATCATATCATGCACCAAAGCTCAGAAGTACATTGAGGATGGATGTCATCTCTTTGTAGCACAAGTCGTGGAGAAGAAGGAGCCTGAAGAAAAACGCCTAGAAGACGTGCCAGTTGTGCGTGATTTTCCTGAAGTCTTTCCCGAGGACTTGCCTGGACTTCCACCAGCAAGGCAACTTGAGTTTCAAATTGACCTAGTACTGGGAGCTGCACCCGTAGCACGGTCACCATACCGATTAGCTCCATCTGAGATGAAAGAACTGTCAAAACAACTACAAGAACTCTCAGAAAAAGGATTCATCAGGCCTAGTTCCTCACCTTGGGGAGCTCCTGTTTTATTTGTAAAGAAGAAAGACGGAACCTTTCGGATGTGCATCGACTATAGAGAGTTGAACAAGTTAACAATAAAGAACCGATACCCACTCCCCGGAATTGATGATCTATTTGATCAACTTCAAGGTTCTAGTGTATATTCAAAGATCAACCTTCGATCCGGTTACCACCAACTATGAGTCCGAGAAGAAGACATCCCAAAAACGGCATTTAACACTCGATACGGACACTACGAGTTCCAGGTTATGCCATTTGGTTTGACAAACAAGCCAGCAGTATTCATGGACCTTATGAATCGGGTATGCAAACCATATCTGGATAAGTTTGTGATCGTGTTCATAGACGATATACTGATCTATTCCAAGAACAAGGATGAACATGAGAAACACCTTAAGATGATCCTGAAATTGCTCAAGAAGGAGAAATTGTACGCAAAATTCTCAAAATGTGACATCTGGATTTCCACTGTGCAAGTTCTCAGTCACGTGATTGACAACCAAGACATTCACGTGGTTCCTGCGAAGATTGAATCTATTAAGGATTGGGCGACACCAACAACACCAACTGAAATACGCCAATTCTTAGGACTTGCCAGCTATTACAGAAGATTCATCGAGGGATTCTCCAAAATAGCCAAACCTTTAACTACCCTAACTCAGAAGAATGTAAAGTACATTTGGGGTGAAGACGAAGAAGAGGCATTTCAGATACTCAAAGAGAAATTGTGTAGTGCACCCATCTTGGCTCTACCTGAAGGGAGTGATGACTTTGTGTATATTGTGACGCTTCTCACAAAGGTCTAGGAGCTGTCTTGATGCAGAGGCAGAAAGTGATAGCTTATGCATCACGTCAACTCAAGACACATGAAAAGAACTACACTACACATGACCTAGAACTTGGAGCAGTTGTGTTCGCTCTTAGGATATGGAGACATTACCTGTACGGCACAAAGTGTACAGTGTATACAGACTACAAAAGCTTGCAACATATTCTAGACCAAAAAGAGTTGAACATGAGACAACGTAGGTGGCTAGAACTTCTTTGTGATTACGATTATGAGATTCGTTATCACCCTGGTAAAGCCAACGTTGTGGCAGATGCTCTTAGCCGAAAAGAACGACTCAACCCCTTGACAGTCAGATCACTAGAAATGACGATCAATTCAACTTTACCATCAAAAATCCTGGAGGCTTAGGTTGAGGCACTCAAGGAAGAAAACCGACCAAGTGAAAAACTCTACGGTATGCCAGAAAGAGAAAATGGTTTCGTGAAGAGATCCGACGGAGTATTGTGCTTCAAGGACAGAAGCTGGGTACCACTCTATGGAGGGATACGAGAGTTAATTATGCACGAGTCACATAAGTCCAAGTACTCTATTCATCCCAGAGCTGATAAGATGTACCTCGATCTTAAGAAACTATATTGGTGGACTAACATGAAGGCGGATATTGCACTATATGTCAGTAAATGTTTAACTTGTTCTAAAGTTAAGGCTGAACACCAGAAACCGTCCGGATTACTAGTGTAACATGAAATTCATGTATGGAAATGGGAACGAATCACTATGGACTTCATAACCAAACTACCAAGAACATCCAGTGGATATGACACGATTTGGGTGATTGTTGACAGACTCACCAAATTTGCACATTTCCTTCCCATCAAAGAATCCGACAGCATGGATCAACTCACTCGACTATACTTGAAGGAAGTAGTCGCCAGACATGGAGTACCCATTTCAATCATTTCCGATCATGATAGTCGTTTCACTTCAAACTTTTGGCAATCACTCCAGAAAGCATTTGGGACTCAACTCGACATGAGTACCGCTTATCATCCCCAAACTGACAGTCAAAGCGAAAGAACCATCAAAACTTTAGAGGACATGCTCCGAGCTTGTGTCATTGATTTTGGCAAAGGATGGGACAGACATTTGCCCCTAGTTGAATCTCGTACAACAACAGCTATCATACAATTATAAAAGCTGCACCGTTTGAAGCACTTTATGGTCGAAAGTGCCGATCACCCATTTGTTGGACCGAAGTGGGAGATAGCCAACTTACAGGTCCTGAACTCATTCATGAGACGACTAAGAAGATTGTGCAAATTCGTAGTAGGATGCAAGCTGCCCGAGACTGACAGAAGAGTTATGCTGACAAGAGACGTAAACCTCTTGAGTTCCAAGTAGGGGATATAGTCATGCTAAAAGTCTCGCCATGGAAAGGCGTGATACGTTTTGGCAAACTTGGAAAGCTGAATCCTCGTTACATCGGACCTTTTGAAATTCTAGAAAGAATCGGACCAGTAGCTTACCGACTCGAGCTACCACAAGAACTGAACAACGTGCATAATGTCTTTCACGTATGCAACCTCAAGAAATGCTTGTCCGAGGAAACTCTTGCGATTCCTCTGGAAGAAATCAAGATTGAAAATCGACTACACTTTATCGAAGAACCTGTTCAAATCATGGACCGAGAGGTCAAGAGATTAAAACATAGTCGAATCCCAATTGTCAAAGTTCGTTGGAACTTCCGAAGAGGCCCTGAATTCACGTGGGAACGTGAAGATGAATTCAAGGCCAAATATACTCATCTTTTCGCTTCTTCATCGACTAACATGAATTGAATGTCGAGACGACATTCAAATAAGGCTGGGAGGCTGTGACAAATGGTAATTTTCCGTACTATTATTTTAATAGTAATAATATTTATTTTATCATAAAATGCACATCTTATATTTTCTGACATGGATTAGCGAATAAAAATTTAAAAATAAGAAGATATATTATTTTCCCTGAAAACGAACCCACACGCGTACCGATACCCAATTAGTAATGCAACATTTATTTAACTCATGTTTGAGTCCAAATATGTTTTTAGAATACTTATATAAAAACACTTCCGAAAGCGCATTTTATACATTTTTCTTGTAAGTATCAAACCGGGACACCGCGACTAATCATTTGAAACACGAGACAATTCGAACCCGACAAATCTCATTTGGGCTTACATTCATATCAATCCATATAGGCTCGCGGTCCATGTGATATCCCAACCCAATCGCACCCTAAAAACTATACAAGCTTAATTCAAAATTTATAATACAAGTTATATGATATATATACATATTTTGTTTTCTTCTCTTCTACACATTACAAGCCACAAACCATGCAACAAATTTGATATTCTTCTTTTTCTATAGGCGCAAACCAATGACTTGCATAGCCAAGCTTGGTATTTTTTTTCCTTTTTCTTGTTGCTACCACACGACAGAAAACACATGCTTGTGTGTTGTAATATGATTTTGTTCTTTTTACATCTTGTCACCTTACACAACAAGTCAAACATTACATTTTCCATATATCTTGTCCTTTCTTTCCTGCAACGAAAACACAAGCACAACAATTCTTTTGCTTCTTCCTTTTTCTTCTTTGTGAAAACAAGGAAAGACCCAAGATAAAAAAATACAAGAAGCCATGCTCTTGTTCTATTATAAAAGTCACCACCTTTAGGCACTTCCCTCACAACTTTCACAAACCACAAACTTCATTTCTACTCTTCCTGGATTCTGTCGAGAAAGGATAGAAAGAAAAGGCTTGTGATATTAATCTTATTCATAGTCTCAAGAGTTCTCTTGGATAGCTAGTTACTGGTATATAGCTTAGGAAGTTAGAGATTGAGGAACGATTATGCTTCGGAGCTTGATTCCTTCTTGGTTTAGTCCCGTTCGCACACTCGACCCACTCCTTTGAACCTCACTGTAAGAACCAAACCACTTCCAACTTGTTTTAATTCTTACTTTGAAGTTTATATGTTATATGTTAATGTAAAAAAAAATAATAATAGAATGTACCATATATGTCCACAGCCAAGTATATATACACTTATACATGCAACTTTCATGTGAATATAATACATTGGTTATGTGTAAGTATTGTGTGGTACTTCTTATAACACTAATAAGCTTAGGTAAGCTAAACTTGAACTATTTTACTACCATTCGACTGCATGAGAATCAAATGTGATGTAAGTAATTTTTGGAACTTAAAACCACATAAAGGAAAGCTTTTAAATGAACAAACTTAAGTTTTGGCTCTCGTTTGGACAAGTACCATTCAACTATAGATAATTATTCGCAACTTTTCTTTTCAAAGCTTACGAGCTTATTAACTAACCTGCTTATTTTTCGACCCAAGTCGTGCTCGTTTAATGGCCAAAAGGTCCAACCCGATACCCAAGTACTTGTTAATAAGATAAACATATGAAAAGTTGATTTTTATAACCCGTATAGGAAACGCATGTGATACATGTATATATTAGTTGTTTTCATTTGGAGTTTTGAATCGTAAAAACACAAGTAAGTCAAGACCTATTTAAACTTACTTGGTCTCATTCTTTTAAACATTAAACCAAATTTTTTAAAAAAAAAATCTTGATAGCATGGTGTTAAAGAAGAAGAAGTAATAAAACTCAACCATGCATGTGTATATACACGAATCAGTACACTGAGAAGGAACTTAACAAAAACTAAAATTGTTAAACGTAGGTTAAAACTGATAATGTTGTAAAATAAAACACGAAACAAACTTGGCCCGGATGGTTGGAGTGTTGGACTGTCAAGCGAGTGGTCACAGGCTCGAGACCTGTGGGTGACAGTTTCCATTTGACAGCTTTAGCCCCTCCACTTCATGTCATTATTCAACTTTCTTAAAACTTTTAATAAGTTTTCAAAACTAATATTTCTCTAACACATTTTGTCCAGCATTTCGTTAAACTTATACATTTAGCAAATTTTACTAAACCCTGACTAAAAGACGAAGACTAAATAGCGAGAAAATATTTATAACGAATGCAAATAAATATTTTCTAACTTATTATCCCCAAACTAAATATATATAAACACATTTATATGCATATATATATATATATATATATATTATATATATATATATATATATATATATATATATATATCACGTAAACATTATTGATATAAATACTTAACGTAATGTGTTTATTAATATCAACGATATATGATTTTTCACACTTTTATAGGGAATATTTTCCGTACTAAGTCTTTCGGTTACTCCTGAACCGGAAACCTACTCGTCACGAATACTTTTATATACTCTTATATAATAATTGTACGTTTGTCCATGAGTCAATACTTACAAACACTTGAAAACGATTTTAACGTAAAGTCTACCACACAAGCAACATTAAACACAATCGCTTGTAAACACTTTAATTTATTTACACACTTTGAGTCGTGTGTACACATTACTATAAACTAAGAACTGCCATACTAATTTAGGTCGCGTGTTGCTGCCACACACTGCTACTACTTGACTATTCATTTCGGAGGACTTATTTCTGAAGTGAGTTCGTAGCCCCACTTTTTAACTCGTATTTGCTTTTCAAACTTGGGGTGAGAGACATGCTTGATTTTTATGGACCATTTTAAACAATGCTTTTGTTTGTAAAACTATTACGTGTTAGCCTAAGTACAGTATCCCAAATCCATGCCCATACTCATGTACCGTTAGTTCCCGGTGGGAAGCACGAATGATATAAATAGATCTATTGAGGGTGATGCCTCCATCCGTGTTGGAGAACCAACTGTCCGGATAGGACAAACGGATGTATACCATGTCGAATTACAAGTGTCACGGGATAGAACGCTTGCCGGGCCTTATTTCGATTACATGAGCTCATTTCATGCACACTGTCGTAACTTCGGTAACATGGAACTTAGTGTAGCGTAGTAGACTTTCGTATAACATTATGCACATTATAATGTTAACTCGTAAACTTATTGGTCCAACTTAACTGCTTTATATAAACCTATGAACTCACCAGCTCCTTGCTGCCTTTTTAGCATGTTTTCTCAGGTGTTTAATTGATTGATGTATGATGAGGCAAGGCAGCGCTTGGCAGGGGCATAGGCGCACTTTTGGAGTGTACACATAACACTCATGACCAATGTTTTGTACTATGGGACAACTTAAAACAATTATGGGCCTTGTTTTCCGCATTCATAACTATGTAAAACTTATGTTTTTAATTTATGAAACTTTAAAACGGGTTAGATAATCTGTTCTCTATTACTTGTGTTGAAGTGGGTCATTTTTTTTGGAGTTCACGAAGATGTTTACCGTGAATGGTTTTTGGAGTTCTTCTCAACGATGTACTTTGAAAGAAAGGTAAACCTGCGTAACATCATGAATGAAATTTGTATTTGGTTTAGGCTTTGTGGACATGTGTTAGGAATTAGAAAATTCCAGTGCTGAAAGAGTCGGTCACCCCAACTATCATCTAGCATAAGTTAGCTCGTAGATTGATCATTAGTTACGGTTTATGTAGTTAGTTAGTAGTGTAAAATAGTTTAGTGCACCACCGTGGAAGAAGGTCGGGTCTTTACCCACTGTATCCCTGATCCACAGGCCGTCAGGAGGTCGTTTAGTTTGTAACCTATAAATACCCTCTACCTTGCAAGGTAGAGGGTTGGATGTTCTTTGGTAATCTAATATTCCACTAGTTTCTCTCACTAGAATGTCCCACTCTTTCTCTCTCTAAAACCATCTATGTGCTCATTGTGTTAATGTTATGATGTGTATGTGAAAAGTTATATCTAACAATTGGTATCAAGAGCCATGGTTAGATCATATCTTGCACATCTTTGGATTTATAGTGGTTTTTAGGTGGTTTTTGAGTTTGAAAAAGTTTAGTGGTTTTTGCATCATTTGGTTGATCTCTAGTGTTAAAGTTTGAATTTTGTTGGTACTTTTGTGTTTAGAATCATCATAAGTGTTTAGGTTTTCATTTGGTAAGCTTGAATCATCTTGGTTGGGTTGTTTTTGGATTGAAAAGTGATGTTTATATGGTTTTTCATGGTAGCGAGTTAGTTCACGGATAACCTTTCTTCATAGCGACTTGCTTCATTATTTTGTAGCGACTTACAGTGTTAAAAGTTAGCGAGTTAGAGCTACCGAGTTAAAGGACAAGTAGTGGACTCTCCACTACGGGTAGCGACTTGTGGTAGCGACTTGGTCAGTAGCGAGTTGCTCTTTAGCGACTTGTGTCTCTAGCGACTTGTGTAGCGAATTGCTGCCAAAATTTGGTTAGCGACTTGGGGTGTAGCGAGTTACCACCTAGCGACTTACATCTGGCTAGCGAATTGGAAAGCTAGCGACTTAGAGTGGTGGCGAATTAGTGTTGGCGACTTAGGATTAGTACTAGTAGCGAATTGATTCTTAATTCTCTAGAGATTTTGGGGAGTAATTCATAATAACACAATGTCAGTCATCACGGATTCTTTAATCACCAAAGTACTTGCTCTCTATGACACAGCACAGAATAGTGAAACTGAATGCCCATCTGAAGACCACACACCTAATGACTCAGTATCGATCAATCAGAATAACTCAAATAAGTCACTCTTAATATCCTCAGATAATACTAAGAATATGGAATGCACCAGTGAGCCATTTCAACATCTCAGTCAGCTTCTCAGATTATTCTTATCAACAACTATGGATCGAACAAGTTGTGCTATCCTTCGTCAGGATTTTCCCACTTTAACAAGAACTGTTTTGCTCAACTTAGAACGACTGAGGGTTCAAATTAACAAAGAAAAGATCTCTTCTGACGATTCTCATGCTGCCCTCCAAACCATCGTCAACCAATTTCAACCACTTATCCGGGAAGAATACTCCTCTGATTTTGATGATATCATGACTGGAATGTCTTTCAAGAAACACACGGGAATGGAAATTCATGAGTTCAGAAACTCATTTATCCAACTTATGAGTAATATGGAAACATACATTGAAGAAACTGCTAATGAGAATAACAAGCTGAAGGATTTGAACGAGTGTCAAGAGTGTCCATGGAACAATGATGACGTGTCATGCTTCATTCCAATTGAACCAGCAGAAGACACTGTCTGCAGAATCTCAGCTGTGATGGAAAAAGATGTAGAGAACAACACTGATCTCAAATTCTCAGAGTCTGAAAAGGTATCAATCGACAAGGTACACTTATCTGATCACACCAATTCTCACAAAAAGGTACATGACTCTCACCCAGAACATGACAATGTGGAATCAATCTTTGTTTTGTCTGAATCTAATGCAAGCAACATGATTGAAAAAAGGGTATATGATGAGCTTTCAAACAAATTTTCAATTCTTGAAAAACACTGTATCTCTTTGCAAATTGAAATACAACATAAGGATGAAATGTTTTATGCAAATAAACAGTGTAGTAATCTGGAACTTCCAGAATTTAGAGAATTTTTTGAAATTAATCAGTTAAAATCTCAGATTCAGGACAAAGATTCGACCATAAGAAATCTGAAATCTCTTCTTTCAGAAGACCAGAAATGTGACTGTCATGAGATGAGTGATACACTAGATTCTAGGAATTCTGAACTAGCTCTATGTGTGTCCAACCTTCTAAGAGAAAATGAGCAGTTAAGAAAGAACCTTGAGGATGCAAACTCTAAATTAGTCAATCAATCTAATCTATTGATGAAAGATCTTTATGACCTCAAAGCACAAATTCAGGATAAGAGCTTCAATATTGTTGCCCTAAAAAATGAGCTTAGGAAGTGTGCTGGAAATAGGATGAACACTAAGTTTGCAAAACCTTCAACTTTGGGAAAGTCAACGGTTCAGAACCACTTGAAGCGAACAGTTATTAAACAACCTAATGCCTTTAGGTCTGAAAGAGCTAAACCATTGAAATCTAAGCTTACATCCCAAGTTGATTACAAGTCTGTTTTGTCAAAACCAGTCACTTCATTGCCTAATTCAGATATGATGAATCCCAAGCACAGGACTAATGAACATCACCCACAAGTCAAAAATGCTATAAGCTTAACTAGATATCATGCAAAACATAGTCTGACAGATCAATCCCCTAAGAAATTCTCAGATCACAAAAGGACAAATAGTCAAAACAAGGGTGTGCACTCATTTAGTTCATCTCACTGTGGCTTTAAATGGATTCCCACTGGCAGATTATTTAAGTATACAGGACTTAAACGAACTTACATCCCTAAATCATGCCTCAAGTGGATTCCCACAGGTAAACTTTTCAAGATTGTAGAACCTAATAGGATCCCCAGTAATGATACGTCTGGATTATACTGTGTTGATTCTAAATGTGAGACTAAACATGTCACTAACCCCTTTATGAACAAGTCTACATGTGCTTCAAGTACAATGTGCTCTCAGTCTTTTTCAGGTACAATGCTCAACTCAATCAGGAACTTCATGACTTGGTTCCCCTCAGATATGAACATAGCTCATTCAGGAGCTATAGCTTGCCAGAATTGATGTACTTATTACATTGACTCCTATTCATCTTGAATCAGGACTCGTTCTCCCATGTTTGTGTATAAATCAATTTTTTTTTTAAAAAAAAAAAAAAAAAAAAAAAAAAAAAAAAAAAATTTAATTAAAAATTTTCATTTCTTTATCATTTCAAAACTTTATCATTTCTTTCATTTTTTTTCTAATAATGAATATACTCCTTGTTATCGATAACATCTACGGTCCTAGAAATGTCATTCAATAATGGCACGGGATCATAGATGAAGTTCGAACAATTGATATATTCTTGGTAGTATAATGGGATTGGTTAATATCAATCAATGTTCTTTGATGACATTGATTGAGGGGGAGATTAATTTTATGTACCATTGGCTTCTGTGCTGGTTATGATGATTGGTTATTTGTATGATGTGGTGATTTCCTGCTTATGTGACTAACTGGTTATACTTTCAGTGTGTGCTTTCGTTGTAACTGCCTATGTGTTGAAATGTTGAATTATTTCATGATGATCAGTGTAATAATCGATGCTAGAGACGTTTTCCTATCCGTGTTAGCAGTTTATTACCACTCACTCATTTTTACCATAGGGACCAAACTTGTCATATAGTGTAAGTTGTTGCATTAGCGAATTAACACCTTTGTTTATAACCACAAGGACCAATTGTGTCATACTGCTTAAGATATGTTGTATAACCCCAGCGAGTTACCCATTAGCGAGTTACCTAATCTTTTCACTTTTCTCTCTCTCGTTTTTTTTTCTCTCTTCGTCTTCTCATTCTTTCTAGCGACTTAGATTAAGGTTTGCTTTGATTCCCTATTATCTTTACTATCTTATGCTTTAGTGTCTAGTGTTTAACTTATCACTATTTCCAGATCCTTTCTGTGCTCGCGTGGTGTGATTTGTTGACCCTCTCGCTTAGGTTCGGATTTTCTTTGTAAATCGTATGTGTGTTACTTATTAAATGATTGAACGTGTTATATATCGTTTGGACTATATTGTTTGGTTGGACTATATTGGTTGGATACATTGATGGATGATTATAACGGATTGGACTGATGGGTTGGGTTAGGAATGTTCTTGGTGGCGAGTTAGACTGTTCTTGGTAGCGAATTAGTATGAATGTTCTTCATGGCGAGTTAGAGCTCTACATAGCGAATACGTCTCAGCAGCGAATTAGTTCACTAATTTCCAGCGACTTGGTTAGCGAGTTAGTAACTAGCGACTTGTATTTACAAGTTAGCGAATTAATAACCTAGCGACTTAGTTAACCACTTTGTAGTGACTTGGCTTAGTTACTGTACATGGCGACTTGACTTTACGAGCTAGCGAATTATCCTAGCGACTTGGTTAGCGAGCTAGCAGATAGCGACTTGTATTTACAAGTTAGCAAATGTGTTACCTAGCGACTTAGTTGTCTACTTTGTGGCGACTTGGTTTAAGTTTTATTCATGGCTACTTGGTCTTACATGTTAGCAAATTAGTTTAGCGACTTAGAGAGCTAATCCTTTTATGACTTGTCCGTGGCTCTAGATGACGACTTGTTTTTACAAGTTTATAACAGTGTTCATGATTGAGAATTAGTCTTAGGGTCAAGGTTGTTCAAAATGTTCAAAGTTGTTGCTAAAGATGATTTCGCTCTCACTACTCCTAGGATCTCCTAATTCGTCTTGTTGAATCAACTTACTCTATGTAAACTGTTATAACATCTCTGTTTAGGCAAAAGGTACCTGGGTTCTCTCACGACTGCCAAATGTTTCTTTTTGCCTCATACATATGTGTTATATCACTTTTACATGTGTATCTTGGCTCATGTCATGATCACGTAGTTATGCACTCTTTTGCCCTTTTAAACCCTTATAAGCTCGTCATGAAATCATTCTTCTATATGAATGTTCCTCATTGATATATCTTTATGTTATCATATAGTTGAAAGGTGTTATACAGTTGCAATCTTTGCCACTCTATCTGTCTCCATATGTGTTAGGAACTTCTTCAGTGTTTCTACCTCCTTGTCATAAGGGTGCTCTCAATGCTGTCTCACTTTCTATGTATTATCTAACCTGTTCCCATCTATTACTGTTGATTGTATGACTACTCAGAACATCAATGGCTAGTTCAATCCCAGAAAAGAGCGGTACTCCGTCAGGATCATCCAGAGTTCTCTCAGACGAAGAAATCCTTCCCAAAAGTCAATGGGCTGCTATTGGTAAAAGCAACTGTTATGTGGACCTTCAAAGGCTTCAACAAAATCCGATACTCAAAGTTTCAATTGACATCCTCAAAAACACTAACTTCTTCGGGGCTATTACCAAGCAATGCTCAATTCCTACCATCTACATTCAACAATTCTGGAACACCGTTCAATGGAATAAAATCACAGCACGATACTCTTGCAAGCTGGATAATATGGAGTTCACAATTGATTCTGATATTCTGAGCAAAGCTCTTGGAATCACACCATGTGACCCTGACGTTCGTTTTGAATCTCCGCCTGGTGCTGACGATCTGATCGTATTTCTTATTGGGTTGGGATATCAGAACAGTATTTCAAGAGCATCTGACATCATCACGGGTCACATGTATCAACCCTGGAGAGCCATTACAACCATTCTGAACTTATGCTTATCTGGGAAAACTTCAGGGTTCGATAAAGTGAGAATTCCTATCTTGCAAATCCTATGGGGAATCTTTAATAGGGTTGATGTGAATGTCTCAGATCGTATTTGGGAAGAATTCTCGTTATCAATGAACACATTCATATCTGATAGAACCTATTTCCTGAACAATGTTCAAGGTCGTAAGAAGCAGAACAAACTTGTAATTCCCAGCATCAGATTCTCCAAGCTTGTCATCCAGTATTTGCAACAAACTCACAACTTCACTCCTAGGTCTGAATCAACTCTACACAAAGCAGAACATGAATTTGTTTTAGGAAACTTGAAATATGTTCCTAGAGGTTCGAATCAAGAAGTATTTGGATTGCCAATTCCTGATCGTCTTCTCACGGATGATATCAAGAAGAAGGACTACTTCAAGCAATACATGAAAAGTGCAACCAAACTCTCTGCTAATGTCACACCCTCTCCTTTACAACCAACTGCTCCCAAGACCACCTCTGACTCTAAAGCATCCTATGCCTCTCTTCCTAAAAAGAGACGTGAAAGATCTCATCAGTCAGAATCTTCATCCAAAAAGCATAAAGAAAAGAAGAAGAAAGTGGAAAAGGAAATAGATGAGAACACTGAGGTGCCAAGGAATACTTTCAGGTTAATTGATGAGGATGACGCTGATCTGCAACTTGGTATTCAGCAAAGTCTTGAAGATCAAAATGTGAAGGCTCCAGTAGGTGGAGTTGTGTTAAGAGAACCCGCTCAACCACCTCAACAAACAGCCCCAATTACACTTGACAAGGGTAAAGGAGTTGCAAGTGTTGAACAAGCTGCTCACATGCTTTTAACCTTCTCATCATCTCCCTCTAGCACCACTAATCAATATGAGCTGAAGAGAAGAACAGATTCACCTCATGTAAAAGAACAATCTGGTGTGGTGCCTGAAACGTTTAAGGAATCTCTATCACTTGGTGAGACTCAATCTGAGTTGAATGTTGACACTCTGTTACAAAAAGGCTCACAGGAGAACCTTGGGACAAGATCTGACGAGACCTTGAAGATGGATGAACCAAATCTGTCTACAAACTCTCTATCTTCACTTAAGAATCTTGATGATGACTTCTCTTTTGGTGATCAATTCATTAATGACAAAACCTTAGACTCTGCACAATCCATGTATAATGTCAGCATTCAGCAAGATACTTCAACCATTCCTCCAATGACTGCATCTTCACTATCAACTGCACTTCCACCTCCCTTGCCTGCTCAATCAACCGTACAAACACCAACGACAACACCACCAACTCCAGAACCCATCTTCACAATTGCAGATGAAGTGGCTCCACCAGCTTCCCCTCCACAGATTCTCACGTCTGATCAACTACTGGATAAAACCATTAAAAGGGTAGAAGCACTGGAAAGACAACTTCCTAAATCTGTTGATTCTCTGGTGGAACGTGTCTACAGATTGGAGCACCTCAACTTCACTGAAGCAGTTACTGATGCTATTGAAGGAGAAGTCAAGGATGCCGTGGAATGGGCAATGGAGGCTCCACTTCTCAGACGATTCAAGGACCTCCCCATCTCCGATATGAGAGCAGCTCTGTGTGAAAGGATGTATGAGGCTGAAGAGGACAAGCATGAGGTTCACAGTAAACTTTATGAGGCACTTGAAGAATCCATCAGGTTCGACAATTATGAACAGTTTAAAATTGAAGTCGGAGAAAAGGATGCTAAAAAGAAAAGAAGGACAATTGTGATGGAAACATTGATGAAGGTTCGCAAAGATCGCGAAGATCCTCCACCACCAGGAGGCGCTGGAACTTCTGGAGCTGGGAATCCTTCGTCAACACCCAATTCACCTCCATCACAGCCACCATCATCAACTCCAAAACCGTCCAATCAATCAGACTCTACAAACAAACAGGGTACTCAGAAGAAATCTGCCGCCTGGACGACGATCGATTCAAGATTCACCTCCACATCCACTTCAATTCCTGATGATCAAGTGGTCCACGAAGAGTCTCAAGTTATGGCTGACTCAGAACCAGATGAAGATGATGCATCGACGAAACATATTCCTAAGCCATCAGAAGATTGGTTTGACAATTACATGGCTGGGAACCGCACTTGTACATCCAGGGTAGCTCCTTCTAGAGACACAATTCAACGCTGCATTGTGGAAGATAGACCTCCTTCTCCAGAACCCACATGGACAATCCCAGAGTCTGACTCTATGATTCCCGACAACAATTGGGCATCAGTTATCACCAATAACTATGAAGTTCCAGCTGAAGACTCTCTTCTGCACTACACTGGTGATATGGGAAGCTTCATTAGATGGTTTTGTGAGCGGAAAAGTATCTCTTCCATAACACCAAGAGATCTAGAAGGACAAGCCTACGAAATTGTCAAAGTCTTCCATTCTGATGCAAACCATCTTCAATATCAGATGGAAGAATGCCATAAGATGCTGAATGACCAAGTCAGTGAGCAAATCAGTCGCTTCAATGTCAACAAATCTCTTCCTCTTGGTGGTGAACCTGGTCAGATAACCATTCAGGCGGAATTCTTCTTCAATCACGACTTGGACTATCTGTGTGCTCGCTCTGCGGAAAGAAGGCCTGCTCTATCTATTTCAAAGATGAAAGCTGCAATCTATTCTGATCAGGGGCTTGAGCAGATGGTTCCTGATCAATTCTGGGCAAATGAAGAACAAAAGTATGATATTGCAGCGTCTTATGGTATTTCCCACTGGTGGTTCAAAAAGAAGATGTTCTACATTGAAAGACATGGTGCTGATAAAAGACGCAATGAGGTCAGATCAAAACTACAAATCTTAAGCGTTATCAGTGTAGAGACGTTCCCGATCTATGGATATGAGTACTTGAAGAAGATTGTCCTTAAAAGAGCTGACTTCAAAGTGTATACCATTGAAGAGAACGACTTCAAACATCTTCTACCAAATGATTTCGAAGATCTCTATCTTTCAAATCTTCAAGGACACCTGGAGCACTTACCTGTACGTGAGAAAAAGGCCCTCTCTGCAGCTGTCACTCTTTGGATCAGAGGATTAGTCATACGGAAACGAGTTGAGGACTTTCAGCTTGGCATTGAAAGCTACCAAACCAGGATCAACCTCACAAGTCCTCAATGGAATGCAGCTGGGCATGAATTTCATCGAGAATACAAAGTTCTTGACACTCCTAGAGCCGTCATCTTCACCGACAGATATGGATCGCGTATGCTTATGCGTCTATGTGAACTCTACAAGTTTAGTGATGGTACGCTCAAAATGGTCGAAGAAGAACTTGACACCAGAGTGAAAGAAGCCAAACTTGATATGAGATCTTGGGTTAAAACTACGTTCTGGACTGATGATGACGTGAAGAGGTGTGAACATTTCATTGCTGCAATCCGTCGAAGACTCAAGACACGAAGGATCTTCCGCAGCCTTGAAAGCTTTGTTGGTGGAAGGCTCCGTGATGGTCACTACAAACTTCTTCAAAGAACTGAATGAAGACTTCTTCGGAATACCGTTTATGTTTTGTTAACTTTGTGTTATATGTGGTGTATTAAATATGAACAACTGTGATACATGTAATAGTGCTAGGATTTGTACTATGGTTTCCCCTTGTGAAAAAGGGGAAACATCTGTGTTGTCCTTTTTTCCTTATCATATAAAATTGGACACATTTTTCTCCTACAAATATTTTTCCTCATACTTATTTAAATCACTTGAGATCCAAAATCTCAAAGGATTTAAGATTTTTGATCGGGGGAGAAAATGTGATATAAATATGAAAGATGGTAAAAGATAAGATGACCAATTTTTGTGCATACTTCTCCCTTATATGTGCTAAACAAGTTTTCGAATCTCGAAGCATATATTAAGGGGGAGAACTCTCTTTGTAAATTCAAGTCATCAGGGTACACGACACTTTAAATACTTTAAAGTACCTTGATCACATGGCTTCTAATCCTTTGATGATAAAAGGTTCCCTCTAATATGTGCAAAACCCTTTTCAACCTCGAGGCACATATTGAGGGGGAGCGAATTTATGGAAACCTCATCCTTCCCGGAAATGCTATATTTACTTGTTGAGAGAAGTGATGTTGATATCTTTTAGAAAATGGTAATCAAAGAAGTTAATTCTTTCTCTTGCCTCCGTGTGCAAAACATTTCTCAAATACTTGATGCACATGTTGAGGGGGAGTTCTCGTTCTAAAAATATCAAAAACAATTCAGGTACAAAATGCTTTGATAATATATCACAAGTATCTGAATTGATTTTCAAATGGTTTTCAATTGGATCCAATGGCAGATGAACAATACCAAATTGACCAACCAACTTTACTTTATGTACGGTGATATAAGGATGATAAGGTTAGGTATTGGTTCCCATGATCCGCCAGAACCGGAGGGATCTACCCAGGGACAATCCACTAGTTAGTGTAGAAGTCCTTAGGTATAATGATAAAAGGAGAAAAATGAGATAAGGGAAGTGTGCGGACTAAGACTGAGCTAGTACTGGAATAAACCCAACAAGGTTCTAGCTATGAAGTCTCGGTAAGCACTGAAGGGGTTGAAGAATTAAAAAGAATTGAATGAGAATAGGGTGAAAACAAATAGCCCTCCATTAATTCAACCTTAGGGCAGAAACCGGGTTCACTTCATATGCTACTGATGGTAACATCGGTATTGAAGACAAGACGTCATGGACCCAGTGACGCACTACACTTCAACTTTCCAAACCACTCAAGTTCCTCTTAAAAGGACTTGTTTCATTCTCACGGGGAACCGACATTATCTATCGACTTTCTCTTAGAGATTGTTGATATTGAAGAAGGTGACCCTCTCCCTAGTCTCCGGCACAGGATCCAAATATGCACAAATTGAGTCTAGAGCCACGAGATCATCAATTAATCTCATTAGGACACTTTCAATGAAGACTCTCTGTTTCACACAGTGTGGAAAGAGAGATTATATCTTGAGTCCTACGCATTATCCTTGTGGTAGTGCCAGAACATCTGAGTGATGTGTTTACACACTCACAATGAAGATGGAAAGCCTTCTGGAGCCAACATCAAACAAGCTCCTGGTAGGTGGCATGTGAGATCTATTATATGGATCAACCATGTGACAACTGAACAGAAACAATGGGGCGATTCAATCTCTTGAATCAATCCTGGTTCAGGTTAGGGATTGACGGATACCTTTGAAAAACCAGTCTTTGTGCTTAAAAACTCTTTTCTTTGGCACATCGACTGTGTACTCATTTTTCAAACCAAAAGGTATTTTTATGATTGATAATTGATTTTTCAATAAAACCTTCGTTGTATTGCAAAAACAATTTCTATTGAGTAATACACGATTGTTTTTCAAATCTCTTTTCTTCAATCAGTGGACTTAAAATTCGCTGGTTCACTCACTCCGTGTTGTCTTCTTTGAGACGTTCCGGTTTGAGAACAGCTAGAACAGCTGCGAAACCCTGTCAAGGAGATTCTTAGGAATCCTACCTGATCACAGGCAGTACTTGTACTGATCAACGGGGAACCGTGGGCCGTATACCTCAATTCATCGAAAGTGATCAAAGACACTTTCGTGCGATTTGTTGCTAACTGTTGTATGCAGGTACGCCCGACGTTTGCAGCTGATCAGAATGAAGTGGTCAATCCACAGCCGCATGCTCACTTAACACATTCATCTCAAAAGAAATCATGATTAGTGCATCAATGACTCTGATATTTTCACACCAAGCTTCTGCTACGCTGCTGCCTATATCATGATTCAACAAATGCTTCCGCTACTCTGATGAGAAGATATCATGATCCAGAATGTGAGCATGTCGGTCCCAAAGTCACAACACCACAATGGATGTCTCAGAGATTTTTGATAGCTGATGATCTCAAAAGCTGGCTCATATTTACTATCTCATGAATCAGAAATGGACATCCAATTTAAAGTACGAATCCTTGCAGTCTTTGAAGTTGCTCCACCTATGCACTAAGCTTACGATGTTTATGTATGAAAGACTACGAGCTCAAGAACAATGTCAAAACTAGAATGCTAGGATTTGAAATGTAAAATATGGGGTGACCTCCCTTAGGGGGAGATTGTTAGGAATTAGAAAATTCCAGTGCTGAAAGAGTCGGTCACCCCAACTATCATCTAGCATAAGTTAGCTCGTAGATTGATCATTAGTTACGGTTTATGTAGTTAGTTAGTAGTGTAAAATAGTTTAGTGCACCACCGTGGAAGAAGGTCGGGTCTTTACCCACTGTATCCCTGATCCACAGGCCGTCAGGAGGTCGTTTAGTTTGTAACCTATAAATACCCTCTACCTTGCAAGGTAGAGGGTTGGATGTTCTTTGGTAATCTAATATTCCACTAGTTTCTCTCACTAGAATGTCCCACTCTTTCTCTCTCTAAAACCATCTATGTGCTCATTGTGTTAATGTTATGATGTGTATGTGAAAAGTTATATCTAACAACATGATCATGCATACACTTTGCCAGGGTTTGCGGTTGCTCTTCGATTGTACGAGCTGGATGAGGTTAGTCATCGATTGTTTAAAATTCATTTTTTGAGGCTTAAGAGGTTTGATAAAGATTACCCTAGTGTCCCAGCGTATTTGAATCGTGTGGGAGATCCTTCTTGTGCTCGTAGGAATTCTTCAACTCTAAAGAATCCATTGTTGAGAATCCTACACAAATTGCTAGTATGGGGACGTTCCATAGAGTAGGAAGCAAGGACAAATGCCAAAAGCCAGATTTATGGGTAATGGAGTTGATGGAGGAGTCCAAGGATGGGAATACGGCTTGGATCATAGCCGAATATTTGTCTAAGAGAGATCCGGGTATTAAGGACAATAGCAACATATGTGGAGGTCATTATGTGATAAGGTTGGCAAAGAATCTTGGTTACTTTGATGATGATGAGTTGGACAAGTGTAGGGATCCGAAAGTTAGTGAGACATGAGATGCGAAAGGTTTTGGAAAGGCTTTAAATAGATCAACAAAGCTGTTGGGAGCATGGATTGACCCACCACCACATCAGTAGATGGATAATGTGCCAAGGGGTACGGCTAGTAGTTTTGACTCGGGTTGGGGTGATTGGAACCGGCATTTAAATGATATTGAGCGTAGGGATGGGTGGAGAGATTCGATGATGTTGAGGAACAATTACGTTAATGATTATTCGATTTCGTTTTTTCAACATATGGCTCAAGAAGCCAACTATGATTTACCTCCCTACAACCCACCTAATATTCCACCATATCCTTTCCCGTACACTTCATACCTTGGACCGTACCCATACCCATATCCTGGCTATGCACCATTTCCCGACCCAGTACCTGTGTATGGTAGATTGCCTGAGGTCAGAGGATCTAGTTATGATGTGGGAGGATCTTCATCTGGAGTTGGCGGAAAGAAGAAAAGGAAAGTTTGTTCGGAGTTTGTGGACGAGAATTATGAGTCCGAAGATGATGAGGAGGACGATGGCGATGGCGATGATGATGATGGTGATGATATGAGCGAGGAAGACGAATGATCATGTGGATCATAATTTGATTGTGATTTGGATGGTAGTTTGAGAACAATGCTTTTTGTGTCGAACAATATTTTCTCTATCTCCATCTAACTATTTCGTTAGGACTATTATCATATTTTGTTTATTTTTACTTTTAGATAGTGTTTGGATTGTTTTTAGTTTTGTTTTGTGTGTTTTGTATATTTTGCAGTTTTGTTTGCAGGGATGATATGCCGGAAGCTTATTGTTGGTCAATATTTGGAGTCGGATAACTCACACGCTTACTTGTGACCAAATATGCATATTGCGTATTTACTCCCGTGGTATCTTTTTGACTATTTATTTTCCCATTTTCTTTACTTTTATGTTCATTTTATAACATTAAGGACAATGCAAGACTTAAGTATGGGAGAGGGAAGAAAATAGGAAAAAAATGATACGGTTTTTAAATTTTTTTAGTTTTGTTTTGTTTTGATTATTAGGTAGAATTTTCGGATTCAAGTATCTAGTAGAAGTTCGCCCTTGATTATCTAGTTGTTTTCACAATGGTTAAAAGAGGTTTTTGAAAATTTTGGAATTGGATCAAATTACGGAAGTAATTCATTTTGGATTCGATAACATCTACTAGTACGCATTATAGCCTTTTTCCACTTAATTGTGAGGATTCTTTTTGTATAAAACACATCTTTATGTTGTATATTTTGATATGAGTGTGTCTGTGATTATGTCAATTCTAGAACTTGTACTTGTTTTGCATTATGGTTAAAATCACTTTCGAGTGATGAAAATATGTTCAAATGATAAGAGGCAATCGTAGGATTTAACCCAAATGGCATTCCATTTTATATCTAATGTTTTTTGCTAACTACATTGGTTAGTTAACCACTCAATACGGACCCATTTGTTAGTGCTCATTTTTAGCACTACACATAATCTTAGTTACACCCTCCGATCCACTCTTTTCATTTTTTGTTAAATCCAGAAAAATACAAAAATATTTTACACCTTAAAACCATAGCCAACCTATGTCACTGTCTATTGGTTTGTTGCTAGTTGTTTGGGGTGTTGGATTGTTTTTGATGATTATGAAGAAGCTACACTTTGTCATTCGTGTGTGCCATTTTTCAACAAAGATGAAGGAGACGTCTTTCTCGTTTGTATTTTTTGTGATGTATGCTCATACGAAGTGTAGGGGAATAATAATAATAAAAAAAGGAGATTATTTGATGATGAATATAGCCAATGTGCTATATTATAGAGTATCTTGATTAGCCAATGAGCTAAAATGAGTTATAGATGTTTGGAGATCGATATGTGAAGAAGAGGCGATTATAATCATTTTCGGGATTCTGGTTTGTTCGATGGCTAGCAACATGGGGGTTTAGACTTGAGTTTATTTTTCTTTTTAAACCAATTTGATAAATCATCCCATGCCTTATCCATACCTTTTATAAACCCAAAGCCTTAACGTTATAACCCGAATAAAAGACCTCTTTGATGAATTTATTTTATTTGTCTTGATACTTGTACAAGCTTATGGTAAGAAGCACGAATAATGACTATGCATTGAGTGATTTACATATACCCACCAATATATGAGTGTTGAGTGAATTCCTAAAATCATTCTTGAGGTGTTTGGTTATGTTATCAAAAGTTATTTGGCTCATTTTCAGAATTTTTACATATTAAAAGCAAATTAACAATTATTTCTTTTGAAGTGAGTGTTAGATGTTTGGAACCACGGTGTTGAGACCATTGAAATCGATTTTTATAAATGCTAGACCTACTCGAGGGCGAGTAGAACTTAAGTATGGGAGAATTTGATAACGCTCAGAATGAGTATGTTTTTAGTAGCGTTATTGTTAGTTTTGTGTATGATAATCGGTTATATTTACACATAATTGTTGCAAAAGTGCAAAAGAAGCGTATTTGTATGTGAATGTAGCCAAGTATAATAAAAGGCGAAGAAATGACGATTTCATGCACATTTGGATAATTCCCGAGAAAGAAAAGATAGGTGAGAAGGCTGAATGACTCGATGATTGGAAGCACGAGGATTTCTAAGTGTCTACATCAAATAAATATCAAGTTTTATCTTGGAAATCAGCATCAAAAGAAAGGAAAAAGGCATGCGTCTATAAAATTCAAGAAAAGCCAAAATATGTTGTACAGAAGGCATCCGGCCGATCGGTTGGAGCCCGCAACCGAATCGGCTAGACATTGGTAAAAAAGGCAACCGATCGGCTGCTTCGCAACCGATCCGGTTGGGGAAGATGCAGTTACATTTTCTCTCATTTATGGATGCCATAACTTCTATTAATCATTGGAGTCCGATCATTTCTAGTTAATAACTCCTAGTGGACGTTTTTGGCTCTTTGGTGAAGAGTTCTTAGCTATATAATGCACCTAGACTTAGTAGTTTAGTGTGACACACCCCAAAGAGTAATAGGCTTACACCATGACTATTTCCAAACACTTTTATTCATCGCAAAAGTCCTATTTCATCTGTAAAACGTCCAGGAGCTTGGTTAGAACAATTCTCAACCATTTGGTAGTCATTTGGAGTTGTACGGGTAGTATAAGGCGATTGGAGGCGCGTGAGTATACTTGTGTGTAAGGATGTAGGCAATTGTAGGAGTGTTATTATATATGTGATGCATGTAAATGTTCTTGTTTAATGAGTTTGTTGGAATAACTACTAGTCTTGTTTAATTTGTTGGTAAAATATTTTCAAGATAAAGGACCGAAAGGATTTCTCTTATGTTTTATTCCAAAATTTTAGTGACAAACTAGTATGGGGATATGATGATTGACACTCATCACATTCACTTGTTAAAACAAGACTAGAAATGATTTCATCACGTAAAGGCCGAAAGTGTTCGTAAGAACAAGTTGAATAAGAATCTTTTACCAACAAATGGATTTTCTAAAGAATAATCATTAGGTTAAGGACCGAAAGGATTACCTATGTGTTTTTATTCTTAAAATGATTTTTACAAAAAATAAACCATGGATTGGAAATCATTTGCTTATGATTTGTGCATTGCATCAAGTTTATACCAAGCTTTCATGAACACTCTTGATAATTGACTATGGACTTCACACAAGTATATGTTTCTTTAATTTGGTTTTTATAAAAGCATCACTTTGAAGGAAAGCCTTGACAAGCTTTCTTGTCTCAAACAATTTAACAAACTAAACGCTAATCCCTTAGGACGATCTCGACTTACCCACCTTTGCTATCACGAACGAGTATACTTGCTCGTATGTGTTAAACTAATTACCCTGATAAATCGTGTTTATAAATTTTTAAAACTTGCACACGAGAGACACATCAGATATCCAGTTCGAGATCAGTTGCCAGTTCATGAAGGAACTAAGACAAAAGCTTTTTGCGGGAACTGATGATGAAGATGCCCACCTACATGTACGAAGAGTTTTGGAGATAACCGAGATTTTCCATGCTCTAGGGATCACTCATGATGAACTAATGCTTAGGAAATTTCCAATTACACTCACAGGGGCACCCAAAAGATGGATTGGCAGGATTTCAGCAGGGTCGATCAATACATGGAATCTTCTAGAAAAAGCATTTATTCGAAAATATTGTCCTCCTTCGAAGATTGCCAAGAAGAATGAAGAAATAAGGAGTTTCAGACAAAAGGTGGATGAAACGCTTGATGTAGCTTGGGAAAGGTATAATGACCTTCTTTACAAGTGCCCAATGGATGATCTCAGCAACTATCAAAAATTCCTTATTTTCTACGATGGGTTAAATATCCCTTACCGCTAAATGCTCGTCTCTTAAGGGCCGATCCCTATGATGCCACCAATACAAACCCTTAGATCAATTCAAAAGATGGCAGACCATTCACGAAATTGGTACGATGGAGCAACCACTTGGGCCACAAATAGCAATAGCTTGGATGAAATTGGTGATATCACCAAAAGAGTTGATAAACTTGGATGTGATATGATCAAGGTTAAGGAATACATTCATGTTTTACAAGAGGATTCTCTCCGAGAAGAATGCAAAGCATATGAGCAGGTGATGCAGGTTTTACTTACGAGGTTTTAATATTTATAAGTGTCTCGTTTACCTATGGTCCACCCTATGCACTAACGGGAAGTGTACCCAGTCGTGTGTAGTGTAGTAATCGGTAAAACCAATGTCGTCCCAAGAGCTATGTGAGCGGATTGTAATTAAGTCTAGGTGTCACTGGTTTTTAATTGGTTTTAAGATTGAAATGATTAATTAACTAATAAAACAAGAAATGAAAGAAAATAAAGGCAAAGGTTGTGATCAATAGAGGTAAAGTGTGCTAACCTAGTTACTTATCCTATCATGTTATGTTCACATCTATTTACTTCCAATTGATTCAAGTGGGGGTTTAGGTCGCTAGGACAACATTTGGTCAGTTCGTCCTAACCTATTAGCAAAGGTTTCCACCGGAGATCAAGCTACTACCCTTGAAAGTACAGTTTTTTTTAGTCTCCTAAGCAAAGTCATTAAGTTCCACTACATGCAAGATTCACAATAATGAGTGCCCGGGCGCTAGCATCTTAGACACTCATCCCTAATTTATTAAGTTCATCCAAACGGCAGGTGATCATTTGGTCAGTTCGCACAAGCGAAGAAGGGTCGTCAGTTGGTCAATTCTTACCCTTCCCACTCAGTCTACCTACTTAGGGTCAGTTGGTCAATTTTCCTAAGCAACTAGACACTACCGCCATTCAAAACTACCGAAACAAGGGTGGCTACCAACAAACTATGCATGCATACACTAGAAACAATTATACGGAAGCAATGTAAACATAAACACAACAATTAAGGAATCATAACTAGGCTCGCACCAAAGTTGCTTAGCCGATCATATTAATTGAAACAATCAATTCAATGTTTAACATATTGAAATACATGAATCGAAAGTAAAAGAAAAGATAATCGCTAATGCTTATCGTTAGGGAGTGATTTCTTCCTTGGAGATGGCTCCGTATGCTCTTCAAGATCTGCCTTCGGTCCCCTACTCACGTTCTCTGCTTTTTGGTGTGGAGTGAATGATGTGAAATGCAAAATCTAGGGCTGGTATTTATAGGTGAGATCTAGTTACGGCGTAACTTAAGTTGAGAGTTACGCCGTAACCTTAATATCTTCATAATAATGCTCTCGTAATAGCTGGTTACGGCGTAACACATGGGATGAGTTATGCCGTATCTTCAATACAGGTTATAATGTCATCATTACACCGTAATCTTTGGAAGGAGTTATGCGTAGGTTGTAGCGGTGTGGAACTACTTTTGACCTAATGGGTTACGGCGTAATCCTTAGTAGGAGTTATGCCGTAATCTTCTGCTGAGCTGGCCTTCTGAGTCACACATTAGCTACGGCGTAATGTGAGAGAGGAATTATGCCGTAGCTTCATCATAGTGGGCATACTATCATTAATTCTTTATAAAATCTCCAAATCCGCGTCTCTTTAGCTCCAGTGCTCGTAATTTACCTAAAAGTGAAATATAGAGGAAAATAAGCGTAAATCCATATAAATGATATAAAATACGAGCATTATCGAGGGAAATTGACACTTAATATTCAGGACTATTTGATGTTATCAGCATGTCAAGTGTATGGAATCCTTAGAAGAGATCATAAATAAATACTGTGAAAAATCAATGAAGATGCATGACTCGAATAACGAATGGATTAAGAAATTCAAGGAAACCACATACTTGAATTTAAAGAAGCTCGACACTAAGAGGAAAAGTTTGGAGGCTAAGCTTTAACGATTAAACCAAACAGTCCTGGAATGTAAAAAGAATACGGTTGGAACTATCAAAGCAACTGTGGGAGAAATAAAGGAAGTCAACAAGGAGCCGGTTCCCTATAAGTTACCTATTGTCAAACCTTATGAACCACCTATCCCATTTCCAGGGTGTTTAAACAAGCCTTCCAAACTTATGTGTCCGCTTTTGAGGAAACTTTTAAGGTTGTAGAAACAAGCAAAGATCAATTGAATGAGAGGTAAGCAATGAGCTTGCAGGACGATGAAGAAATTCCAAAGACCCACGTGGAATCAACTAGAATGCATAATGTTGAGCGTTTGAAGGAATTAGGAGAAGAAATTTTGAACACAACTGAAAAGATGGAAATTATGGCACGAATGCCGGCTATTCAACAACAACAAGGAGTGTTCAATTCGTCAAGGCCATCAACTAAAACGGGTACGGTAAGGAGGGGAATGACATCTCCTTTAAGTTACGATTATAATTCATCATTTCCCCATCCCATAGCAAATTCACACCTTCATGGTGTTTATTGCTATTTTCACCCACACTTGATTTCAAGTGAGGGGAGAAACACCCTTTTACTTAGTAAATAAAGGTGGATTCAAGCTCGTGGCTCAAAAAAAACAAGCGCTTCGTGGGAGGCACCCCATGCCTATTTTTTTATTTTCTATTTTATTAGTATAGTTGGGTTTGGTATGTTTGTGTTTATACTTTGCATGAAATAAAGTATGGAGGTTGGGGTTTAATCTCACCAAAGAATGAACCAGTTTGGAATTTCCATTGTGTGCATCCATTATAGCATAACCAAACTCTACGGTTACGCTGTAACCCTCCTCCAGTAAGAACTAAGTCCCGGTTTTAACTAAATTATGACGTAACTCACTTATGTGATTACGCCGTAACATATCCTATAACCGAAAGTTCATTTTAAACTTACACACCATAACCTTATATTAGTTCTAAATGAAATTTGTGGGTGTGTTCACTGTAAGCCCTCACAAGACTTCACTGGTCCACTCGGGACACCGAGTGGTTTAAAAGGCTTGTTGCATACATTAAATGCAACAATGATTCCTACGAAAGTGACTTAGATTTTATTTGCTTTTGTTTTTCCTTTTTGTTTTTAAGATTATGCTTGTCGGTAGTTTGTGATTTTAGGGATTGAAGTTTGCTCAATGTAACACCACAAAAATTTCATTGTAATAGCGGAAGACTAGTTGGGATATTACGTAGAGGATCACAGTCATAATCATAGAAAATGATTCAAAAGAGACGTTTTGAAAGTCATTTTTATTCAATTCAAATACGAAAGCGTTGCCATTGTTTAGGAAATTATAAATGACACAAGAGTTTGAAATGACTGATAGAAATTATGTTTACACCAAAGACTCATGGTCTTTTGCCCACTTCGTGCCTTGAATTCTACTTGATTTACCTAAGATAAACATGTTAAAATGTCAATAAAATTATTGAGTGAATCCATAGTATTTGGGTTAATAATCATTTGAACACAAGGTGAGTAATAATAAATAAGGAGTAAATCAGGTTGTTTATTGCCATAAGTCTCATGAACTCAAACATTAACTGGTGTGATATAATATAAGGGGCCCTCAGGGTAGGAGCTTGCCATTCTCCTAGTATATATCAAATAATGTGCATTTGGCTACCAATCTTGCTAACACAAGGTTATCTATCCATATAGCTCAAATGGGTTGTCAACCTCCAATAGATCTATTCACAATATTCGTGTTCACTCGTAAGTGACTAAGGTTCATGATATGAGGGGCTTTATAAGGGCAATAGTGTGTCTTATGCAATAACATTCAGGATAGCATACAAAAAAAATACTTGTGTTCTGTTTGTAGCATGTATCTCCTTACGGGTTTGTAAAACATATAAAAGTGGGACTATGAACTCACCTAAGTTGGGGGGGGGGGTATAGACAAGCAAGTAGTATCAAGTGAAACTTGAGAACGGCTACAACATACAACCTAGATAATAGGGAAAACTTAGATTTTTGGTGGTTTGGGTGGTTTTGAGGTGCTTAAAATGCTTAAAGCTCAAAAACAATATATGAATGATATTAGCTTATTTCCTTGTGTTTAGACTCAGTGTGTGAGGTATCTTCAAAAGTTAGTGGCCGATAGGCTTAAAATTATGTTTGGCATTCTTCTTAGTGTGGACTTCATGTATCATTAGTATGTTGATGTAAAATCATAATGTTACTGGTTGAACCTTCAAGTTATGAGAAATTCACATTTTAGACATTACAGTGGATATTTACATTTTTAGTCCATATACTTTGGTAAAATTACACTTTTGGCTCAAAGTATTCAAATATGACCATTTATCATTATGGATTTCTAAATATTCTCTTTTTACCTTCATGTTTCCAAAATGGCAATTTTTGATACAAGTTTATAGATATTACACTTTTAGTCCTTGAACTTTAGTATTTTACAAAAATGGCCTTTCAAATACATATAATATCCAATTAATTCCATTTCTACACTTGGTTTACTGAAAGGGCTGTTTTAGCATAATTTTTAGAGAGTTGGCAGTTTTAGTTCTTATGGTTTAAAATGATTCGCAAAGTTAGTCCAAAGTTAAATATCTTTACATTTCAAGTCCTTATTCCTGCAAAATTACATGTTTAACCCAAAAGTACTTTTAAATTCAGTTTTTATTCTCTGATTACAAGTTTGGTAGTTTAGACCCTTACTTTTCAAAAGTGACAGTTTGGTCCTTCAAGTTTGGCATAGTTGCATTTTTAGTCCAAAATACATCTTTAGCAAATGTTATCATTTCCTTTTAATGTAAATAGTTCCAGAAGCTTATTGAATTTTTTAAAACAGCTTATTAGCTTATTAATAGCTTAATTTCAAGTCAATGGGCTTTAAACCAAACATACAGCCTAATGACACTTTTATGAGTCCAATGGACTTGGGGTTTTGTGGGCTTTTTTATAAACTTAATATAGACTACTTTCCATTTACAAAACATCTTATACAATGCTTATTCTCAAATGATTATTTTCAACTTATTGGGCTTTAAGGCCCATTAAGCGTTTTTAAAAGTTTTGGAACTGTTGCGATAAGCTTAAGCTTGTGGATTATAAAAGTTATTAAAGGAGCTTGTTAGGGTGATATAAGGGTATCTCCTGTTTGTTTAGTATACAAAGAGTTGAGTTACACTTTTTGTTTGGATTTGGGTACATTAAATCATGGTTTTACAAGACCAATTCTAAGCGACAAATCATTCCTGTTAAAGTTATAATACTTAGTAGATTATTGATATAGGTTAAGTTAACATCACAACGTGTGATATAGGGTTCTTATATGTTGCGATAAGTTAATTATAAGTATACTAACTCATTCCTTGCCATGTTGAGATTCAAGTGAGTGTTTTAGTTGGGTTTAAATTTAATGAGATGATGCAGGTTTTACTGACCAGGTCTTAATATTTATAGTGTCTCGCTATACCTATGGTCTACCCTAATGCACTAACGGGCAGTGTACCCTGTCGTGTATAGTGTAGTAAATGGTAAAGCCGAGGTCGTCCCAAGACCTATGTGTGTCGGATTATTACTAAGTCTAATTGTCACAGAATAATAATGGGTTTTGATAGGGATATAATTAATTAAACTACGAATGCAGAATATAAAAGAAAAGCAAATAAATGGTAAAGGGAAATCAATAGTAATGCAGTAGTTACGGCGTAAAGGGAAATCAATAGTAATGCAGTAGTTACGGCGTAACCTTCTATTTCTTCGTAAATACACTAGATCTGCTAGTTACGGCGTAACCTAATAAGTAGTTAAGCCGTAGTCTTCAATAAACTCGGTTACGTCGTAAGTAATGCAGTAGTTACGGCGTAAGTAACAGCGGCGTGGAACCTCTTTTGACCTAATGGAGTTACGTCGTAACCTTTGGGAAGAGTTACAACGGAACCTCTCGATAAGTTGAACTTCTGGGTCACGCAATAGTTACGGCGTAATGTGAGAGACGAGTTACGCCGTAACTTCTTCCAAATAGGCGTACTATGATAAATCTTTAGTAATGTTTCCATTTCCGCGTCTCTTTAGTTCCAATGCTCGTAATTTACCTGAAAGTGGAAAACAATGGAAAACAAGCGTAAATCCATATAAATGATATAAATAGCGAGCATTATCGGGGGAAATTGACACTTAATATTCAAGACTATTTGATGTTATCAAATATCCCCCCACTTGAACTCTACTTGCCCTCAAGTAGACCTTATTAGATAGATTCCTAAAAAGATATCTCCCAAAACCTGGAAAATATGAGTTTACAAATCCCTTATGCTAGAATAAAACAAAGCCGAACACCTTACGAAAGGGGAACAAACACTCAAATCTCTCTACTATTTTAAGTGTTAATTTCGGGGTGATCACTCAATCGCACAGTCATAGCATGTATTCTATCATAAGCTTGGAGGTTACACATATCTCCACCACTACAGTTAAGGGCTAAACAATTCTTGAAGGCAATATGGGTAGACACGACAAAGGTTAAGGGGTGACTCGTCATTACTAACATGTCACGGCGAAGTGGACAAAATCAATGATACATGACCAAATCCATGGCCAAGACACCAAAGATTGCTCGCTGCATCACCTAGACACGCTTCATGACTAAAGGGTAGGATAAGACATGGGATATATAATTGGTGTAAAAAACAAGCAGGTAGTCTAAATCTATAACTAAGTCATCACCACTTACCGTCCACCCAAAGTTCAAGCTTAGAAGTCTAGAGACCGGATCATGAAATGCAAAGTAGATGCGTCATTAGAGGACGTCGTGATGGGCACACTACCTTTTCTTCTTCAGTTGGTATAACTCCAACTCCAATCTTCTAATGTGACCGAGGTGGTCTCCTCGATACTAATCAATAGAGCTCATACAATAGTGCTTATAACATCGCACTTTACAATATCATAACTGAATCAAACTTTTTTTTTTTCGAATCATCATTGAGGTTTGATTTCGAATTGAGCATCTTCTGCAATGGCTGGCCTAACAATCCCTGGCCCTTGTTCTTCTCTTGTCAATGCCAAATATTCCTCAAGAGTGAGGTTATCGATTTTAATAGCTTCCATGGTACCTGAAAACTTGAAACATGATCGTGAGAAAAGTTTAAAAAACGAAATGAAACACTTAATATCAATCCTAATATAACTCCCCGGCAGCGGCGCCAAAAACTTGATGCAGGTTTTACTGACCAGGTCTTAATATTTATAGTGTCTCGCTATACCTATGGTCTACCCTAACGCACTAACGGGCAGTGTACCCGGTCGTGTGTAGTGTAGTAAATGGTAAAGGCGAGGTCGTCCCAAGAGCTATATGTGTCGGATTATTACTAAGTCTAATTGTCACAGAATAATAATGGGTTTTGATAGGGATATAATTAATTAATCTACGAATGCAGAATATAAAAGAAAAGCAAATAAATGGTAAAGGGAAATCAATAGAGGAATAGTGGAGCTAACCTATTCAATCCTCCTATCTAGTTATGTCTACGTCTACCTACTTCCAATTACTTCAGGTGGGGTCAAATTCGAGAGGGCAACATTTGGTCAATTCGCCCTAACCTATCAGCAAAGATGTCACCACAGGAGAAATCATGCGCACCGTCATAAGTCCTGTTGTTCCTGGTCCCCTAAGCCGAGTCATTAAGTACCGCTAGATGCTAGATTCTAAATAGTGAGTGCCCGCCCGTTAGGAACTTAGACACTACAACCCCAATTCTTAAGTTCATCCAAACGATAGGTGATCAGTTGGTCAAATCGCACAAGTAGAAAGGGTTGTCAGTTGGTCATATCTTACCCTTCCCGTCTCAGTCCGCTCACCTAGGGTCATTTGGTCATATCTCCTAGGCAATTGGCCTCTATCGGCATTCAAAACTACCGAACCAAGGGTGACTACCAAAGAACTATGCATGCATACACTTAGAAATAATTGTACGGAAGTAAAGGTAAACGCAAACAAAACAATTAAGGAATCATAACTAGGCTAGCACCAAAGGGTGCTTAGCCGCTCATATTAATCATGCAAATCATTTTAATATTCAAAGGTACAAAATACATGAATTGAAAGTAAAATAAATAATAAACGCTAAAGCTTATCATAATGGTGTGACTTCTCCCTTGGAAACAGCTCCGTATGCCCCCTAGACCTGCCTTGAGATTTTTCCCACGTTCTCAGAGTGTTGTGTGTGGAATGGGATGCTTTGAAATGCTGGAATTCGTGGGGTATTTACAGGCCAGGTCTGGGTTACGGCGTAAACAATAGAGGAGTTACGTCATAACCTTCTATTTCTTCATAAATGCACTAGATCTGCTAGTTACGGTGTAACCTAATAAGTAGTTACGTCGTAGTCTTCACTAAACTCGGTTACGTCGTAAGTAATGCAGTAGTTACGGCGTAAGTAACAGCGGCGTGGAACCTCTTTTGACCTAATGGAGTTACGTCGTAACCTTTGGGAAGAGTTACGCCGTAACCTCTTGATAAGTTGAACTTCTGGGTCACGCAATAGTTACGGCGTAATGTGAGAGACGAGTTATGCCGTAACTTCTTCCAAATAGGCATAATGTGATAAATCTTTAGTAATGTTTCCATTTCCGCGTCTCTTTAGCTCCAACGCTCGTAATTTACCTGAAAGTGGAAAACAATGGAAAACAAGCGTAAATCCATATAAATGATATAAATAACGAGCATTATCAGGGGAAATTGACACTTAATATTCAGGACTATTTGATGTTATCAAATATCCCCCCACTTGAACTCTACTTGCCCTCAAGTACACCTTATTAGATAGATTCCTAAAAAGATATCTCCCAAAACCTGGAAAATATGAGTTTACAAATCCCTTATGCTAGAATAAAACAAAGGCGAACACCTTACAAAATGGGAACAAACACTCAAATCTCTCAACTATTTTAAGTGTCAATTTCGGGGTGATCACTCAATCGCACAGTCATAGCATGTATTCTATCATAAGCTTAGCGGTTACAAAAATCTCCACCACTAGAGTTAAGGGCTAAACAATTCTCGAAGGCAATATGGGTAGACACGACAAAGGTTAAGGGGTGACTCGTCATTACTGTCACACCCCCAAAATATCGCAGCGGAACGATAGTGTCATTGGGGTATGACGTCATAGCACAAAGTATGGATACAGAAAACGACCTCTATAATGAGACGTTTTGAAAAGTTTACCATTCGATAAATAAGTTAATGTTTACACCACAAGAAATCACAAGGTTTGATAATACATAAAGAGTTTACAAAACATGTCGAATGGTAATTGTTAAAAGCACAAGACTCCAATGTATGCCATGCGACCCAAAAGCTCCATGAAATGCTATCACCTTAAGACCTGAGATAAACATGCTAAAAAGTGTCAACACAATGGTTGGTGAGTTCATAAGTTTGTGATGAAATGTAAAGCCTTTCAAAAATTGTTTATGCAGCAAAGGCATTGTAAATCCACTCAGTTCCAAGTTCCGCCCATACAAAACTTGCAACCTGTGTGTTTACAACCCATTGCCAAAATATAGAATTGTCAATCTTGTTTGTAAGTAGGACATAGGTGCATACGATATATACATGTACTTAATGCAAAGAATCACAGCCAACTGAACCTCTTGACAAGTCTAAATTATTTGTTATGTTTCATTGAATAACAGATTATATTCACCCCAGGTCACGTCATCAAGGACCCAAGGGTGGGGGCGTCAGCCCGATAGTACTATCAATACCTCTCCGCCGGCTCCCGCAGGAGTTAACCAGTTGCTAAAGTTTGTATGTTGATGCGTAATTGAAAACTAGTTTAGCACATTAAGGCACATATCGCAATAAACCACACATAATGTCCAAAGTGTATAAGAAGTATATTGTAACACAATTGTATAAATGGTTTGAGTATTCGCAAGAGTGAAACAAATATTTAAGCATGTATCTCCCCCAAATAGTTTGTAAGAATTTAAACGAGTAAAAGTGGGGTATGAACTCACCTGGTATGATGGATATGCTAACAAAATGAAGTGCACGAAAGTGAGACTCGGAAACTATCCGCGACCTAGAATGAATGTTATGATATGTAATGAGTTATGATGTTATGTTATGCATGCATTTCGTATGTTATTTATACCATTTACGAGTTTTGAAAATAATACTTATCGTCGAAAAATACTCTTTTGACGTCTTGACCATTCTTAAATTACTTTACAAGTATTTACGTCAAAATGTCATCCTACAATAGTTTCGTAATGATTTATAGTGAAATTTTCACTTTTCGTCGTAAAATCATGTCGTCGGAAATTTCATGAAAGTGACAAAAATGGCTTCGAAAAACTAGTCGTAAAATGGTGTACGTCGATCGTTAGGAAACGAATTCGACGGATTTGGAAAGTTTGTATCAAAATCTAGAAGTTTCAGTTCAGGAGTTTTCGACATAAAGGTCTCGAACATAAAGATAATAAGGGTTAAAGATGGTGATTTTGTCCAAGTGTTGTGTAAAAAGTGAGTTTCGGCAAAGTTTGAGCAACTGTAATTAATTTATTAAAACTCCGCTATACAAACGGTTGGTCGTTTTGAAAAATATGCTTGGTGATCTCGATTTTATTAGAAGACATCTCGTTACAAAAAGTTCCACATCATAGTTAAAAACAGCCTTCAACATGGTCGTTTTAGTTACCGTAACACTTGTCTCGTAAAAATAATATAGTTTTTCTGAAAATAATAGTTACGGAAATTTTATGAAAACGTGCATATCTTAGTCGTTTCAAATCCGTTTTCTACGTATAATACGTCCTTAGCTTTGTATCAAAGTATACTAATACATTTTTGACAAGTCGAAATAATTTGCAAAGCTTAAGGCTCGTTTTTGACTCGTACAAAATAAAAATAGTATGCTGAAATTTCAGAAAAATATATATTTCGTCGTCAAACTTGAAGAATTCATAACTTCTTCGTTATAACTCCGTTTTAATCCGTTCAAGCGGCCACGGATTCGTTTTAAAGTATATTTTCTAAATATCAAGGCCAAAAATTCGTGCCTACTGTCGGATTTTCCAGAAAATCAAAATAAGGACAGACCACTTTTAATACTTATCGAAAATAGTTTTTCTCGTACTAAACCTATTCCAATCCCTTCAAATCAACTCCAAAGCTAATCTAATCCTACCATACACCTTCTTAGGGTGTCATGGGTTCCTAAACATCATCAAGACCAAAATATACCAAGGGAATAATTATATGATGACCTTTATATATATATATCTCTAAAATCAATGGAAAAATGGTATAAACAACACAAGTCTTGCATGTTTGCTAGAAAAATGAAGAAATAAATATGAAATGAAGATGAAATATGTAAAATGAAAGAATATGCTTACAAGCTACTATGATGAGGTGCAAAGAACCAAGGTTTAACTTAAACACCCTAGGTTTTTATTTCAAAACCTTATTAAGAGTGTGATTCTAGATTGTTAATAAACTTGTGCTTGAAAGATTTTTGATGATGATCCCTTGTAAACACCTTGAAGAACCGGTTTTATAGAGGAAGAACAAAGAGAAGAAAACCTTTACTACTTGATGAATTATTGTAGTGAATGAGATGTGAAGTGAAATGAAAGGGTTGAGTACATATATATACAATCAAGAAACTACTACCAACTAATTAATGTCACCTCCCCCTTGGTCGGCCAAGGGGGGAGGTATATCAAAAATATATATATTGTTTTTTTCTTTATGATGTATAAAATGTGTTAAAAAGTGTAAGTGAAATGTGTAGTTAATAAAAATTGTTGTAACTTGTACATAGTTGTGAAAATTAGAGTAGTATGGACTAAAATAAGTTTTAAGGGATCAAGGTAAAGTATATTGTAGTTATAAAAATTGTAAAAATACATTTCTTGTAAAATTTGAGTGATAAAATAATTATCGTGTAGTTTTTAAGAAACACGTCGTAATAATATAAATTTAACGATTTATATACAAAATAGATTTAAAACACTAGGTAAACTAAAAATATAGTTTTATAAACTAAACATAAGTATAAAAATATATCGGGATCATTTTTAGAAGTAACGGATTAAATTTTTTAAAATAATAACTCACGCGATAACGTTTATTTAATATGAAATTTATGCGTTTAATGTGAAATGCAAAAATCATGAATGAACCGTTATGAAATGATGAATATGGAGTATGAGGAATGACCGGAATTTGAGAATTGTGACAATTACTAACATGTTACGGCGAAGTGGACAAAATCAATGATACATGACCAAATCCATGGCCAAGACACCAAAGATTGCTCGCTGCATCACCTAGACACGCTTCATGACTAAAGGGTAGGATAAGACATGGGATATATAATTGGTGTAAAAAACAAGCAGGTAGTCTAAATCTATAACTAAGTCATCACCACTTACCGTCCACCCAAAGTTCAAGCTTAGAAGTCTAGAGACCAGATCATGAAATGCAAGGTAGATGCGTCATTAGAGGACGTCGTGATGGGCACACTACCTTTTCTTCTTCAGTTGGTATAACTCCAACTCCAATCTTCTAATGTGACCGAGGTGGCCTCCTCGATACTAATCAATAAAGCTCATACAATAGTGCTTATAACATCGCACTTTACAATATCATAACTGAATCAAACTTTTTTTTTTCGAATCATCATTTTTTTTCTTTCAACATAACATAATAACATAATATCCCCCCACTTGAGATGAACAATGGGAATTCGGGGGGTCTTCACTAATCTTCATAAATGTTGACGATGAAAGCGTGATTTCCAAACCTTTCCACTCGAACCTTGAACTTAGGCAAATGATGACTTCCCAATTACAAATAAATACCACAGGGTAGGCTAAGGTGTATAGGTGTAACGAAACAATATATTGGGTTGACAAAATGAAAGGAATGGCTCAGAAGGGTGTATCTAGGGGTATCTTGCACTAAAAGGGAGTGCAACAAAAGGGTTTCACATGGGGGTCGAAAAGTCGAGGTGACTAATCGATAGACTCACAATGGTAGGCTGTTTGGGTGATAATCCTATAATATTGCCTTCTAAAACTGAAAAGTCCAAATACATCAAGCTAACTCAACATACCTCGTCTATGGTCTCGAAATGATGCAAAGGCCAAGTTCTGAAGTTTACAAGCTACCGGCACACTCATAATTTGGTGGATTTGGGGAAAAATATTGGAAACGGATAAGGCTAATCTCACCATGTAATGTCAAGGGTTGTATGTGCTCGGCTAAGGTATAATCTAGTTAGGTTCGGAAAAACAAGTCAAAATTTTCAAAATGGCATAATTTTTCAAAATAAACTAGAAAAATGAGGGCGAAATAAAGTTCAAGAGATAATTCTACTCCCGTCCATCCACTATAATTGTACAAAGTCCCTTTTGTACTAGGCATTAAAATAAAGATGAAGAGAAAGGTAGAATTAGAGCGAGAACTTCCCTGAAATTTGCTCCAAAAAGAAGAAGGCCCACGAGAAAGAACCGTGCCTTCGTTTAAGCGTCATGAACAAACTTCAATCCTTGAAATCACAATACCGACAAGCATAATTCTAAAAAGAAAAAAAATAAAATGAAAAAAAAACCTAACTCACTTTCATAGGAATCACAGTTGCATTTAGCGAATGCAACAAGCCTTTTAAACCACTTGGTGTCCCAAGTAGACGAGTGAAGTCTCGTGAGGGTTTACAGGGAACAAACCCACAAAGTTCATTTAAAAACTAATACAAGGTTACTGTGTTTTAAAATGAAAGAATTAAAGCCGAGGAGAGTTACGTCGTAACTCCTATTAGGGAGTTACGCCGTAACTGGCAAAACCTGGTATGAGCTGTGAAGCGAGTAGTTACGGCGTAACCACTGAGATGGTATTACGCCGTAATTGGTAATGCGTCAAGAATTCTGCTGCTAAAATGTTGGTTACGGCGAAATCACCAAGATGAGTTACGCCGTAACTCTGCTCAGATCAGCAACTGCAGTAGCAATTAGTTCCTGCAAAATTGGTTAGAAAACACAAAACCCAACAGAAAGGAAATAAAATAAAAGAAAGGGATAATTCGGGTTGTCTCCCGAAAGAGCACTTTTCTTAATTAACGAGTCTTTAAGTTAGACTCAGAGCCGCGGGCTACCTATGGGGGCCTTTTAACTTGCCCCACTTCCATCATTCGTTGGTATTCATTCATCAATTATTAAGCCCTTCTTTCCTTGTAGAATTATTGAGCCCAATTGTTCCCAACTTATGTGAAAGCCATTTATCACATGATTCTCCATGGTCATCATCTTTAGTAATAATATTATCAGTAATGCTGATGTTGGATCTTGTTCCGCCTATAATGTCAGTGAGATGGTTGCACCCATATTGCTTGACCAGTTCCTTAATAAAGTTCGAGCTTCCAAGCTTTAATTTGTACCATACTTCCAACGCTAACTCAACATCATGTTTTTCTCCCTTATGAGGGTAATCCATTCATTAGCTTTTCTTTCACATTTTTGAGGACGAGTAAACGGTGGCCATGCTGATTCGCATTCTTTGGTTGACATCGAGTTGCAAAAATGTTTATTTGGACTTAGAGTTTCCTCAATGCTTTGGACAATTTCATCCTGTTTCTGCTTACAATGATCAATACTTTCTTTACGACTATTAGTAATAGGTTTAGAGTGTAGAGTGGGGTTCAGCGATTAAACATTATTAGAAGTTTTAGTTTTTGGTTTTAAATGCTCATTCATACTAAAAGTTATTCGTTCATTTTCGGTCCCCAAAGAAATTTGTTTTTCAAAAACCATAATTTGAGCCCTACAAGTGGCCAGAAAAGGTCTTCCAACAATCAAGTTGTAAGCCTCCCGCTTTCCCATGTCAATAACTACAAAATCGGTGGGGAAGAAAATTTTTCCAATTTTTAAAAGCACATTGTTCACAATTCCCCTCGGTACAGCCTTAGAGGAGTCCGCCATTTCAATCATAATAGTTGTTTCTTTTAAATTGGTAAGTTTGATTTTTTCAAATAAAGTGGTTGAGATAAGGTTAACCCCAGCCCCTAAATCAGCTAATGTGGGAATCTTAATGTTACCAATAGTGCAAGGGAGAAGAAAACTTTCCTGGTATTGCAGCTTTTCAGGAAGTTGGCTTGGTAGGAACTCGTCGTCTTCTGCTTTATCATCCTCTCTTAGGTAGTTAATCCCGAAGAGATCATTAGTGATAGAGGATGTGCATTGCTCCTTTTTTGCTTTATCCTGCGCAAATATGGCCTTGCAGGAAGTGGCTTTAGCATAACTTGTTTCAAAGTTCTTAGCTAATTGCCCAATTTGTGTTTCGAGGTTCTTAATTGCAGCATCTTGGTTACGTAGGTTCGTATTGGTGTCCTCCTTTACTTTGACCATCCATTCCTTGAGTCTATCTTCCTTTTTTGTCGATTCTTCAATGTGTCGGTGCATTATTTCTTCAAGGCTAGGTTTAGGAGGATTATTGTTGATTCTTGTGTAGAACCCAGGGGATTTTTCACGATACCTAAGTTAGTAATTGTTGTAGCTGTTGAAAGGGAATTCTTTCCCATAGTTCACTTCTCCAATCCTTTTAACTTCTTCATTTGGAGGAACATTCTTTAGAAGGACGAGCCCCATCTCGCTCCACTTGAATGGAATGCACATTTTCCTTGAGCTTCTTCATTTCTCTTCCAAGGCTTTCTTATTTGTTGTTTATCGCTGCATGGCGCTAATGTCATTATTCTTACTTCGATTGCTTCCTCCATTGTGCCATTTGTGAGAGTGGTCTGCCGTTTTTTAATGGTTTCCAAAGCTATGGTGGGTGTCATACTATGAATCGGCCCTTGAGAATCAATCATTTGTCTTGAAGAGATGTTCAGTCCCTTGTAGAAGACGTTCACTTTTTGTTGGCTGTTGAGATCGTGAGTAGGGCACTTGTATAACAATTCGTTGTATCTTTCCCAAGCTTGGTATAACGTTTCATCACCCTATTGCTTGAAGTTATGAATTTCTTCCATCTGCTTAGCCGTCTTTGATGGAGGACAATATCTCTGAATGAAATATTTTTTTAAGATAGGCCAAGTGTTGAAAGTCCCTGCAGGTAATCGATCAACCCATATTTTTGCAGCTCCCATAAAAGAAATAGGGAATACTCATAGCATTATAGCATCGTGTGAGACTCTGGGGATTTTGAATAGGCTGACAATGTATTCGACGTTGTCTACATATTCATGGGCATCATTGGTGATGCTTCCAGAGAATGGGTTTGCACGCAATTCCCTCATGAATTGAGGTTTGATTTCGAATTGAGCATCTTCTGCAATGGTTGGCCTAACAATCCCTGGCCCTTGTTCTTCTCTTGTCAATGCCAAATATTCCTCAAGAGTGAGGTTATCGATGTTAATAGCTTCCATGGTACCTGAAAACTTGAAATATGATCGTGAGAAAAGTTTAAAAAACGAAATGAAAGACTTAATATCAATCCTAATAAAACTCCCCGGCAGCGGCGACAAAAACTTGATGCAGGTTTTACTGACCAGGTCTTAATATTTATAGTGTCTTACTATACCTATGGTCTACCCTAATGCACTAACGGGCAGTGTACCCGGTCGTGTGTAGTGTAGTAAATGGTAAAGCCGAGGTCGTCCCAAGAGCTATGTGTGTCGGATTATTACTAAGTCTAATTGTCACAGAATAATAATGGGTTTTGATAGGGATATAATTAATTAAACTACGAATGCATAATATAAAAGAAAAGAAAATAAATGGTAAAGGGAAATCAATAGAGGAATAGTGGTGCTAACCTAGTCAATCCTCCTATCTAGTTATGTCTACGTCTACCTACTTCCAATTACTTCAGGTGGGGTCAAATTCGAGAGGAAAACATTTGGTCAATTCGCCCTAACCTATCAGCAAAGATGCCACCACAGGAAAAATCAGGCGCACCGTCATAAGTCCTGTTGTTCCTGGTCCCCTAAGCCGAGTCATTAAGTACCGCTACATGCTAGATTCTAAATAGTGAGTGCCCGGCCGTTAGGAACTTAGACACTACACCCCCCAATTCTTAAGTTCATCCAAACGATAGGTGATCAGTTGGTCAAATCGCACAAGTAGAAAGGGTCGTCAGTTGGTCATATCTTACCCTTCCCGTCTCAGTCCGCTCACCTAGGGTTAGTTGGTCATTTCTCCTAGGCAATTGGCCTCTATCACCATTAAAAACTACCGAACCAAGGGTGACTACCAAAGAACTATGCATGCATACACTTAGAAATAATTATACGGAAGTAAAGGTAAACGCAAACAAAACAATAAGGAATCATAACTAGGCTAGCACCAAAGGGTGCTTAGCCGCTCATATTAATCATGCAAATCAATTCAATATTCAAAGGTACGAAATACATGAATTGAAAGTAAAATAAATAATAAACGCTAAAGCTTATCCTAATGGTGTGACTTCTCCCTTGTAAACAGCTCCGTATGCTCCCCTAGACCTGCCTTGAGCTTTTTCCCACGTTCTCAGAGTGTTGTGTGTGGAATGGGACGCTTTGAAATGCTGGAATTCGTGGGGTATTTATAGGCCAGGTCTGGGTTACGGTGTAACCAATAGAGGAGTTACGCCGTAACCTTCTATTTCTTCGTAAATGCACTAGATCTGCTAGTTACGGCGTAACCTAATAAGTAGTTACGCCGTAGTATTCAATAAACTCGGTTACGTCGTAAGTAATGCAGTAGTTACGGCGTAAGTAACAGCGGCGTGGAACCTCTTTTGACCTAATGGAGTTACGTCGTAACCTTTGGGAAGAGTTACGCCGTAACCTCTTGATAAGTTGAACTTTTGGGTCACGCAATAGTTACGGCATAATGTGAGAGACGAGTTACGCCGTAACTTCTTCCAAATAGGCATACTGTGATAAATCTTTAGTAATGTTTCCATTTCCGCGTCTCTTTAGCTCCAATGCTCGTAATTTACATGAAAGTGGAAAACAATGGAAAACAAGCGTAAATCCATATAAATGATATAAATAGCGAGCATTATCGGGGGATATTGACACTTAATATTCAGAACTATTTGATGTTATCATGAGACATGTGAATAAATATAGAAAAGCTTGTGTGTTTTGTACGTGTAATAAACAACTCAAGTATTAAGAAAATGGCAAATTGTTTGAGAGACTTACTACACCTTTAAAAGGTGGGTCGTACGTGACTGTTTGGACTAGGAAAGGTGATGAGGACCTTGTATCTGGTTTGTTGGCACACCAAAGTAATGAGAGGGCTTCTTGGATGACTTGGGCACGCTTGGGATCACCTATAGTTTACTTGTTTCTTCTTGTACAAATTTCCAGGAACCAAAGGACTTAGAAGGTTTTGTTTGTGAGAGTTTGAGTATGTACATGAAGTGTGTTTGTGCTTGGGTTATATTAAATGAGATAGGTGCAAAAGGAATAAGAGATGAGAGGATAATGTATAGGGACTAAGGCTAGTGGTATAGGTATACATGAGTGAATTGCAAATTGTGTTACAAGTGTGACTTTGGTTTTAGTTTAAGTGAGTGACGAGGTACAAGGGTTCTAGAAACCGACCTTGGGTCTGTTTCGTGTACTAGGAGCCCCCAAGAAACATGTAAAGTGTTATATGTTGAGTTTTGATGTTTAAACATGCATACATGAGGTTTGTTTGATCTAGGACTTAAATGGGTTGAAAACAATAGTTAATGTGACCAAATGATCACATAATGATCGAGTTAGGGTTAAATGGAGTTGTATGTGTCAAGAACATGCATTATATGGCTCTTAATGTCCCTTAAGGTGTTTGTTTAAGCTTGGAAACTGTAACAATTTGCATTTTCGGGTCACTATTTACTTTTACTATTCAATGTTACTATTTACTTTTCACTATTCATCCCGTAAAATTTTTATTTCACATTCTCGTAGGATAAATTATTTTAGTAAAGACCTGAGAGTTCGACAATCGTTAGATCATTTTCGCAATAGTTATTAAGAAAACATCGTCTTAAAGTTTCATTTTGGTCGGAACACCATTTCAACGTCCCGCGCATAACGAAAACTGCCTCTGACAATTTTCCCCGCATTAGATTAATTTTTGGATCAATCATGATGAATTTGAGAATTTTTAAGATTTTTTTTATGTTACCAAATAAGCCCAGCGCAGTACGAAACTAAACTTACGTTTTAAACAATTCTACTTACATCCAGACTTAACGATTCCTGCATTGTATTTCCTTAGATTTTTAGAAACTTTTACATTTTTGGAAAAGTCAAACATATTTCCCTCCTCCTTTGACCATAAAGAAATTAACCTTGTACGTTTGATGAGTGTCTAAATACTCATCATTTTTGTACTGTTTAAACTGCAAAAACATCTGAAAACACTCAGAAATGCATCAAAATGATAAAAATATCACAAATAAGTGTTTTATGTGTTTTAAATGCAAAAATATCAAAATCTGGTGAAAAACGTATAAAGTTTGCATAATTGGCAGTTTTAGTCCCCCAAGTTTCAAAAGTTGTCAAAAACAGTCCCTGGTAAAACAAAATAAAGAAAAATGTTATTCAAGGTCCCTGAATTATTCTAACTTGTCAAAAATGGTCCTTGAATAAATCTTTTGTTAAATGGCAGAAAAGGTCCCTAAACTATTAAAACTTGTCAATTTTGGTCCCTGTGACAACTTTGGGAAATTGGCAGGATTGGTCCTTCAAAAATCAGAAGTTGCAAATTAGGTCCTTGTTATTTAAAACCTATCCAAGACCCCTTTACACCTTTGAACCCTGCCAATTGCCAATTGACCCCTGCCTTATTCCTCTTTGACCCCCTGTCACAAACCTATTTTGGACCTTTGGTCAAACCAAGTCAAACAAATAAGCTTTTCCCTCCACCTCCTGCTTCCCTCTCCAACTTGCCTGCAAATCCCTGCAACTCCCCTCTCCCATCACCCAGACCTTATCCCAACACCTCTCACCCCTCATCATCACCCCTACAAATCTACCCCCCCCCCCTAGTTGCTAGCTCAGAAGCCACAGTGGTCAAAACCACTTTTCCCGCCAAAACCACCCAATGGCCATTTTGCACTTAAGTGATCCAGTGGACAAGATTATAAGTGGGATCCACTCAGAAGACATGTGGGAAGCTGTTTTGAGTATAAAAAAGAGAAGAGAGGCAACTGATAAGTAGTAGTTTTAGTTTTATTTTCTTTGTATGTCGTTTTTTTTAAGTAATCTTAATTAGAGTTCTAAAATGTAATTTTTAAGCTTCAATGTGTTAAACTCTAGTTACTTTATCATTGTAGTCCACTTTTGACTATCAATATCAAGGTTTTGTATAAATTCATGTTTTAAGGTTAACTGTGGCAATCTCAGTTTCAAATTTCTATACCCAAGCTTTTATTAGCTTATTTTTAAGCTTAAACAGGTTTACTTAAGCTTATTAGAGCTTTTGGTAAGCTTGGACAACATTTTCAAGCAAATTTGGTTGATGGTCAACAAAAGTCAAACTGGGTCAAAATGGAGAAGAAATTGGACATGGGTTGATGCAGAGGTTGGAATGGGTTTGAAATAGAATAGGTTAGGTTGGTTTTGGGTTTGGTTTAGCCTGCAACTCTAGCTGGAAACCTGTGAGTGATTATCTCAGTTTCAATTTTTATCCAGTTTACTTGTTATGCTTATATCTGTCCTTGTGGCTTAGACTAGTTTTAATCCACTTATTAAGTTGTTATTAGGTTAGTTATAATCAGTTTTAGTGTCTGCTATAGCCTAATCAATGGTTAGCTCTATTTTCATTGCAAAACAGTAGATATAAGTGTGTTTGGATAGGCTGCATAATCTGTCTTAGAGGTGTATGTAGTGGTTAATATCTGTTGGATCATGCTTGTTAAGTCCTATTGAACTCATATCTGTCTTAATCTTGTGCCTGCACAGGCTCAAAGTCAAATCTCCACTTAAACTATCTCTACAGTTTAACTGTTGAGATTTTGTCAAAACAAAATCTTGTTTTGTGTTTGTATACTTAGATAAAGCTTGCATTAGATCTATTTCATCAATAAACATCATATTCAGTCCTTGAATTTGATCCAAACCTCAAATTAGTCAACATTTCAGTTTTGTTAAAAAGTCAAAATATTGAAATAGTCAGTTTATGCTCAACTAGGGAGAATTTTCTTGGACTCATCTCTGGGCCAAATTCAGTGAAAATTGTGGCTTTAAAAAGTTCAACTGGTCTAGGTTATTGTTGTGATTTTTGTGTATTTTTGTAAATTTTCTATAAGCTTCATATGGGCTTATCAATTGGGGCTTATGTGCCCTGTGCACTGACTCAGTTTTGACTGAGTCTGCACAGGGATCTTGCAAGGTCTGCACAGGGCTCATCTTTGCTCATCATGGTCTGCATTTTGGTTTAGACATTCTTAACCAGGTCCTCTTTAAGTTCTAGCATTTGCTTTTTAGTCTCCAGCTTATTCATGTGCTTATTTTCTAGTCCAAAGTAGGCATCAAAACCTGTTTTTAGCCTATAACTCAAATCAACCAATTCATAGCAACTTGCAATTCTGTGGTTGAGAGCAGTTATAACTTGTTGCATTCTGGTTATTTTAGCATAGTAGAGTTTCTGTAAACAGTTGGTAGCTTTTTGTGTTTGTTGGCTTAATTTAAGTGCTTATTTATAAGCACTTTGCACATCAGTTTCAATTTCTTGCACACAAGAGCCTGTTTTTCCATTTTTCCTAGGTTCCTTATATTATTTTAAGCTTTTCTTGAATTTTTCATATTTTTCCTGTCCTGTTTGCTATTTTTCTTAATTTAAACTAGTTTTTAAGCATTTTTAATTAGCTTTTATTGCAATTAATTAAGAAAAGTCTCAAAAAAAATAAGTTTTCATTTTTCTTAAGTTAAGATAAATATAAAAAGACAAAAAAATATTTTTCTAGATTTTTCTTAGTTAAATTTGTATTTTTAAGTAATTTAAGTAGTTTTAAATAGTATTTAATTCCTAGAAAATCCAAAAATAATCAGAAAAATATAAAAATAGTTTTGAAAATTATTTTTTGTTATTTTAGATTTTTTTAAGTCATAATTTTATTTTTCTAGCTTTATTTCATAATTTCTTGTATTTTAGGTTATTACTAAATAGTTAGAAATAGTTTTTAATTAATAATAATTAATTAAATAGTTATAAAAAATAATTTTCTTTTTCTATAAATTTTCTTTTATCATTAGGTTTGTAAAAACATCATTTTCATATTTTTAGGATTTATATTGTGTAAGTTTCACGTTTTCATTTGTACGTCGCGTAGTTTTTAATTTCAGTTTTATAAAAATATAAAAACAAAAACATCATTTTCATATTTTTAGGATTTATATTGTGTAAGTTTCACGTTTTCATTTGTACGTCGCGTAGTTTTTAATTTCAGTTTTATAAAAACATAAAAACAAAAACATCATTTTAAATATAGTGATAGCGTTTATTTAATAATTTTTATCTTTTTAATTTTCTTTAATTTGCATTTAAGCCCCTGTAGTTTATGGGCTTTCTCTTTAGGTATAGATCAATCACTATCCTTTCCCTTTCAAATCCTCTCCATCACTACACGTTTGGCTATTCTCGCACAGCTCGTTGGGACTTAACGACCTGGGGAAACACTATACTCTCCTGATCTTCATTGCATTTGCTTCTGAGCTGTTTTAAGTTTGTTACGGTCGGCCATTCACAAGTGGCCGGCTTGAGTGATAAAACTTGACGGTTTGGAGCGGATCAAATTTTGGCGCCGCTGCCGGGGAGCAGTGCTAATAGTCTTACGTTTAGCAGATTAGTGATTTGAATAATCACTCCTTGTTTATACCATCTGTATGTATTTATATTTTCTTATAAATCAAAAACCCAAAAAGATTTTCAGTCTTTGTTTTTGCAAAATGTTTTTCAAAAATACCAAAAATATTCCTCTTTACCCTCTTACCCTTTTTGATTCTTTATCCCTTTACCCTCTATCCATTTGATTCTAACTTCTTCTATTCTCATGGAATCTCTCGACTACGACGAATTCTGGGACGAAGCTGAAAAACTTCAGACTTTATCGCAAATGTCAAGAATTCGTGTTGTTCGTGATGATCCATTAATTCTGCGTAGGGAAATAGAACGAGAAACCGGGGTGACAAAGGACCAGGTACTTCCCTCTGATAATGGAGGTACTAAATACGTCCAACCTACGGTTATCCAAAGATCTAAACCCTCAATTGCTCCTAAGCCGTCTAGAATTGATTTTAAACTTTCACGATTTACGGTTAAAAGCAAACATGCAGAATTCAGACCGGTGACTAGCAAGAATGACTTGCCTAATCTTCACGTTTCTCAAGAACCAGAACCGGAGACCATAACGGAAGTGGTGGAAATTGCTAGCTCTCAGAGCACACCACTTGTCCCACCTCCGGATTTTTCAAAATGTTCTTCGAGTCTTAACAGTCATTCGGATCACCATGTTGGTTTTGTTGATTCTTTGAATAAACCGATTCCTTCTCATAACTCTAAAATAGAATCGTTTATTCCTTGTGTCGATGTTAATAGCTTCCATGGTACCTGAAAACTTGAAATATGATCGTGAGAAAAGTTTAAAAAACGAAATGAAAGAGTTAATATCAATCCTAATAAAACTCCCCGGCAGCGGCGCCAAAAACTTGATGCAGGTTTTACTGACCAGGTCTTAATATTTATAGTGTCTGACTATACCTATGGTCTACCCTAATGCACTAACGGGCAGTGTACCCGGTCGTGTGTAGTGTAGTAAATGGTAAAGCCGAGGTCGTCCCAAGAGCTATGTGTGTCGGATTATTACTAAGTCTAATTGTCACAGAATAATAATGGGTTTTGATAGGGATATAATTAATTAAACTACGAATGCATAATATAAAAGAAAAGAAAATAAATGGTAAAGGGAAATCAATAGAGGAATAGTGGTGCTAACCTAGTCAATCCTCCTATCTAGTTATGTCTACGTCTACCTACTTCCAATTACTTCAGGTGGGGTCAAATTCGAGAGGACAACATTTGGTCAATTTCGCCCTAACCTATCAGCAAAGATGCCACCACAGGAAAAATCAGGCGCACCGTCATAAGTCCTGTTGTTCCTGGTCCCCTAAGCCGAGTCATTAAGTACCGCTACATGCTAGATTCTAAATAGTGAGTGCCCGGCCGTTAAGAACTTAGACACTACACCCCCCAATTCTTAAGTTCATCCAAACGATAGGTGATCAGTTGGTCAAATCGCACAAGTAGAAAGGGTCGTCAGTTGGTCATATCTTACCATTCCCGTCTCAGTCCGCTCACCTAGGGTTAGTTGGTCATTTCTCCTAGGCAATTGGCCTCTATCGCCATTCAAAACTACCGAACCAAGGGTGACTACCAAAGAACTATGCATGCATACACTTAGAAATAATTATACGGAAGTAAAGGTAAACGCAAACAAAACAATAAGGAATCATAACTAGGCTAGAACCAAAGGGTGCTTAGCCGCTCATATTAATCATGCAAATCTATTCAATATTCAAAGGTACGAAATACATGAATTGAAAGTAAAATAAATAATAAACGCTAAAGCTTATCCTAATGGTGTGACTTCTCCCTTGTAAACAGCTCCGTATGCTCCCCTAGACCTGCCTTGAGCTTTTTCCCACGTTCTCAGAGTGTTGTGTGTGGAATGGGATGCTTTGAAATGCTGGAATTCGTGGGGTATTTATAGGCCAGGTCTGGGTTACGGCGTAACCAATAGAGGAGTTACGCCGTAACCTTCTATTTCTTCGTAAATGCACTAGATCTGCTAGTTACGGCGTAACCTAATAAGTAGTTACGCCGTAGTCTTCAATAAACTCGGTTACGTCGTAAGTAATGCAGTAGTTACGGCGTAAGTAACAGCGGCGTGGAACCTCTTTTGACCTAATGGAGTTACGTCGTAACCTTTGGGAAGAGTTACGCCGTAACCTCTTGATAAGTTGAACTTTTGGGTCACGCAATAGTTACGGCATAATGTGAGAGACGAGTTACGCCGTAACTTCTTCCAAATAGGCATACTGTGATAAATCTTTAGTAATGTTTCCATTTCCGCGTCTCTTTAGCTCCAATGCTCGTAATTTACATGAAAGTGGAAAACAATGGAAAACAAGCGTAAATCCATATAAATGATATAAATAGCGAGCATTATCGGGGGAAATTGACACTTAATATTCAGGACTATTTGATGTTATCATGAGACATGTGAATAAATATAGAAAAGCTTGTGTGTTTTGTACGTGTAATAAACAACTCAAGTATTAAGAAAATGGCAAATTGTTTGAGAGACTTACTACACCTTTAAAAGGTGGGTCGTACGTGACTGTTTGGACTAGGAAAGGTGATGAGGACCTTGCATCTGGTTTGTTGGCACACCAAAGTAATGAGAGGGCTTCTTGGATGACTTGGGCACGCTTGGGATCACCTATAGTTTACTTGTTTCTTCTCGTACAAATTTCCAGGAACCAAAGGACTTAGAAGGTTTTGTTTGTGAGAGTTTGAGTATGTACATGAAGTGTGTTTGTGCTTGGGTTATATTAAATGAGATAGGTGCAAAAGGAATAAGAGATGAGAGGATAATGTATAGGGACTAAGGCTAGTGGTATAGGTATACATGAGTGAATTGCAAATTGTGTTACAAGTGTGAGTTTGGTTTTAGTTTAAGTGAGTGACGAGGTACAAGGGTTCTAGAAACCGACCTTGGGTCTGTTTCGTGTACTAGGAGCCCCCAAGAAACATGTAAAGTGTTATATGTTGAGTTTTGATGTTTTAAACATGCATACATGAGGTTTGTTTGATCTAGGACTTAAATGGGTTGAAAACAATAGTTAATGTGACCAAATGATCACATAATGATCGAGTTAGGGTTAAATGGAGTTGTATGTGTCAAGAACATGCATTATATGGCTCTTAATGTCCCTTAAGGTGTTTGTTTAAGCTTGGAAACTGTAACAATTCGCATTTTCGGGTCACTATTTACTTTTACTATTCAATGTTACTATTCACTTTTCACTATTCATCCCGTAAAATTTTTATTTCACATTCTCGTAGGATAAATTATTTTAGTAAAGACCTGAGAGTTCGACAATCGTTAGATCATTTTCGCAATAGTTATTAAGAAAACATCGTCTTAAAGTTTCATTTTGGTCGGAACACCATTTCAACGTCCCGCGCATAACGAAAACTGCCTCTGACAATTTTCCCCGCATTAGATTAATTTTTGGATCAATCATGATGAATTTGAGAATTTTTAAGATTTTTTTTTATGTTACCAAATAAGCCCAGCGCAGTACGAAACTAAACTTACGTTTTAAACAATTCTACTTACATCCAGACTTAACGATTCCTGCATTGTATTTCCTAAGATTTTTAGAAACTTTTACATTTTTGGAAAAGTCAAACATATTTCCCTCATCCTTTGACCATAAAGAAATTAACCTTGTACGTTCTACCTTTTTCTTAAATCGCGTAACTTTTAAACTTCGCAAATAACTGTTAAGTTATCCCACGTATGACGAAAACCACATTTTTACATCTCATATCACTTTTAGACTAATTTTAGCCTACTCTAAATAAATTCACGGTCGTTTCCCTGAAATTTCGTTCTTTTCTGATAAACTACGAATTACGCGTTTTTGACCCGTATTTCCAGTTTTAAGCAGCGTTTTTGCACCCAATAAGACTTATCACCCATTTTATATTTTTATATGGAGCATAATGATGAGTTTCATCATTCCTGCAAGTTTCATATTTTTACGATACCCGGTTTTACCTTTTATGGCTTCGGTTAGCATTTAACGGAACCAAAACTCACTCCGTAACCAAGATAATATCAAAACTATCTACCAAAGTCATCCTATCTTATCATGAACGAAATTAGGGAGGGGAGTCATCATGTTGGTGTCAAAATCCTAAGCATACTTTCTTTAGATCATTACATGTGTAAACTTAACCATGGTTAGTTTTTAACCCAATATATAGTTAACCATAATCTCTAGCCTATAAATACCAAGCTAAATCACTTCATTTTTCTTGCACCACCCCTTCTTATCATCTAAAGTCCTAAACCCTAAGGCATTTCTTATAGATCTTGTAAGAACATTCATGTGTTCTTGAAGAAAACTAGCGTTTGATCTTCGTTCTTGGAAGTTTTCAAGAAAAAGTCGTTATAATCTTCAAATATCTTTAAGTCTCCAAAAAGACGTCGTTATAATCTTCTTTTCTTCTTCGGGTTCTCAAGAAGGCGTTGTTATAATCTTCTAATAGCCGTGGGTTTTCGAAGATTGCAAATTCTACGTCGAAGCTCCGCTAATATTTTATTTTTTCATAATACTCAAGGATTCTATTTTAAGGTAAGTATATATATAACTCAAACTTATTTAAATACTTATAAACTTTGTTAGTTTATTTATCGTATTTATAAACTCTTAATTTATCATATAATCAAATAATTAAAATACATGTTTCACGTATTGAGCACTACAACACTAGGGAACTTCATGTGAGGGGTTCATTTGGGTAAACGGATCGACGAGTTGCTGGATTTACGATTTAAAGTGTCCTAGCTCCTTGAACGTTTACTGCATGACCTCTGAATTATGATGGCCCGAACGGTAGTACGAGATATACAAACTAAAACCATTTCTATAAACAAACATACAAATACTACGTCATGATCAATATAATGGCATATATAGGCTCGTTCATGTTTTCTTAGGCATTTTTCCGAACCTAAGAGTTGACATCATATTCTAGGTTATACGTAGAGACTTCCAGGCTTATCCATCGATCCCGTTATACGTTGTGATATCATTTTTAAGGTGAGTTTCATAACCCCTACTTTTATACCTTTTGAATTACTTTTGGGGGAGATACATGCTCAAATATTTTCATTTACTTTCACAAGTACTCTAAACTTTTAAGGATTTCCGTGAGTCATAGCCCCTACTCTTTTAATACTTGTTTTACAAACTCTTTGGGGGAGATACATGCTCAACTATTTCTTTTACTTTTACAAATACTCAAAACATTATACTTGATTGCATTATACGTGATTGCATTATACTTGATCGCATTATACTTGGTTGCATTATACTTGATTACGTTATACTTGATTTCGTTTTACATGCTTGGAAATACTTAACTCGCTTAAATACATGAATTGTATTTACAAACGTACGCAATACTCTATGCTGTCGGAGAGATATTGATAGTACTATAAGTCGGGTATATGCCCCCGCCCATGGTACCCGATTCATGACCATGGGATTAATATAGTACTATTTGGGAAGATGCCCCCGCCCATGGTACCCGATTCATGACCTTGGGTGAATATAATCCGGTGTATTGTGCAAACTATATTTTGGCAGTGGGTTGTGAACACACAGGTTGCAAGTTTTGTATGACGAAACTTGGAACTGAGTGGATTTACAATGCCTTTTCTGTGAAAACATTCTTTCAAGGCTTTACACGTTAAACAAACTCTATGAACTCACCAACCATTGTGTTGACACTTTTTAGCATGTTTATCTCAGGTCTTAAGGCGATAGCTAGAGTTAGAAGCATAGAGTCGCACAACATATTTTGAAGACTTACGCTTATATCATTTACCATTCCAAACATTTTGTAAATATTTATATATTATACTTTGGGACCTCATTGTTTGTAACTCTGGTTTCATTAATCGAATGGTAACTTTTCAAAACGTCTCATTTAGAGGTCGTTTTCTATAACTTGTACTTTGTATTATGAAGTAGCACCCCAATGACACAATCTTCCGCTGCGGTATTTTGGGGGTGTTACAGAAACCCTTAAGGGTCCATATGACTTTTAACGTGTCCAAAAGTGTATACAGGTGATCGAATAAATTGCTTAAGGGTCCTGAGAGGTCTTGTGAGACTTGTGAAGTGTTCAACATACTTAAGAAGTCATGAGAATGGTTAGAACACAAAAGAACTCATTTGAAATAGTTTTGACCAAATTTAGTATGTTTGTGTTGGAATCGCTCCTAACTCGTAAATGGAACGACATTGACGGGATTACAATTTCTATCCTTGTTAGCTAAAACACATGGGCTTGTTATGTCATATAGCCATAGTTGTAAGTGTTTAGCTGTATATACCCCTCCATACTTCCATGGAGGGGTGAGACTCTTGTGTAAACTTTCACCTTTCATCAATAATAAACACACTAGTTTTCCCTTCTCTCTCTAGCTTCTCTCTCTAACTTGAAGATGGCTTTCTTCCATCTTCCAAGACCTCCCAAATCACCATATCAACCAAATATACGGTCCTAACCTTAGTATCAGAGAGCAAGGTCAGTTTTATTACTTTGGTTAATTTGTGTGGTTTTGTTTCTTGTCAAAATTTCGTATTTTGTGAGTTTGGTTCATATTTGAAGCTATCATTTTGTAACCATTTTTATACGTAAAAAAAAACTTTCTTCATCATATCATTTGGTTACTCACTTTTATGTTAGTTTCTTATCAAGTTGGTCAAAATATGTCCCAAGTTTTTGGTCAAAAGCTGTCTCATATCTTTTTGGTCAAAAACTGGTGGTTACAAATTTTTTACCATTCCTGTGAGTCATATGGTCAAGATATTGTGACAAATCAGTCCAAATGATATTTTTCTCATTGTCTTTCTGGGTTTCTTATTACTTAACGGAATCGCTGATCGGAAAACTCGCCGAAAAAAGTCAACAAAGGGTCAAAACCCTATTTTTACGCATAAGGATCCGTCTTCAATGATATTTACGCATAACTGTGAAGTTATGCGTAAGAACAGTTAAGCGTAAGGTTTTTACGCATAAGCTTTACACATAAGCCTTACGCATAAGCTTTACGCGTGACCTAGTTTTCGCCTAAAGTTGTTTATTTACGCGTAAGGACAGAACAACAAGATGAAATGACCATGACCGTTTTACGCATAATGATTTTGTTGCTTACGCATAACTAGAGAAGATGAGATGAGGAAATAGATGTTACTCGTAAATCTACTAAATGACCACAAGACCTCACCAAATACCAAGACTCTCTTGTGACCTCTGATTTACCCATCATCAGTCCACAATGAATACGTGATACAACCAACTCCCAACATGAATCAAATCCACATCCAACTATAGTCTCATCCTCCTCAAAACCACAACCAACGTTCCCAACTCTATATCTAACAACGAGACTCAGAACTAAAAATTAAACATTCAAAAGATCTCATATTCATTTTATTTCGTGAGTCATCAGGTCCATTCTCGGTCTAACATGAAATAATACTAATCATCATCGATCATTATTAGAAGACAAGCTTCTTGTATACCCGAACATAAAGAAAGTATTACAACAAATACTGTTGCAACTTTTCTTTGGTTCGTTTAATTAGACTCGAAAACGAAATAAACAAACCTACCCCAGACCCTTTTAGGATCTTGAAGAACGAGTCAATGTTTCAAGATCTTGAAACTGATAAGTCTTGCATCTATCGTGGGTTAAGTATTCATGGGCGGTGCTTGTGATCGATTGATGAAGTTAACTATACGGTTTTAACTACACGTGTGGTGATTGATTGAGATAAAGATGGTGTTGTCAGATTTGAGATGGGAGAAATGGGTTTGGAGGGGGCGGAGTAACATATGTGTTAGGGTTGTGTTAAAATGAGGATCAAGTTTAGGTCACATTGTCTTTATGTCTGTTTTATAACCGGTTCCTTATTTTGATAATGGGTCGTGGACTTTGGCATCCTATCAATGGACTTGGGCCTTGGATTATATTTCGTTGGGCTGAGATGGACTGAGATGGACTGAGTTTAGATCCGAATTTATTTGCAATATACGTTTGTTTCTCTCATTTGAGATAAACAGATGTAAAAAAAAATTTTGTCATCCAACTTTTGTGTTACAAATTCTTGGATACAATTTTTTTTTTTAATATTGGATTATGAGTGGTATTTTGGTATGATAAAAAATTTCACGAGGATACAATTTTTGTCAAGATCGGGAAACCATTATCAAGTTCATTTAAACCGTTAATGAAGGCTAGTTTTGAGCATTTAACCGAATGATGTGATTATGGAGATAATTCTTTATTATTTATTTAAGGATGAAGTGGGATATCACGGATGCGTGTACTTAGTATCTAAAGATATCGGGGTTGGTTGGATTCATGATTCTTCGAGATCCTTGTTCGAGCTTTAACCGTTACGAATGACAAAGACTTGAGTTAGCTAGTTGAACTTGATGTAAGGAGTTACGTTGTTGTGCTCACAGCTTATAACTATCACTTTTAAGGAGTTACGTTGTTGTGCTCAAGTGTCACACTAAGGTGTGGATAATTTGAGAAACTTTAAGTTTACCTTTTTTCGATGGAGTTAAGAAAAAGGGTTCTTCATCTGACAATAGTGCAAGTTTAAGTCACAAGTTCGGGTTATACTACTTCAGTCTCAAGTTCATCATATTTGGTTTTCTCCATCAGTAGTCACTACAAAAAGGCGTCAGAATGATAATGGGGTCGGTAAAGAGTTAGCTGAGCAGAGTATACACAAGTAGAGAAGTTTTATCAGCAGTTGATTCTCACGAGATATTTATGGTACTTCACACTTGTTTGATTAATTGAACATACATGGTTTCGATTTCTCCAATTCATCATCAACATACGTGGTGTATGATTCTGATTCATTGAAAATATCAGGGGGAAGAGAGTATAGGTTGTGTCTGCTTCCTTTGATGTTTTTGTATTTTTTTGCGAAAACCCTCTCCTTTCATGAATTTCTTCAATCAGGGGGAAGAAATGAGACGATATGTGGTTTAAACGTCTCACTTTGGTGTTATCGTCTCACTTTCACAGAGTTATCGTGTGTGAAGTTACCTAAATATGATGTTGTGATGCCTCACACATGGTCATTTTATCGAGTAATTGCAGATTCACAGGTAACTATTATTCCGATAGACCGCAACATTCAGGGGGAAGTCGTTTCATTTTGTCTTTCATGGTTTGTTTGGTGTGAAGCATCTACATACGTGAGAAGATCTTGTTGATTTCTTGCATGTTACCCCCGAACGGATTTTCCGCAACTAGTCAGATTTACCTTGGGTGGTTTACTGCTCATCTACAAATTCCGCTGCGTACTGAAAATTTCAAAAGTTAGAGGAAATGTTCACTACATCAAAGTTTTGAATCTGCTGAAGACGGTTGTCAGTTTGGGGGGAAGCTGATTCAGAAACTTCGCCAAAAAGGAGTGTACGGAGAAGCTGCTAAAGACATGCAGCATGAATTGGGGGGAAGTTAATCCAATTTATGCATATTACATCATTTGCCTACAATTGAAGAAAACGGTTCTCAAGTCAAGGTACCAGAAGAAGACAAAGAGCGTAAACTTTCATCATCCTCAGCACTTGAAGAGCTTATGAAGACCTTTCTTTATTTGTTTTCTATATTTGTAGTAAATGTTGTAAGTAATCCCTTATGTCGTCCCATTGGGGGAAGATTGTTGGAATCGCTCCTAACTCGTAAATGGAACGATATTGACGGGATTACAATTTCTATCCTTGTTAGCTAAAACACATGGGCTTGTTATGTCATATAGCCATAGTTGTAAGTGTTTAGCTATATATACCCCTCCATACTTCCATGGAGGGGTGAGACTCTTGTGTAAACTTTCACCTTTCATCAATAATAAACACACTAGTTTTCCCTTCTCTCTCTAGCTTCTCTCTCTAACTTGAAGATGGCTTTCTTCCATCTTTCAAGACCTCCCGAATCACCATATCAACCAAATATACGGTCCTAACAGTTTTTGAGATGCACGAACTCATTAAGCTTTGGTGTTAGATTATTGTTCATAGGTGAGTATAAGTTATGTATTTTGGTTGCTCTTGATTCTTTGGAAGATGATTAAACAGGTGATGTAATTTATTACATATGTTGTGTGTACGGATTTTAAATGAACGACCCAAAGTAAACATAGTTTGTGTCATATGTATCAATAGTTATGTGTTATTTGGGTTGGGCTTATAATTTGATTACGCCCAATTCTAGTTAATTAAAGATCCGTTTGGTTAATATTGGGTTAAATGATGGGCTTAAGTGTTAACGATGCCCAATTTGTGTTTATGGGCTCGATTTGGTGTGTTAAGCCCATTAAGAGAAAAGTGGGAACCTGGAGTGGTTGTGAGTATGTTGTGGTGAGTAGAACATTAATGGGGCTTGTTTGGTACATCTATAAAGTATCATGTTACGTGTGTGAGCTCGTTCCAAGAGGTGTGTGAATCACATAACATATATTGATTCGTTGTTGCATAGTGTAAGCAAAAGTTTAAAATTTTTTCCTAAAATGTGTGTGTGAATAGTAATAAATAATTAATCCTTGATTAATATTTATTAATAACTGGGGATTTTTACAGGCTGTTACAGTACCTACCCTTCATTTAAATTCCGTCTTGAAATTTAAATTTGTGGTGATGGTGGGTGTTGTTTATGGAAACAGGTGTGGGTATTTGGGGCGAATTTGTTCCTCTCGCTCCCAAGTATATTCGGGTCTTCGCTTAGAGTTCCATCGAACTTTAACTATGGGTATATGGTTTTGCTTTTAGCTGTTTCACTTCTCTATCCACAATCTCTACTGGTTCTTCGGTGAAAGTGAGTTTGTCATTGAGTTGGATCTCTTTTAGTGGGATCATTAGAGATTCGTCGGATAAGTACTTTTTCAGGTTTGATACGTGAAATACATTGTATACTCGGCTGAGTTCTTTTGGAAGCTCTAGTTGGTAAGCTACTGGGCCAATCCTTTCCAGGATTTTGACTGGTCCAACGTATCGGGGTTTAACTTTCCTCGCTTTCCAAAGCGTACTGTTCCCTTCCAGGGAGATACTTTCAACATAACCCTGTCTCCTACCTGAAATTCCATTGGTTTCCGTCTCACATCAGCATAACTCTTTTGTCTTTCTCTAACAGCTTGCAAACATTGTCTGATTTTAAATATCTTTTCAGTTGTTTCGTGAATTAGTTCAGGTCCGGGGAGTTGTACTTCTCCTACTTCAGCCCAACAAACATGTGATCTGAACTTTCGACCATACGGTGCTTCAAACGGGGCTGCCTTGATACTGCACGATAGTTGTTGTACGAAAATTCTGCCAACGGCATGTGTCTAACCCAAACTTTACCAATATCAATCAAACATGCTCTAAGCATGTCTTCCAGAGTTTGAATCGTTCTTTCACTCTGTCCATCAGTTTGGGGGTGATATGCGGTGCTCATATCTAGGCGGGTACCCAAAGCTTTTTGCAACGACTACCAAAATCTAGAGGTGAATCGAGTATCTCTATCTGAGATAATGGAGATAGGTACTTCGTTTCGGGTCACTATTTCTTTTAGATAGAGTTGTGCGAGTGTGCATATTTCATCAGTTTCTCAGATTGGTAGTTTGGTGATTAACGATAACCCATATGGTGTCTAATTCGATGGATGTCTTTGGGAGTTTGGTGATTAAGTCCATTTTAATTCGTTCCCATTTCTATACGAGAATATCGGGTTGTGTGAGTAATCCTGACAGCCTCTGACATTCTGCCTTTACTCTGGAATAAGTCAACCATCTCCCGACATACTCAGTGATGTCGGCTTTCATGTTTGGCTACCAATAGAGTTTCTTAAGATCCTGATACATCTTGTCAAAACTGGGGTGGATGGAGTACTTTGATTTGTGGGATTCATGCATGATGAGGTCTCGTATACCTCCATAGAGTAGGACCCAACTTCTTTCTTTAAAAAATAGCATTCCTTCTGACCTTTTCACAAGACCATTTTCACTCTCGGCATGCCATAAATCTTTTCTCTAGGTCAGTTCTCTTCTCTGAGGGCTTCAGACTAAGCTTTGAGGATTTGTGACGGGAGTGGTGAACAAATCGTCATTCCTAATGATCGGACTCGGAGGGGTTTAATACGCTCTTTTCTGCTTAAAGCATCGGCCACAACATTCGACTTCCCTGGATGATAGCGAATTTCACAATCATAATCACTGAGTAGCTCTAACCATCAACGCTGCCTAATGTTTAACTCCTTCTGATCAAGAATGTGTTGAACACTCTTGTGGTCTGTGAATACCGTGCACTTGGTGCCATATAGGTAGTGTCTCCATATCTTAAGAGCAAATAATACTGCTCCTAATTCCAGGTCATGAGTTATATAGTTTTCTTCGTTCTTCTTAATTTTTTGAGAAGCATAGGCTATCACTTTGCTCCTTTGCATTAGCACTACACGTAAACTATGGTGTGATGCATCAGAATACACTATGAAGTCTTCACTTCCTTCGGGTAGGGCCAAGAAGGGTGCTTCACAAAGCTTTTGCTTCAAGAGTTACAAAGCTAACTTTTGTTTTTCTCCCCATTCATACTTCTTGTTTTTCTGCGTCAATTCTGTTAAAGGCTTTGCGATCTTCGAGAAACCTTCGGTAATAACCAGCAAGTCCTAAAAATTTCCAAATCTCTGTAGGGTTAGTAGGGGAAGTCCATTCTTTCACTGCCTTGATCTTGGCTGGGTCTACGTGAATGCCTTGACTATTGATGATATGCCCAAGAAATTATACAATTCTAAGATGGCTCTCAGGTGTTCAACATGTTCTTCTTGATTGCGGGAGTAGATGAGAATATCATCTATGAACACGATTACGAACTTATCCAAGTACGGTTTTCATACTCGGTTCATCAAATCCATGAATACCGCTGGTGCGTTGGTCAAACCAAATGGCATCAATTGAAATTCGTAATGACTGTAACGTGTTCCGAAAGCGGTTCTGGGAATATCTTCTTCTTGAACTCTCAGCTGGTAATATCCTGACTTTAAATCAATCTTCGAGTAAATGCACCTGATCAAATAAGTCATTGATCCTAGGCAGCGGATACCGATTCTTTACTATAAGCTTGTTCAACTCTCTGTAGTCGATACACAATCGGAATGATCCATCCTTCTTCTTAACGTATAACACCAAATCTCCCCAGGGTGAGGAACTCGGTCGGATGAATCCTTTATCTGACAGTTCTTTCAACTATTCAAACACCTCTTCCATTTCGGATGGTGCTAACCTGTAGGATGCTTTTGCTACTGGTGCTGCTCCTGGCACGAAATCAATCTAAAACTGACGAACATGCGGAAGACCGGGTAGATCTTCTGGAAATACTTCAGGAAAGTCTCTGACTATGGGCATATCTTCAAGTCGCTTTTCTCCTGACTTGTTTTCCGTCACTTGGACCATAAACACTTGACATCATTCATTTATGTACTACACTGTTCGGTAAACAAGATAATACTAAATCGGGTCTTACTTCGGTCGCCTTGGACAATAAGGGTTCCATCATCTAGAGGAATATGGACAGTTTTTCCATCACAAACTATTCTGGCACGGTGTTCGGATAACCAGTCCATACCAATAACAATGTCCAAACTACCAATCTGGATGGGCATGAGGTCGATAAGGAATGGTTGGTTTTGTAAGATTATAGTGCAACCTCGGATTATGGTGTTAGCGCCTATCAGGTTTCCATTAGCTATTTCAACTTCATACGTGGTGTCTAACTTAGTTGGAGTAATGTTTAATAGAGAGGCAAAGGAAGTAGACACAAAGCTCTTATCGGCACCAGAATCAAATAAAACTTTTGCACTTTGTTGATTAATTAAAAACGTACCCGTGACAATGTCAGGGTCTCGTGGTGCATTTCCGTCTCCTAGTGCATACACTCTTGCATGGGCGGGGTTGTTAGCATTCCACCTTGTGCATTGGTTCTTGTAATGCTCCTTTTATCCACATCGGTGACATACCACGGCCACTGGTTGTAAGTTCGCACCAGTGGCCTTGCAGTCAATAGTATTATGACATGCCTTTTGGCATTTTCCACACTTAGCAGTGCAAGGTCCTTTGCGATGCAGCTTGCATCGGTTACACAAGGGTTGGCTACCATCATATGGAATCCTATCAGTTGGTGCAACAACACATGCCTTCGCAGCTTCCTGCATGCGGTTTTGCCTATGATGGTGGTTGTTGCGGTTCTGTCGATAGTTGTGGTCATGGTGGTTGTTGTTGTGGTACCTATTGCTGCTGTGAGGGGTGGTTCTCTGATCATCATACTTTCGTTTAATATCATTATGCCCCGTGGTTGATTTACATTTAATTTCTTGATCTAGTAGCTTTTGGGCAATGATCATCTCTTCTTCAAGTGTTGATGGTTTGGATGCAACAAAATTTCCTTCAATACTCTGAGGTAGTCCCACAAGGTACTTTTACAATGTCTTGTCGAGATCTGGCACCATATTTGCGCATCGTGCAGCCAAATCTTGGAATCTTCAGTTATAAGCTCTTAGGTCAACTCTTTTTACAACCAAATGGTGGAATTCATCTTCTAGTTTCTTGACTTCGGTACGGGGGCAATATTTCTTCAACATTTTCTGCTTGAGTTCAGACCAAGAGATCCGATGTGCCTCCTCAGTACCCATAGTTTGTGTTATCGCATTCCACACCTTACAGTTGTGAAGGTAGCCGCTCCTTATGAATACAGTTTCAGAACGCTCAAAGCATCGAGCCAGTTCGGTTACTCCTTCCGTACCCTTAAGGTAAGTTTGTTGGTAGTGTTAGGTCACTAAGTTTACAACACAAGCACACTAGAAAGAGATAGAGAAGAGAAGAGATCGGATGAACAATAATCAAACACACACACACGTATGAATGGCACGGTTATGCGTAGAGATGTAAATGAGAGAATAAATTGAACAACCAACCTTCTAAGGAAGGTTTACATGTGTTTTATATAGGGGAAGGAACTAGGGCAACATCCAAGTTCCCTTCCTTTCCTATATGGGCTTGGGCCTAGGCTGATGAGCCTTCTACATAAGCCTAAGGCTAATTACTAACATAAAGGCCATATTAAGCTAACTATTACATATGAATTACTAACACTTGAATTAAGGTTTAGGAGTGATTCCAACAATCTCCCCCTCAAGTGCTAGTGATGAATGAAATGAGTGTTAACGTTGTAGGTACTGATGTAATAGTAGCTTTGACGTCTTCTAACATTCTTCTTTCTTGTGAGAAGAGATGTCTTGATTCGAACAATCTCCCCAGTGTAGAGAAATTGTTTCCTTTGAAGTATTCTGCTTTGACGTCTTCATTTTCTTTGTTCTTTTGTTCTTTGTTCTTTGAAAGTGATAGTATGGTGTGGTAGTCTGCATCAGGTCTGCTTCGCTGCTCCAGTGTCTCCACGTCTTTCTCCAACATGCTCACACACTCTTTAACGTTGAATTACAGTTGATGAAGTTCTATAAGTCTTTAAACTTTGTAGATTCTTTGTTGTAGAATCATTCTGACTTTGTGTTGCCTTTGATTGTGAGAGAACTTCCATAAGTGATGTTGTTGGTATGAGCATGTGGAGAATCTGCACGATCATTCCGCTCCAGAGCTTCCATAATAAGTAAACATAAGAAAGGTTAGTAATCAGCGGATTCCGGCACTTACAAGTTTGAACTTCGAGAGTGTTAACAGCATAGTGTGATAACACAACTCTAATTCTCACAAAGGCCGTTCTTGAACCGGAGTCCCACAAGTGAGATAACACGATGTACCGAAGTACACCTACGATTTAGATGAGTCGCTGAGGTATACCGAAGCATCACCTCACGACTGTAGAACGTTTGAGACCACTAAGCGTAATCCACGGGGAGTTACCAAAGCGGCCTGCTGTCAGGGCTGTTTGATGTTGACCCTGGCAGGAGTTTCCATTCAATCACTGAGGATCACAGATGTGAACCCCTCATAAATGTTCTTGATAGATTGCTAAGATCTGTGTAGGACTCGATAACTTACCACTGATGTTCTTATTGTTTAACAGCAAGTGATGAAATGTCAAGTGTACCTAAGAGATCTTTTGATGAATCTCGTGGCTCTAGACTCAATAGTGCGTTTTGGTTTTCCTGAGCGGAGACTAGGGATAGGGTCTCCTTCTTCAATACCAGCAATCTCTAAGAGAAAGCCGATAGTTTACGTAGGGTTCCCTGTGAGAATGAAACAAGCTTCTGTTGAGAGAAACTTGAGTGGCTAAGAAGGTTTAGTGCATGCGTCACTGGGTCCATGACGACTTTTAATCTTCAATACCGGTGTCACTAAGTGACAACCAATAGCATATGAATTGAACCCGGTGTCTGCCCTAAGTTGACTAATTTGGAGGGCTATTTCTTTTCACCCTTTTCTTTGCATTTCTTTTTAATTCTTCAACTCCTTCTTTCTCCAATTCTCATTTTCTCCTTTTTATAATCGTACCTAAGGACTTCTAAGTTCTAACTATTTGTGGTGTCCTTGGGTAGATCCCTCCGGCTATGGCGGATCATAGGACGGTTATTCCTAACCTTAATCACCTTATAACTCCATTGCCATAAAACCATTTTTCATGAAAATCTCTCAAAGTGTTTGTGAATGAAAGACATGTTTGAACACTTCAAGAGTTTTAGATTTTCAGAAATACTCCCCCTCGACATGTGCTTAAGAGTTTTGACAGAAATCTGCACAGTGAGAGCAGAGCGCGCACTTTTGAATTGATCGACTCAAGATAGACAATTCGATGCGAGACACGATTACGTTACATTGTTAAAGAGATACATTGTCAGCTTTTAGGTGACAACTAGCTCTAATAACTACCTTGAAGATGTGGACAACCCCGAAAGGTTGTCAAACCCGTCAAAGTTCATGTCTATCAGGAGTTTCTCGAAAGGGACGATCTACATGGATAAGTCTTGGAAGACAAATCTTTTCGATGTATGACTGTTCAGATCCCGTCAACTCATGGGTTGAAGTCTTTTCACACTAGAATTCATTAGCAATTCACAATATATTTCTTATCACGTATTTTTTCTCCCCCTAAAAAATGGCATATAAATGTTATTTTTGAAGAAATGTTGATATCAAATATGACCATTTTGAGTTTTGTGGGAAAAGTACCACTGGTTTCGTTTGTTTGTGAGTGGTGAAAAACACAATATCAATATATATCAAATTAACCGTAAAACCCGACAAATTAACCTTTTAGGAAAAGGGTTAACATGTCAAATCTCACGGGTGTGATAAAGTGATACCGGGAAAGTGTGTCCCAACGAGGTGTGAAATTGACGGAGACGTTGAGTTTCGTGATTTGGACTTGAATGGGTTTAATAAATTTTGGATTTTTGATTACGTTATTCTACAAATTAAAGAACTGGAATAAAAATAAAGCATTTAAAACAATCTGAACACTAATTAAACTACTACTAAGCCTAAGGAACAATAAAACTAAGCTAAACTACATCCTATGGTGTAAAAATGCAAAAACGCGAAAACCCGAGCTAATCCCGAGCCCCGAAAGTAAAAAAAATGCAATTTAAGTCCTACGAGTGCAAAACTAATTTTCCTACATTCTAATTGACTAAAAATAATTTTGGGAAAAAGCCGGGTATTTTTTCGACTTTTATTTTATTTTCTACGAATTAAAAACTATTTTAAAAGAAATTAATTGTTTAAAAATATCTATACTAAATGAAAAATTACAAGAACTTGCAAAAAAATATCTTGAAAAAAAAATACTGATTTAAAAAAAAAAATAAGAACTTTGTAAAAGCAGTTTAGAAAAAGGCAATTAATAAGCAAATAGCCAATTAAGCTTAAAACTAAAAAACTGCATAAAAGGAATTAAAAGGGAGTAATGGTACGCAATACCTCAAGGAGCTCAGATGGTAAGGTGTTGTGTGCGTGCAAGGAAGAACAGGAGGTCCTTGGTTCGATTCCCACTTACTCCCTTCTTTGGCAACTTATTTTTTTTTTCTTTCTTTTGGCAACTAATCTAAGGACTAGAACAAGACTTTTTTTATAAATAAAAAACTTAACTTGAAAATGTTCAACATCAGTTATAACAGCATGAATGCTCACAGAAGACAAAAATTTGAATGGGTCAGTTTGGTTCTAATGGTACGGCAAAGTGAAAATAGAACTAATAAAATATCAAATAAGCTACGGGGCAACTACACTAACTTACATCTATTAGCCACTACTTAATAGATCTAATAAGCTACAAGTAGACACTCAATAAGCACAAAAACAAAGAGTTGCAGCTGTTGTAGTGGGTGAAACAGCCCCACAAGAGGCTTTTGAGGCAAAAGTTAAGCGCTTAATTGAACTCCAAAATCAACAACAAGCTAAGGTAGCTAAATTCCATACTAGAGTGATTCTAAAAAACTAATCTATAGCTAAAATGGACCTCATTAAGGGCAAAAAAATAACTGTTAAAACTGGTTTATGGGACAATTGGTGTCTGCTTGATCAGAGGCATAAAACAGCCTATATGGGGCTTAAATAAGCTGTTATAAAAGCTCTAAATACTAACTAAAACATAAAATCATGAAAACCATAAACCTAACTACTAATTGCCAACAAAATATAATCCTAACTCTAACCTAAAGCTGACTAAATCTAAGCTAAAAAGAAGCTATTAGCTGCTGCAGTGACAAAACAGTTATAAAGAGTAAACTTAGAAAAACTGTTTTCCAACCATTTCCACTTGCAATACTTGTAAAAGAACTTGTGAAACACAATACCAAAAACTTTGTTAGAATCCAATATGGGTCAAAAGAAGCTTTAACCCACAACTAATCTTATTCCAAACAGCCCTTTTGGGGCAGAAGTGATAAAAAAAAACTGTCGAGGTTTTATAACTGAAGCAATTTATCCTAAAAAGATTTCAAAATGATTTTAAATCAAGTTAAGAATACAATGACTGGATTTCAATAACATGAACAAATGGTAAAACTGCATAAACTACAAAGACTGGAATTTAAAACAGAAACTAAATGGCATTGACTGAAATCAAAATTACATGTAAATTAAATTGCAAGAAAGTAAAAATGGGACTAGAACAATAATTTCTAGACAAGTTTTTTTTCTTTTTTTTTAAGCTTCTATTTATACAAAAAGTAAGAATAAGTCTTGTTCTTCTCTCCTCTGCTTCTGTGTTGTGCTTTCTGTGTGAGATGAAACAGGCAAAAAACATCATCTGTGCTTCTTTGATATAATCTCAGCCGTCCAATTTCTTCTTGGGAACCCACTTGAGTCATCACAGCCATTGATTGGCTTCTTATATTTGTGCAACAACTTGGATTTATGACATGGCAGGGGAGACGTGTGATTAGGGGAAACATGTGACTATGCTTGGGTTTCTGGGATTGAGTGTGTCAGTGAGATGGGAGGGAAAAATGAGAATGGCGCCAAGGTTTTTGTTGGTTTAGTGGGGGATTGGGTAAAACTGAGGAACAGGTAGGTAAGATGGGTTGAAAGGGTTTAGGTTTTAAATAAAAGTAGAGTTTTATTACAAAAAGGATAAAATGTATTTTTTTTTTTTTTTTTTTTAAATTGAAAACTAAAATTGGTTTTAAGAAAAATTAAATTTTTACAAAATGCGTTTTGGGTAAAATCGGGATTATTTGGATTTTTGGTTGTTTTCCCCCCTGATCACCCTTAAAACGCGTTTCGGGCTCTGAAAATGTAGAAAATCCATTCCCGGTTCCGTCTGTCTCAGCACATTTCTGATTTCGGCTCGTTTTTGCCCGTTTTCGCACTGTTTTCAATCCTTTTGTACCTGCAAAACATAAAACACACTCCGAGGATATTTTTAACATATTTTGAGCGTATTTGGGTGTTTTTGATCCTTTTTGTGGGTTTAAACAAGGTAAAATATATGTGTTTTTAGACACATATCAAATCCCCCACACTAAACTATTGCTAGTCCCTAGCAATCTTTTATGAAAATTTAATGGATTTTATCTCTTTACCAAAAGCCATTACTTCTGGAGTAGCCAATTGTTTCAGTTCAAGTAAGAACCTTGGTACAATGATAACCAAATGATTTTGAGCAAATCACCAGCTTTCAACGGTTTTGATTTGTCTTTACCAGAAGCCGTTTGCTTCTGGACTAGCCAACTCTTAGATAAAATATCTTTGGTGAGTCGATTACCAATTATGGTTTTCCAACTGCCTTTACCACAAGCCATAAACTTGCGGGCTAGCCAACTCTTCACTAATTAAAGATATGGTGAGCTGAACACCATACAATTTTGGGCAAATTGCAAGCCGTCAACGGATTTGAGATATCTTTACCAAGAGCCGTTTGCTCCTGGATTAGCCAATCCTTATGTGTGTTAGACATGGCGGACTGATAACCATATGCTGAGTAAGTGAAAAACACTTACTCCAAAAAAAAATTTTTGGCCAAAAATGGGGGAATTGGGTGGTATAATTACATGATAAAATTCGTGAGAATTCCCCCCCACACTAGAAATGAATATTGCCCTCAATATTCAAAGTACTGACGGTTATGCCGAAACATAGAACGTAAAAGGGAAATACTACGGCCATTATTTTTTTTTGATATATACACATTTTTTTTTTATATTGAAACTTTATATACAACAGCGGGGGGCAACTCCCCCACACTAGGGTGGTACACACGGGTGAAAACCCATGTTTAACTACTGTTTTTGATTACCGAGTCGCTAGCTTGACTCGACCCCGAATTAATTTGTTCATGGGGAAGTAAGTGGAAGAGACAATCTCCATCGGACTTTCATTCAAAATGTTTGTATAAACATTTGGAGCACGCGAAAGTTCCACACCGACGAGATATACATAGACAGACTCGGCTCACAAATGGTACATGGAAATGCCGGGGTCAAAGATGGTATCTTCACTCCCGAATGAGTGAAGAAGAGAAGAAGTCACGGGATAGGTGAAGAAAAGAAAGAAAGTCATGATGAAAATCATGACTAACTCATCTTCATCCATAGGAGAATCCATAATTTCAGTATTATGAATCTCATCATTTAAGCTCACGTGATCAAGACAAATCCCGGGTATGTCATGATCAAAGTGGAAGTTATCATACTCCGGCGGAGATATGATATGAGTGAGTTCACCGGCGAACTCCTCGTGAAGAGAATCAATCACAAGATGTAAATCTGTGAATTCTTGTTTCACTGTAGACTCATCACTATCCTCAATCTGAGTATCAAAGAGTGGATTCTCAGAAATTAAAGTGAATTCAGAGTCGAATTCAAATAGAGGATTAGTGAATGCCGTAGCAAAAGGTTCTTCGGACACAACAAGAATATCTTCATCGTCCGTTTCAAAATCAGTGTCCATATCAAGATCATCGTGATCAACATCTCTCACTTCTTCCAAGCTGGCGAGCTCAGAAGGTAAATCTTCCACATAAACGATGTCTCCACAAGATAACGAATCATCATCATTAGAATCGGAGAACATCTCAACATGATCTTTTGGGAAGACAAGAGGGGTAGGGATATCACACAAATGCTCGAGAATTCCCTGTGACTCTCTTGGGATTGGGACAAGGTTCTCGACACTAGACTTTATGAATTCGCCCGGTTCTTTTTCAGGAACAGTGTCAAGATGCTCATCCCCCATAATAAGAGAGTGAGTGTGAATCTCGGGTGTGATAACAATAGACTGAGGGAGTTGAGAAATATTATCTTTAAAAGTATAAAAACTCTCCTCCTCATCATCATACATAGCTGCCTTAAGAAATTGGGAACGCCTTAGAGCTGGATGCTCTAGGACTAATAATTCTTCCCTAGATTTGCGAGCCTCTCGTTCTTCGGCTAGCAATTCTCCCATGGTTTTTTCATTACTCACTTGATTCTTAATGTTTTGAATCATATCATCAAGTGTTTTCATTGCGGTTTCAAAATCTTGGGAAATTTCTTGAGACAACGGCTCAGGTAGAGTTTGAACCGTATGGTGCTGTAGAGGTTGGAAATTTTCAAAACCGGAAGTATAGTAATTTTGATTCCACGGTTGACATTGAAGATTATCGTGAGGACCTCCATAAAATTCACAGCATTTATGTTGATTATATGAAGATAAGTCGGGCTGTGGTGGGTAATTGGAAAAAGTTTGAGGGGTCGTTAAATGAGTTCGGATTAGGATCATAATCAAATGAATTCCTCGAACCACAAAACAAACAACTCCCGTTACGAATATCATTACCACACTGTACACACGTACACCAGCGACAGGGTGAACCAAAAAGAGGCTCACCACAACCGACACAAGGAATAAACGATTCCATTTGAGAGTTATGAGAAGGAATCGGTTCATTCAAAGAATCAACAAAACCAACATGGTGATCCGAATGATTATCAAGTCTCGAAGAACATTTTGAAAAATCCGGAGGTGGGACAAGTGGTGTGCTCTCAGAGCTAGCAATTTCCACCACTTCCGTTTTGGTCTCCGGTTCTTGCTCTTTTCTCTTAATCATAAATCGCGAAAGATTTTGATCAATTCTGGACGGTTTGGGCTCAGAGACAATACAAGAAACATCGGGTTGTGGTGGATGGTCGGAAAAACTTGGAGAATCATCGAGAGAGTTTTTATCGGATAATTCGCACCAATAACAATATTTGCTTGCACCCATCCTTCCACATCGCTTGCATAAACTGTTAGGTCACTAGTTTTACAAACACAAGTTATAGAGAAAGAGATAAAGGCGGATGAACAAGCTAAACACACACACACGCATAAAAAATAATACGGTTAAGGGAAAGAGTGAGTGAAAGAGAATAACTTGAACAACCAACCCTCAAATGAGGGTTTACAAGAGTATTTATAGGAGGGAAGCTAGGGCAACACTCCTAGTTCCCATCCTTTCTTATGTGGGCTTGGGCCTAAGCTTATGGGCCTTCTACATAAGCTTGACCTTAAACAAACATAAAGGCCATAATAAAGCTACCTATTACATATGAAATATAAATACTTGAAATACTGTTTAGGAGTGATTCCAACAATCTCCCCCTCAAGTATATATGAATGTAAACGGTGAAGGCGTTGATGTAATAGTAGCTGTGACGTCTTCTGACATTCTTCTTTCTTGTGAGAGGAATTGCCTTGATTCGAACGATCTCCCCAGTGTAGAGAGATAGTTATCTTTGAACAGTTATGCTTCGACGTCAATTTTAACTTTGTTCTTTGATCATTGTTCTTTGTGGTGAAAGTGATAGTATGTTGTTGTCTGCATCAGTCTGCCTCAGGTCTGCTTCGCTGCTCCAGTGTCTCCACGTCATTCTTCAACATGCTCACACGCTCTTTGACGTTGCAAATCAATACTGATGAAGTTCTGTAAGTCTTTGACTTTGTAGATTCTTTGATTGATGAAGAATCATTCTGATTGTTGTGTTGCGTTCGAATAGAACTTCCATTAGTGATGATGTTGGCGTGAGCATGAGAAGAATCAGCACGATCATTCCGCTCCAGAGCTTCCATAAGAAGAAAACATTTCAAACGGTTAGTAATAAGCGGTTTCCGGCACTTACAAGTTTGAACTTCGAGAGTGTTAACAGCATAGTGTGAAAACACAACTCTAATTCTTATAAAGGCCGTTCCTGAACTGGAGTCCCACAAGTGAGATAACACGATGTACCGAAGTACATCTACAATTCAGATGAGTCGCTGAGGTACACCGAAGCATCACCTCACGACTGTAGACCGTTTAAGACACACTCCGCGTAATCCACGGGGAGTTACCGAAGTGACCTGCTGTCAGGGCTGTTTGATGTTGACCCTGGCAGGAGTTTCCATTCAATCACTGAGGATCACAGATGTGAACCTCTCATAAATGTTCTCGACAGATTGCTAAGATCTGTGAAGGACTCGATATGAACCACTGATGATCTTATTAGTTGATCATCAAGTGATTAAATGTCAAGTGTTCCTAAGAGATCTTTTAATGAATCTCGTGGCTCTAGACTCAATAGTGCGTTTTGGTTTTCCTGAGCGGAGACTAGGGAGAGGGTCTCCTTCTTCAATACCAGCGATCTCTAAGAGAAAGCCAATAGTTTACATAGGGTTCCCTGTGAGAATGAAACAAGCTTCTGTTGAGAAAAACTTGAGTGGCTAAGAAGGTTTAGTGCATGCGTCACTGGGTCCATGACGACTTTTAATCTTCAATACCGGTGTCACTAAGTGACAACCAGTAGCATATGAATTGAACCCGGTGTCTGCCCTAAGTTGAATAATCTGGAGGGCTATTTCTTTTCACCCTTTACTTTACATTTCTTTTTGATTCTTCAACTCCTTCTTTCTCCGATTCTCATTTTCTCCTTTTTACAATCATTCCTAAGGACTTCTAATCACTAACTAATGGTAGTGTCCTTGGGTAGATCCCTCCAGCTCTGGCGGATCATAGGACGGTTATTCCTAACCTTAGTCACCTTATAACTCCATGACTAACCTATGTTTGCCATCAAAACCACTGTATGTGAAAATATCTCTCAAAGGGTTTGTTAATGAAAAACATGTTTGAACCACAGTGAGAGATGATGTTTTGCATAGATACTCCCCCTCCACGTGTGCTTAATAGTTTTAATGGTTAAATGCACAGTGAGGAAAGAGCGCGCACTTTTTGAATTGATCCACTAAAGATAGACAATCTCCCGCGAGACACGGTTACGTTGAATAGTTAAAGAGATACATTGTCAGCTTTTAGGTGACAACTAGCTCTAATAACTACCTTGAAGGTGTAGACGAAACTTGGAAGGTTGTCAAACCCGTCAGAGTTCATGTCTATCAAAAGTTTCTCGAATGGTACTTTCTACTTGGACAAGTCCTTTGCGAGACACGTTTACATTACTAGCGAACTAGCTTGAAATTATTACCCGTCCAGGACAAGTCTTTTCGAGTTACAAACAGTTTAGTACCGTCAATTCGTTGGTTAAGTCTGAGGTACACAGATTCATTTGCATTTTGTACAACATATTTCTTATCACACAATTTTCTCCCCCTAAAAAATGGCATATAAAAACGTTATTTTTGAACGGTTGAGAATAAATATGACCATTTTGAGTGTTGCGGTAAGAGTGACCACTGTGAACAATTTTTGAACAAAGTTTGAATTCAAATACTCCCCCTCAACTAGTGATATAAACGGTTGAGGTTTTGAAAAATCATATGGGGAAGTACTTGTCTTTTTGAGCAAAACCTTGAAAAATGAAAGGTTTGATAGGTTTTACTCAAAAATAAGAAGCTTTCGCTCCTTTTATAAGGATTGTGGCACTGAGGCGTACCACAGGGTCCTTTCTTGACCATTACGGGTTGTACACTGTTATATGTGCACAAGCCATTGACATATATAATCAATCATCCAAAGTTATATGAAAGAACCAATTCAAGGAGTACCAGGGAGTCCAGTGATTTCTCCAGGAGTGCAAACAGGGCGTTGAAAACCAGTAATGTTCCTCCTGGGTCGACCACCAACAAAGCTCTCCAATCGTCTGAATTGATCCCTTCTGAACAACCTTTCATCAATCATTCTGATGATCCTTCTCACATCCCTTCTGTCCTTAGAGTTCCATCGCTTTGGATTCCCAATCTTTTCATGTATATCCTTCAACCGATAAGTCAATCCATCCCTGACCAGCATCAAAGTGTGATCCCCAAATTTGTGAAGATCGTCACACGCCATTAAGCAGTTTCGTTGAAGTTCACTTCGGTAAACGACTCCGAAAGGTTTGCTGATGAGCGTAAGTTGTGTAAGCTGGTTGATGTCGGGAAGATCAAGCTGTGGTGGAGTGAAGTTTACACGTTTCTGATAAGATTCAACGGTAAGCTGAAGATCTTCAACACGTTCTTTGATAACTATGCGTCTGATGAAGATGAGCAGTGACTTGATGAATTCACGTTGTACTTCAGTTGGAAATTGTCTCATGCGACCTTGAACTTTGGCAAGGTACATGTCTTCAATATCGTTGATGTTCAAATTCTCAAAGTCAGCTTCAGAGAATGCATAGTCCCTTTCGTCTTGTCTTTTGACTACAATCTTTTTGAGAAAAGTGTAGTCCCATTTAGACGAAAGACCAACATGTTGGATGGCAACGATACTTTTGGTACTGAACACTGCATGTTGAGACTTCTGAACCAAGCAACTTCTGTAGTAGATTCTTCGGCGTTCCGGCCAATGGTGAATCCCATACATTGCATCTTGGTCATACGCTACCACTTTGTCAGAGAACATGTGGGTAGCACGTTCCTCGATGGCTATACAATTAGAGTATATAGCAGCAGGGAATGGAAGTGTCAGAGATGTAGCGTATTTCCTAGAACCATCGCCACCGTGTTGAAGAAAATCTAAGTCTTTGTTGAAGAATGTCTGAAGGGAATCCTAGGCTGATCAGGTTGGCCAATTGTGGGTAGAGGTCGAGACCAGTCGGTGTAATATGGAGGATTGTCCCGTTTGGTGAAGTCGATGTTTGCTTCTGGGTTGAGCCAATCCATGTTGTTAGACATGGCTCGAGCAATGTTTTCAAGGTGATATTCAACCTCGATTGCACTTTCCGAGCTGTTTTTCAAAAGTAGGAATGCATCATTCTTGATGCGCTTCAACTCAGATTTCGTCATCTTCTTAACGCGGAACCTTTCTTGCAGAATCTTTGCATGCTCCAAGGTATTACCGTCTACCAATTCTTGACCTTCTTCAGGGTAGGGAGTGTTGTTAACAAGTGTAGCAAACCATTCAAATTCTTCAGTTTTATCGTCATCTAGCCATGATATGACGTCAGTATGAAGCGTCTTCTTCTTCTTTTTCGAAGGCTTAGATGATGATACTGGTTTCTGTCCTTGTTTGGGAGAGGTGGGTTGTTGTAGGGGCTCAAGGACCTCTTCATCGTCACCACCCGTATACTCAAAGTGATCACCTGTTTTTTGAGTCAGGGGCGGTAACTCAGAATCGTCCCGAGGTTTATCAGTAGAAGACCGAGGTGGAGGAGACTTTTGTTGAGAAGAAGTCCGTTGTAGAGGAGGTGGCATCGAGGAAGATTCACCAGACTGCTTCTGACGTTTTGGTGCAGAGTCTTTATCCTTATCATCGTCATCTCTTGGTCGTTTGGGTTGATCGGCTGACTCCTTGCATGATGATCTGAGTTGAAAATCAAGTAGATTTTCGAAAAATTTAGCTTCATCCGAAGTAAACGTTCCAGATCGCTTTGACATTTGCATCACTAGTTTAGCGATTAACTCAGATTCAGAGAGATCAGCTTCTTTGGCCATTGTATGTTTAACCAATGCGACGATGTTAGGGGTGAGTTGTCTGGAAAATACTTCTCAAGTCACACCGGGGACAGTGTCGAGAAGAAACTTGTGAGTATGATCTCTTGCTGTCTTCTCCAGTTCCTTTTGGACTTTAGGAACGATATCCTGAAGGTACTTGTTAGTGTAACCTTCGATCATTTCGTTCAGTTCCTCTTTACGATGACTCTTCATGAACTTCTGAACAAATTCCCTTTCTTTCTCCATCTTATCTTTCTCATCATTTAAGTACTGAATCTGGTCAGCAAACCAATTCAGTTTTCTGTAAAGTATGTCCTTCTTTCTGACTTGTTGGACAGCTTTCACAATTCTTTTATGAGTTTGAGAAATCCAAGAGTTAGGTGGTTTCTTCACGGATTTGGATGATGATTTGGTTGACTTCTTAGATGGTGGTTGTGATGAATGAGACGAGGAATCCGATGATGATGAAATGTGAGGAGATTCCGGGTCCTTTGGTGGTTCAGAAGTTTCCTTCTATGTGCGTGTAGGACTATCCAGAAGAAACTTCGTATAATCATCATCTTTATCTTTCTCAGTTTCTGGTTTCTCAAAATCATAGTCGATAGTATCCTCCACAAGCTTTTGTTGTTGCAGAAGAGTGGTGGCACCAGATCCCTTATCGGGTCGATTAACCGCATCAGGATCTGGAGAGGAGTGGGCAGCACCACTTGATCCTCCGGGGCCACCCATTTGATCTTTAGCAAATTCTTCAGCCTTTTGAAGGTGTCTGACGATTTTAAACTTTGTCCTGTATGATTTATCCAGTTGCTCTTCTTCTTCTTCTTCAGAGCTCTCATCATAAGGTACAATAGCTGGAGTCTTCCCTTTATCTTGGACAGCTGGAGGACTTGGAGGTTTTGCTACTGAGGCAGGTGTTTCGGTTGCAGTTGCAGAGTAATGAAACTCTTCATCTGTATCAGTATCTTCAGAGCTCTCGTCCCTAAGTTGTCTCTGTGGTTCAAGTGTGGGAATAGGTTCGGCTTCCTTTACGGGAACAATCCTTTTAGAAGGAGGTTTCCTTTTAGGAGCCTTCCTTTGACTCACAGTACTTGTTGCGCTTCCTGCACTTCCTCTTCTGGTTCTCCTTACAGGTGTTCCAGAAGATTTTTCGTCGAGATGACCAACTTTGCCTTGTCTAACTGCTTCCAGATACCTTTTGTATGTTTCGAGCTTTCTGACATCTTCAGTTAGAAGGAAATCTGGCAACACAGCACCTTGTTTCTTTGTAGACGATTCCTTGATTCTGACAGATAGAATAGGTTCCGTCAACATATCGTGATTGTCGGGGTCATTGAGCGTCTTGGGAATATCAGGATGAAGTCCAAGTGCTCTCTGGATCAACAGTTTAGTATATCTGATGTAGGGAATCTTTGAGCCAAGTTTGTTGAGAAATGACATCATGTCATCCCAAATCAGAGCTTCGATAGCGATGTGTTTCATGTTGACCAATGCCCAAAATATTTGCAGTTCCATGAGCTTAGGATGCTCATAGCCACTGTCACGACCAGAAACAGACTTGGTGATGATCATGTAGAGAGTTCTCCAGGGTTGAGGAATACTCTTAAGCTCTACGTGAGAGTGCTTGGTGATTACTCCTGTAGCCTCGTCATAACCGATATCGATTAAGAACTGGAGAGTTAGCTCTTCAGCAGGTGTGGCATATAGTTTGGTTGGATTGACTTCAGGAATAAGGAGAGCAGCCCTTAAGTCTGCAGGTGTAATGGTGACTTGTTTGTGGTTTAGAGTCACTGTTACAGCAGTCCGTCCCTTGACCCTTTCCATAGTGTTCCAGAACTGTTGGATGTAGATCTCAGGAACAGTTGCAGAGTGAGTGAGCATATTCTGATACGGATGAGTCTTCAGAATATCAATAGCAATTAGACACGAAGATTCTGAGCAAGTGAGAGTGTCAAAGTCAACACGGAGATTATTCTTTCCAATCTTCATTGGATAGCCATGAGGATAGATATCAGCAATGGAGAGAACTTCAGATGCATCCACATTCATTTGTTCAGCCATGTCGTGATCTGAAATAACATTAGCCAAAAGAACCAACATATCGAAAGACATAATGTTAGTCAATAGAAGGTCTTATTGTCTAGTTATTGAATGTACAGTGATAATGATTGTTACGAGTCCTAAGTCACTTGTATGTTCAATAGTTCAATGATGTCGTGAAATGTTTTGTGAGTTAGTTAACTTTAAGTTTTAAAGTTTATGTTATCACTTATTGTTCACAGCATATTAGACGATTAAGTTTATTAGTGACATTATTGGATTCGTGAGGTTATGATTAGTTTATTTACAAGTTTGTACACGTAACAGATCATCATGAAGGTCAGTCCAGGGTTAAGCGTAGTTTTGGCAAAGTTATGCGTAGACATGAATGATATATGCTTAGGCGTAAACTTACGCGTAGAATCCTAACTTACGCGTAAGAAGTGTTACGCGTAGGAAAAAAGGAGACCTTATGCGTAGAGCTTATGCGTAGGCATATATTAACCTTACGCGTAAGGCTACTCGTAAGAGTTGACCTTATGCGTAGAGGTCACTGTTTACGCATATCCTTCACAGGATACGCGTAGTCCATTGTAGAACCTTACGCGTAGCTGTTATGCGTAGGATTATTCTTACGCGTAACATGACTACGCGTAGGGTAATCCTTATGCGTAGAGTTGCAAATGACCTTGATTCTGATTTTCACGAGTAACAAGCCTGAAATAGAACCATCATATCATCAATATTAACACATAGATTCAGTTTAACAACAGATCATGGCAAGAACACATGTTACACAGTTATGCATAGAACTACATACGCGTAGTCTAAACCCTAAATCTACGCGTATGAGATCTAGCCATGGAATATGCACCAAACTTTTTCTGGTAGTTAAAGAGTGTTGAGGAAGTCTTTATACCGAGTTATAACACCCAATTCATGGTGAATCAAAAATACCCAAACTTATGAACTTTAAACCCTAATTCCAAATTGTTGATTATTTAGAGTTTCTGGGTGGTTATAAAGCAAGGAAGTCATCAATTCATCACCATAAGAGCATAACCCAACAATCTTTTTGACCAAAACACTTCACATTCGAAAACACCCAATTCGACTTATAAACCCTAATTTTCAAAAATCATCAATTAGTGTTTCTGGGTGGAATTTGATGGTTAAAATGGTATCATTGATGTATTATGAACGTTTTGACACAGATCATTTAACCACAAACACACAATCTTGATCATGTGATCATACACTTATGCGTAGACCACAAAAACGAGATTATACAAAGTTTTAACCGTTGGATTTTTGAAAGATTCAAAACCATTGCTTAAAAACATGTTGTAAACGCAAAATCACTTACAAAATGATGATCTGAAACACGGATTTCTTGAGTGAATATTATGCGTAGGATGGTTTTAGGTATTTTGTAATAAATGAGAAGTGAAAGTTAGGTGGAGGATATTTTTATTCAAAATATTTTTAAGGTTTTGTCAGTTTTGGTCCCTCCACCTTTTCCTTTTTCAAACAAAGCCTTTTAACTTCCATTTTGGTTACCCAAACGAAGATTTTAGGAATGAAACTTGACGACACTCTTCTCGACTTGAGAAAATAATGAAAGGTTATTAATTTAAGTCCGAGGAGTGTCTTTGAACCAGAAAATGTACCATCATTAGTAAAAGAATCAACCGAGATAAGATAACATGCAAGTACACAGATGTTGTGAAACAGTTAAGAGATTATTTTCTCCCCCTCAACACTTGATCGGAAAAATATTGAATTTTGAAAGATTAAAGTGTTGACGGAAGAAATATACTTGCCATGTTGAAAGAAAGATAGAGTAGGAGAATATTTTTGTTGTTTTATCGGATTTTATATTTTTGTATTTTGTTTTTGAAAATTTATTTACAAAAGATGTTTTGGTGTTTGACAGGTTTTTAAGACTGTTTTAAGAGGTCATCCAATTCCTCTTGAGTCAAACACCTCATACCAATCCGGTGGACCAACTCATTAAATCTAGCGGGAGGCAAGGCTTTGGTGAGCAGATCTGCCAATTGGTATTCAGTACCCACAAAGTATAATTCAACAGTACCCTGTTCCACGTGGTCCTTGATGAAATGATATCTTAGATCGATGTGCTTTGATTTCGAGTGCTGAACTGAGTTGCACGAGATTGCAATGGCACTCCGATTGTCGCAGTACATCGGGATTCTGTCAAATACGTAACCATAGTCTTTGAGTTGTGTTCTCATCCAGATGACTTGAGCACAACACGCGGACATGGCTACATATTCTGCTTCGGTTGATGACAGCGATGTACAATCCTGCTTCTTTGATTGCCAAGACACCAGTTTATCACCAAGAAATTGTAGAGCTCCTGAAGTACTTTTCCTTGAGTCTAAGCATCCTGCGTGGTCAGCGTCTGAAAAAGCGATTAGTTCAAAACCAGAATCCTTCGGATACCAGATCCCCAAATTAATGGTTCCCTTGATGTATCGGAGGATTCTTTTAGCCTCAGAGAGGTGGGTTTCAGTTGGTCGCGACTGATAACGGGAGCATAGATAAACGGCAAAGACAATATCAGGTCTGCTAGCTGTTAGATACATGAGGGACCCAATAATACTTTGGTATTTGGTAGGGTCAACTATTTTCCCATGTAAATCAGCATCTAACTTCTTGGTATGAGCCATTGGTGTGGCATAAGTATCACAGGTTGTCATTCCAAATTTGTTTAACAGTTCAAGGGCATATTTGGATTGACTCAAGAAAATACCACGGGGTGATTGATGAACTTGTAGTCCTAGAAAGAACTTAAGTTCACCCATCATGGACATTTCAAAATTTTTCTTCATTAGTTTTGCAAAAGCGATTGAAAACTTTTTATGTGTTGACCCAAAAATGATGTCATCCACGTAAATTTGAACAATTAAGATGTGTGCCCCGTGATATTGTATAAAAAGAGTTGGGTCAACCGAGCCTTTGGTGAAATTATTGGCAATGAGGAAAGATGATAGCTTATCGTACCATGCCCGAGGGGCTTGTTTGAGACCATAAAGAGCTTTGTTCAATTTGTAGACATGGTTCGGGAACTCAGGATCAACGAATCCATCTGGTTGGCTGACATAGACCGTTTCTTTTAGTTGTCCATTGAGAAACGCCGTTTTGACATCCATCTGATAGACCGTCATATTCATATGAGCAGCGAACGCGAGAAATATCCGAACAGCCTCAAGACGAGCAACCGGAGCAAAAGATTCTTCAAAGTCTATTCCCTCTTCCTGACGATAACCCTTAGCAACTAGACGTGACTTGTTTCGGATGACGTTCCCTTCAGCATCCAATTTGTTTTTCCAAATCCATTTTAGACCAATGACATAGACCCTTGTTGGTCTTTCAACCAGTTCCCATACTTCAAGACGTTTGAATTGGTTGAGTTCTTCCTGCATGGATTCAATCCAGTTGTCTTTTGTCATTGCATCTTTAATGTTTTTAGGCTCAGATTGGCAGACAGTGAGTGCATAAATGCAATGTTCACCGTCTGTGTGAAGACGTTGTCGCGTAACGACTGGTTGATTCGGGTTGCCAATAATGTTAGCCAGAGAATGGTCTTTTGTCCATCTATGTGTAGAGGGTTGATGTTGGTATACATTGTGCAGATTCTGAGGGTTCAAATGGTTTGTTGAAGATTCCGCGACATCTGGTGCAGCAGTCTCATTTGCAAACGGGTTGAAGAACGCATTTGGATCAAAATCTACAGGTGGGGGTACTTCATTCAGAATATCATCAGCTGGGTCATCATTGTTGGAAGCGGTGTGTTCAACTGTTGTGTTGGAGTCAACTGGTGTAGGTGCATCTTCAACAGTAGTTGTTGTAGCAGGTGTATCAGGTATAGGAATATTATCAGGTTGTGCAGCGGAAACAGCGGATACACCTGGAGCACGTTCATCAATATCGTCACAGAACAGAGGAGCAAATAATCTTTCCATTTGTTGACGAGTTAGCTGAGGGCTTTCTTCAGCTGATGATGGGGGTTGAGGGAAGTTTAAACGGTTGTGACCGGGTTCTAAGCTGTTATACTCAGAAGCCATTTCCGTGAGTTCATCGAAATGAGCATGAATCGTTTCCATTACCTCCTTAGTTCGACGATTCCAGATTCGGAAACCTTTAGAATTGTCACAGTATCCAATAAAGACTCCAATATCAGCTTTGGCTTTGAGCTTTCCAAAATCATCACGATCATTATTCGGATAGCAAAGGGATCCAAATACATGAAAGTGTTTGAGGTTCGGTTTATAGTTGTGGACAAGCTCGAAAGGTGTTTTGTTGTGGCGTTTTGTGATCATAGAACGGTTTTGAGTATAGCATGCAGTAGATACAGCTTCTGCCCATAAGTAATCTGGAAGTTTAGCATTGATTAACATTGTTCTTGCAGCTTCCACTAACGTTCGGTTTCGTCTTTCAACAACTCCGTTTTGTTCAGGTGTACGTGCAATAGATGTTTGATGCTGAATTCCCACTTTCTCATAAAATTCACGAAGGGTTTTGTTAACAAATTCAGTTCCTTTGTCTGTTCTGATGATCCTGACGGTGTTGCGGAGCTGAACCTATATTTTTGTGAGAAAGGTGATGATCATTTGTGGAGCTTGGTCTTTGCTACGAAGGAAGTAGACCCAAGTCCATCGTGAGTAGTCATCGACAATTACTAAGATGTAGCATTTGCCATTGATCGTTTGCACGCGCATCGGGCCACACAAATCCATGTGAAGAAGATGAAGCACATGCTGAGAGCTGTGTTCCACCTTTGAAGGAAAATGAGCACGAGTGCTTTTCCCTTGTTCACAGGCTGAGCAAAGGTGATCTTTTGAATACCGGAATCGTGGGAGTCCTTCAACGAGTTTGTGTCGAGCAAGGTTGGTGATGGTTTGAAAGTTTAGATGTGAGAGACGACGGTGCCATAGCCAGGATTTTGTAGATGTTGCCTTTGAAAGTAAACAAATGGGAGAGGAAGCAACCATGTCTTGCATAGAGATAGTGTAGAGACTAGAATTACGCGAGCCAGACATAAGGTCATTTCCTTGTAGATCACGAATGAAACAAGTTTTCTCCCTGAAAGCAACCTCCAAATCTCCATCACAAAATTGACCTACTGAAAACAGATTGTGACCGAGGCCTTCCACATAGTAAACCCTGCTGATTTCGATGTTCCCATTGACATAATCTCCGTAGCCCATGATGGCTGCGAAGTGATCGTTCCCGAATCTGACAGTGCCAATGAACTTTGCAATAAAGTTTGATAACAGTTTAAGGTTGCCTGTCATGTGTCGGGAACATCCGCTATCAACAATCCATAGAATGATCTGTATCACCTGCATTACACACAGACGACACAGATGGAATAGAAGTAGATGTGGAACCCGAAATGTTAGAGGGTTCCGAAGCAGGTATGTGAGACATACACACATTGATAATTTTAGGCATCCATTTAATTCCTAGTGTGTTATATATCCATTTCTGCCATCTATAACTACTCTTTGCTTTAGTCTTAGTGAAAGCACTAGGTGGTACTTCATTCTTAGGAGGTGAAGCGGTAGCTACTGTGATAGCAATGGTTGCCTTAGAATCTAAAGAAGGCGGTCTACCAAGCACATACTTAGAATGATTAGTGGGCCTAGAGGTATTCCGATTCTTAGGATTTTGTAATCGAGAGATTATAGCTTTAGCAACACATTTGTCATGACAATCAGAATTCATACGCTTTTGACAAATAACACAAGGTGCATCAGACTGAATATCAAAAGTACTTAACGGTTTAGCATTCGTTACATCACTATGTGTATTACATTTGCCAGACGCAACATCTATAGTGGAAGTAACATGAGTTTTATTCAGAGTCCTAGGGTGTTCTTCTACTTTAGCATTCCTTATTGATCTTTTCTTAGGTCGCAACTTCCTATTCGTCGATTGAGTGCTCCAAGGCTGTGAAGTGCGGACGTTTAGAAAAGATGCAACTATTCCTGTTTCAGTAGAGGGAAACACATTAGCAACTTGTGATTTGGCAGTTGGAATTCTAGGTTCACGATTACTAAGTGTGACTGGTGCTAATCTCTTAATCACCGTAGGCGGAAGTTGTTCATACTTTCCTAACTTTTCCCGTAACTTAGAGATGGTGTGAATCAGATCTTGATTTTCAGAACGAATATTACCAGCAAAATTCATTACTTCTCTAGTGTGAGCAAGATAGTGATCAAGTTCGTTAGATGCTTCAAGTCGAGTCTTTTTGAGTAAATCAAATATGACACCATATTCCTGTTTAACTTTTAAAAGTTCTTGTTCATATTTTGAGATTTGACTTTTCAAAGACACGTTTTGATCATCCAGTAGCTCAATTTTAGGATCAGAAGATTTTGCACTCAACTGAGCGATTTTCTTTTGAAAACTAAGTTGATGATTGTGAATATCTTTTTCACACCAATGAAGACGACGTTTTGCATTGTAAATTTCAGTGAGTAATCGTTTATTTTCAGCTTTTAAAGACTCGATCTGAAGCACATTATCGGTGTTTACAACAGTTACAACAGTTTCAACAATATCAGCAGAGATGTAATCAGATGCAAATGGCAAGGCATGAAGTAACACAACATTATGGATATCAGCACATATAACATCTTCCAAGAGTCGATCAACATCTTTTCTCAACAGCTTCTTTTTGCGTTTTGTGTTAGAAATAGATGTTTCTGTTTTCTCGAAAACGTTTTTGATTACCCCAAGTTCCTTATGAAAATCCTTTTCCCAGGCAATTGCATAACTTTTCAAGTTTTTAACATTAGGTAAAAGATTTTTCTGAAAAATGTCTCTTTGTTCTCGCGCCAGAGGCGATTGAAAATGTTCAACTTTGATTTCAGAGCGATATTCTATCTCATGTTGTAAAATTTTGAGGTCAGCCATGAAAATGTCAAAATATCGAAGGATTTTTCGATTTTCAGGTTTTGAGTTTACTTCACTAATGGAAGGTAAAGGACCATAAGTTTGTGCAAATTCTGTTTTGGGATTAACATTAGAAGACTCAGGTGTTTTGATGATAACCCTTGGTGTGTTAGAAGAATCCGTTGGTGTGACGAAAGTGACCGCGTTTTTATAGTTAAAAGGTTTGTTGTAAACAACATTTTTTAATTTTGATCGACTCTCGTCTTCTGCATCTAATTCCTCTTGACGATGATATTCAACAACACTCATGACAGTATTATCAATTTTGTAATCTGCACTGGAAACTTCAGGAGTTGGTTTGAATATTTTTAGTGAAAGCTTTGGTTTGTAATCAGCTAGATTTTTTCCATATCCTTTTGGATTAGGTTTTAAGGTAAACTTTTCAATAGCTGTTACTGATTCACCATGTTTGTAAACAACAGTTTTAAACTCTTTAAGTTTGTTTTGTAAGCTGATAATTTCTTCAAGAAGGTCATCTACCCGATTCGTTGAATGCTTTTTGTATGCGGAGAACTGTTTTTGACAATTTAACAACTCAGCCTTAGCTTTTTGATTTTCCAAGGTGAAAGCGTTAATTTGCTTTTTATGTTCGTGTTTCAGTTGTTATAATTCAGACAACAAAGCATTCTTCGAGGCGGCTAGATCACGCATCTGTCTTTCTAAATATTTTTCGTTTTGATGAGATTTTGCAAAAGCGGCTTCAAAACCTTTTTCACGGTTTTCTTGAGTTTTGAAAAAGTTGAGTTGCACTTGTAAGCATTCAAAATCCTTGGTTAACAGTGCATTTTTACTTTTTAAGGACTGATTTAATGCATAACATTCCTCCATTTTGATTTTATGGTCTTGAATTAACCGAGCAAAATCCGGATGAGGCAACAGATCATCTTGTTCAACGTGAGTCTCAACATGATCATTCTTTAGATCCTCAAGTACGACCACGGAGTCAATTTGATTATCAAAGGAAACCATAAGGTCATCTTGATCGTCAAATGTAACTACAGGGTTAACTTGAAAATCATCAGAGAGAGATGTAGAAGACTCATTTTGAACAGTCTGATCCGTGCCGGATTCAGATATTGGCGGAGATATTAGTTCAGATATGATGATGGTTTGTTCGGGTACCTGAGACAAGCCATCAGTGTCATACACTGGGCCTGTATCACTCATGTGCAGCTCATGCATATTAGCCATTAACATAACAGCTGCATTAGCCTGCAAGTCCTCCATATCATCATCTGAGTCTGCATCTGCCATAAAGCTCTGTTCTTTGTCTGTAAGAGATCCACCAGCTTCATCCTTAAGAGCCAAAAGTAAAGCCTCTTTGAAATAAGCACTGCCCCTAGTCCTTGGCTTTGGACATGCATTAGCCAGGTGTCCCTTCTCATTGCAGTTGTAGCATCTAAGACCATTTAACCGATTCTGAGCATTTCCCTGTTCCACCACTTGAGCTCTGTTGTTATTCCTACCCACAACATTAAACCCTTGACCACCGCCCATCTGACGACCATAATCACGATTCTGAACTTCAACACGTCCATTGTTCACAACAGCTTGAGTCCGTGTGTTAGATGAGGAACGAATACGATTGTTGGATTTGTTGGTGTAACGGCCAAAAGCATTAGCGATCATCACAAATCCTTGTTGCAATGCTTTGAACGGATCTGTTTCCTCAGTCGCTTCACTGACATATGCTTGAGCATTGTTGCTGTATGGAACCAATTGATTTTGTTGAGGCTGTGGCTGTGAAGGTGTGTTTGAAGCAGTTGGTTGAGTTGCTGGTTGAGAGGGATAATTCTGTTGAGCATACAAGGCAAGTTGTTGATTGTCCGGTTGTGACTGTTTAGCAATTTGAGCACGGAGAATCCTTTCCCGATCAACTTCCTTTTCATGAGGCTTCAAGTAATCGTACAACAATCCATAAGTAGAATGATGCATATTCTTCGCTTGACGGAGAAAAATGACATACTTCTCCCATTCTGGACCAAGACTACTCAGGAACTTAGTATTCACTGCAATTCTTGGCATGATGATGTTGTGTTTATCCAAATCATTGATGATATCTGAAAATCGATGATGATAGGACTCTAGTGTCTCTCCAGGTTCAATCATGAAGTGTTCATAAGCCAAGTAAATTTTGGATTCCAAATCCTCCTGATTGAGTACATATCCTTCCATAAGAAGACGAATATGATCCCACATTTTTTGTGCAGTCTTTTGAGCATCAACACTACGAAGAATTGGGTTTGGTAATCCTAAGAGGATGTATTCCATTGCAAGTTCATCAGCTTCATAGTGTAGAAGTTCTGTAGGATTTAAATCTGCAATAGTAGCAATGTTGGTTTGTTCATCTCTTGGTGGAACAGCAGTTGGATCTCCGGGTACAATGACAGTAGGCATCTCAAATGGACCTTCCAAGATAACCTTCTTTAAGAACTTTCCATGTGGCTTCTTTAGATCACAAAACCTAAAGAACCTTATCACCCATTGATTGTAGTTTCCTGGAGTGAGCATTGGAGGTCTATCAAGTGATCCAGCTTCATGAATTGATTGTTGGCTGCTTAAAGCTTCACACATCTTTGCAAACCAAGTGGGTTCCTTCATAGTGTTCCTTGATGGATGTTGATTGAAGTCAGTTATGTAGGTTTGAACATGAAGGCTTGGTGGTGGTTGAACCATTTGTGGTTGTGGAATTGCACTAAGTTGTGGAGTATATTGCTGATTAAATTGTTGTTGATAAATAGTTGTTGTTGATTCCATTGTTGATGTTGTGGAGTTAATTGTTGTTGTTGTTGATGATTATAAGTGTGAGGGAAATAGTTAGAGTATGGTGGTTGAGACATGATGATAAACTTGTGTGGTAAAAATGGATTTTTGTAGTCGAATGAACCTTTGTTGATGAAGTGTCCTTATGCGTAGAAAAGACAAGAAACCAAGTAGCACTTATGCGTAAAAACACCAAAAGTTACGCGTAACAATGAGAAGTTACGCGTAGGTTTTAGCTTACGCGTAAGTAGGTAAAACACTAAAGTTATGCGTAGACAAAAGTTAGGCGTAGGATTACCTTATGCGTAGACCTTAGTTTACGCGTAAAGTGAATCTTATGCGTAGGATTTCTACGCGTAAGCTTATGCTTATGCGTAATTTTAGGGTTTTTGCCCAAACGATCTTTTACACTTCACAGTGCAAAAGATATCCAAAGTCGACGTATTTTCAGACTTATCCAAGTAAGAAAACACGGAATAAACCAGGAAAATGAAGATCAAACCAAGGAAAATCTTACGCGTAATTTTAGGGTTTTGATACGCGTAGGATTACTCGTAACTTTGATTTTGTCCAAATGCGTTTCTAAACCAGTTTTTTGTTATGGAATAGCTTCAATAGTACCAAAAGAACACAAAAATGTGAATTTTGATGTACCAAAACTGCTAAACGGGTTATGCGTAGAACGACACCCACGAACAAAAACAAGCTTAAAAACGTAGATCCACGCGTAAAGTTTGAAACTTTTTGCCAAAAACCAGTATTTTAACACCTCAAAACATTGAAAGTAGAAGAATCTGGGATTAAAAAGTGTAAAAAACGAGTTTTTAAGATAGCTAAAGAATGCGTTAACCTTACGCGTAAGACCCAAAACCAAAAAAACTTCAAAAACAAATGAGTACACCCAACTATTTGGCGATTGATACCACTGTTAGGTCACTAGTTTTACAAACACAAGTTATAGAGAAAGAGATGAAGGCGGATGAACAAGCTAAACACACACACACATATAAACAATAATACGGTTAAGGGAAAGAGTGAGTGAAAGAGAATAAATTGAACAACCAACCCTCAAATGAGGGTTTACAAGAGTATTTATAGGAGGGAAGCTAGGGCAACACTCCTAGTTCCCATCCTTTCTTATGTGGGCTTGGGCCTAAGCTTATGGGCCTTCTACATAAGCTTGACCTTAAACAAACATAAAGGCCATAATAAAGCTACCTATTACATATGAAATATAAATACTTGAAATACTGTTTAGGAGTGATTCCAACATAAACAATCCGGATTCTGACAATAGAGCTGATCCTCTTCCATACGGCTTTTGCAGTGGAAACAACGATGATAATCGAACGTTGCCATGAGAATTAAACATGTAGAGGGTTAAAGAGATAGAATCAAATGGTCAAGAGGAATGAGAAGAATATTTTTGGATTTTTCGAAGACGAGTGCACATGCACTTTCAAAAACAACACTTTCAATTAAAACAAGACCGAGGCAAAACACAGTGAACTTAAACCAATAATCACAAGCGTATTCATGCAAGTGACACAAAGGCAAGTTTTAAATCTTTTGTTCGAGAACTTATAATGATAACACCTCAGTTGAGAATGTTATATTGATTGTGTGTTCTTTATTATTTAAAACAACAAGGAAAATCTTTTTGTATTTTTATCTTTTACATATATATATAAACAAAAGAAAAAAATTTTTGTATTTTTGTATTTTTTATAAAAACGGTAACTTCACGAGGAAGGTTCTTCAAGTCACTAATCGCCAAAAACTTTACGATATTGTCGCAACACACCTCCCCGGCAGCGGCGCCAAAATTTGATTTCGTTTGTTTGTGAGTGGTGAAAAACACAATATCAATATATATCAAATTAACCGTAAAACCCGACAAATTAACCTTTTAGGAAAAGGGTTAACATGTCAAATCTCACGGGTGTGATAAAGTGATACCGGGAAAGTGATTTCCCCGGGTCGTGTCCCAACGAGGTGTGAAATTGACGGAGACGTTGAGTTTCGTGATTTGGACTTGAATGGGTTTAATAAATTTTGGATTTTTGATTACGTTATTCTACAAATTAAAGAACTGGAATAAAAATAAAGCATTTAAAACAATCTGAACACTAATTAAACTACTACTAAGCCTAAGGAACAATAAAACTAAGCTAAACTACATCCTATGGTGTAAAAATGCAAAAACGCGAAAACCCGAGCTAATCCCGAGCCACGAAAGTAAAAAAAATGCAATTTAAGTCCTACGAGTGCAAAACTAATTTTCCTACATTCTAATTGACTAAAAATAATTTTGGGAAAAAGCCGGGTATTTTTTCGACTTTTATTTTATTTTCTACGAATTAAAAACTATTTTAAAAGAAATTAATTGTTTAAAAATATCTATACTAAATGAAAAATTAAAAGAACTTGCAGAAAAATATCTTGAAAAAAAAATACTGATTTAAAAAAAAAAAAGAACTTTGTAAAAGCAGTTTAGAAAAAGGCAATTAATAAGCAAATAGCCAATTAAGCTTAAAACTAAAAAACTGCATAAAAGGAATTAAAAGGGAGTAATGGTACGCAATACCTCAAGGAGCTCAGATGGTAAGGTGTTGTGTGCGTGCAAGGAAGAACAGGAGGTCCTTGGTTCGATTCCCACTTACTCCCTTCTTTAGCAACTTATTTTTTTTTTCTTTCTTTTGGCAACTAATCTAAGGACTAGAACAAGACTTTTTTTATAAATAAAAAACTTAACTTGAAAATGTTCAACATCAGTTATAACAGCATGAATGCTCACAGAAGACAAAAATTTGAATGGGTCAGTTTGGTTCTAATGGTACGGCAAAGTGAAAATAGAACTAATAAAATATCAAATAAGCTACGGGGCAACTACACTAACTTACATCTATTAGCCACTACTTAATAGATCTAATAAGCTACAAGTAGACACTCAATAAGCACAAAAACAAAGAGTTGCAGCTGTTGCAGTGGGTGAAACAGCCCCACAAGAGGCTTTTGAGGCAAAAGTTAAGCGCTTAATTGAACTCCAAAATCAACAACAAGCTAAGGTAGCTAAATTCCATACTAACTACTAACTAAAACATAAAATCATGAAAACCATAAACCTAACTACCAATTGCCAACAAAATATAATCCTAACTCTAACCTAAAGCTGACTAAATCTAAGCTAAAAAGAAGCTATTAGCTGCTGCAGTGACAAAACAGTTATAAAGAGTAAACTTAGAAAAACTGTTTTCCAACCATTTCCACTTGCAATACTTGTAAAAGAACTTGTGAAACACAACACCAAAAACTTTGTTAGAATCCAATATGGGTCAAAAGAAGCTTTAACCCACAACTAATCTTATTCCAAACAGCCCTTTTGGGGCAGAAGTGATAAAAAAAAAACTGTCGAGGTTTTAAGCTTCTATTTATACAAAAAGTAAGAATAAGTCTTGTTCTTCTCTCCTCTGCTTCTGTGTTGTGCTTTCTGTGTGAGATGAAACAGGCAAAAAACATCATCTGTGCTTCTTTGATATAATCTCAGCCGTCCAATTTCTTCTTGGGAACCCACTTGAGTCATCACAGCCATTGATTGGCTTCTTATATTTGTGCAACAACTTGGATTTATGACATGGCAGGGGAGACGTGTGATTAGGGGAAACATGTGACTATGCTTGGGTTTCTGGGATTGAGTGTGTCAGTGAGATGGGAGGGAAAAATGAGAATGGCGCCAAGGTTTTTGTTGGTTTAGTGGGGGATTGGGTAAAACTGAGGAACAGATAGGTAAGATGGGTTGAAAGGGTTTAGGTTTTAAATAAAAGTAGAGTTTTATTACAAAAAGGATAAAATGTATTTTTTTTTTTTTTTTTAACTTGAAAACTAAAATTGGTTTTAAGAAAAATTAAATTTTTACAAAATGGGTTTTGGGTAAAATCGGGATTATTTGGATTTTTGGTTGTTTTCCCCCCTGATCACTCTTAAAACGCATTTCAGGCTCTGAAAATGTAGAAAATCCATTCCCGGTTCCGTCTGTCTCAGCACATTTCTGATTTCGGCTCGTTTTTGCCCGTTTTCGCACTGTTTTCAATCCTTTTGTACCTGCAAAACATAAAACACACTCCGAGGATATTTTTAACATATTTTGAGCGTATTTGGGTGTTTTTTTATCCTTTTTGTAGGTTTAAACAAGGTAAAATATATGTGTTTTTGGACACATATCAACCACTGAGAACAATTTTGTGAACAAAGATTTTAGTCAAATACTCCCCCTCAACAAGTAATACTAACTTTTGAGGTTTTGAAAACGTAAGGGGAAGTACTTGTTCTTTTGAGCAAAACCTTGAAAAAATGAAAGGTTTGATAGGTTTTACTCAAAAGTAAGAAGCTTTCGCTCCTTTTATAGGATTGTGGCACTGAAGCGTACCAAAGGGTCCTTTCTTGACAAGAACGGGTTGTACACTGTTATGTGTGCACAAGCCATTGTCATAATTAAATCACACATCCAAAATATTATGAAATAGAAGCAGTTCAAGGGGTACCAGGAAGTCCATCAATCTTGCCAGGAATGCGAACAGGGCGTTGATAGCCGGCGAGAGCAATCCTGGGGCGACCACCTACAAAGCTCTCCAGAGTTCTGATCTGGTCCCGTCGATACAACCTTTCATCAATCCTGGTGATGATCCTCTTCACATCCCTTCTGTCTTGAGAATTCCATCGCTTTGGAGACCCAATGCCTTCATGTATCGTCTTCAACCGATAAGCCAAGCCTTCCCTAACCTTCTTCAATGTGTGATCCCCAAATTTGTGAAGATCTCTACACGCCATCAAGCAATTTCGTTGAAGTTCACTGCGATAAACGACGCCGAATGGTTTGCTGACGAGGGTGTATTGTGGAAGCTGGTTGATGTCGGGAAGATCTAGCTGAGGTGGAGTGAAGTTGACACGGGTCTGATATGATTCAACTGCAAGCTGGAGATCTTCTACACGTTCTTTGATTACTATTCTTCTGATGAAGATAAGCAAGGACTTGATGTATTCACGTTGCGCTTCAGTCGAGAATTGTCTCATGCGACCCTGTACTTTGGCAAGGTACATGTCTTCAATGTTGTTAATAGATAAATTCTCAAAGTCTGCTTCACAGAATGCATAAACCCTTTCATCTTTCCTTTTGACCACGGTATTCTTGAGGAAAGTGTAGTCCCATTTAGACGAAAGATCAACATGTTTGATAGCCACGATTGCTTTAGTACTGAATACTTCATGTTGAGACATCTGAACCTGGCAGCTTCTGTAGTAGATTTGTTGGTGTTCCGGCCAATGGTGAATCCCGTACATTGCATCACGGTCATACTCTTCAACATTGTTGGAGAACAAGTGGTCAGCTCCTTCCTCGATAGCTATGCAGTTAGAGTATATGGCTGCTGGGAACGGAAGTGTCAGTGATGTAGCGTATTTCTTTGAACCATCGCCACCGTGAAGAAGAAATTTCAAGTCTTTGTTGAAGAAATATCAGAATGGAATCCTAGGCTGATCTGGTTGGCCAATTGTTGGTAGAGGTTTAGACCAGTCGGTGTAATATGGAGGGTTGTCCCGTTTGGTGAAGTCGATGTTTGCTTCTGGGTTGAGCCAATCCATGTTGTTAGACATAGCTCGTGGTATATTATCAAGGTGATACTCAACTTCAATAGCACTTTCCGAGCTGTCTTTGAGCAGTTGAAATGCTTCATTCTTGATTCGCTTTAACTCGGATTTCGTAATCTTTTTCACACGGAATTTTTCTTGCAAGAACTTAGCATGCTCCAATGTACGACCTTCTACCGCATCTTGACCTTCAGGTGGGTAGGGTGTAGAATCAACAAGCTTCGAGAACCATTCGAATTCAGTGTTATCCTCATCCAGCCATGATAAGACGTCAGTCATAGGCGCCTTCTTCTTCTTTTTCTTTGGCCTAGAGGAGGATTATGGTTTCTTGGCTGTGTGTAACACCCCAAAATAATGGTTTGCAGCGGAAGTAAGTGTTACTGGGGTGCTACTCGATTGGTACCACAACTCAAAGTATAGAACAACAATATGACTTGAGAAATCTAATTAAGAAAGATCTGTGGTTACATCTTTCAAAATGTATATTATGAAATGTAGGCCCATAAAAAGAATTTACGCGGTCCCCAGTTTTATATCAGAGTATTTTATGATCATGCCATGCCAATACCCAAGCGCCTCCAAAGTTTAGCTACCGCCTGCAATCCTGAAAATGCATGCTAAAAGTGTCAACACAAAGGTTGGTGAGTTCACAGGTTTTTAGTACACAAGTAGTTTCCAAAACAGGAAAATCAATTAGTTGTCAAAGTTTCAAAGGGTCCATTATGTATGCAGCGCGTTCATGGCATAAAGGTTCAACTACTTAAGCCGATTCAGCCGAACATTTCCCCTACGTGCAACATGCTCTAACCTAGCATGAGAACTGATTCTATGCAATCCGGTTAGTGGAGTGAGGGGATGGCTCTACCCCTAAATAGCATTATCCATAGACATCAACGACTCGTCCCGTACAGTGGGAGGGAGTTAATAAGTAGTGTAGTACCAGGGGACTTTTACAGTCGTACATATATATATATATATATATAGGCGCCAAACATAAGCATAGATACCAGTTTGCACAGTACAGCAGAGCATAGCTCAGTAAATTGAATCAGTTCAGTAAATCCATAATTTCATGAATGCACAACCAATTTAGTTTTAAGTAATCATAGCATGCTTTTCAACTCAAAAGAGTAAAACAGTAAAATGGGGCTGTGAAACTCACCTTAGTCCGAAGAAATATAAGAATCACAACTAACACGACTGGCATCAAGAAATGTAACACAATAGTTTCACAAGGTAGTAACGCACACCGATACAAGAGTACCGACACAATGGTACGTCATTGGCACGACCTGATAGCATATGGTTTATCTTAGAATGCGTCTTGTAAAGTAGATAAGTTTTCAAAAGATACGTGTTTTAGTTTTCATTGAATACTCGTATTAAGAATTATAAGTGTTTATTGTCGTAATTCGTAAGAAAAGTTTAGTATTATCATTCGTGTGGTGGTAAGAAAACAAGGACTCGACATGTAACTCATGCCAAACATAACTCACACTAAAGCATAATGTATATCCTAATACATTATAAGGGACAGTCAAGAAATATTGACCAAGGCTCAAGATCACACGCTAAAACAATAAAACATTTAAAAGAAATTAAACAAGTAGGGATCAATTAGCGAGTAAGTAATAAGTAAGTAACTAGTTAAGTTTCTGCCATTTACCCGATGACCCCAGATAGCTGATAAAATGTTATCACTTAAAAAAAATGTACATTTGTTGAAAGGTTTATGATGTTAATAATTAAGTAATTTAGAAAAGTTTATTTATTGCATTTCACCGATTTGATACTAATCCATAGAAGTTTTATATAATTTTTTTTACAAGTTTTAATTATTTAATTGTCTTTATCGAATGCGTAAATATTAGTGTCGGGTTCATCGACGATTTTGTGTCCGAAGTACAAATCATCCATAAGTCCACCGGTTAATACCGTAAGTCCAATAACAATCCAAATAGTATCAATAATTGTCCAATCATATATATGTCGAATGTCTCTTAAATATTCATATTGTTCGAACAATCCCAAAAGTATCTGAAGCATATCAAAAGCATCGAAAGTCAAACAACAAGAATCACATTGGTCCAATGTTTAGTATCCGAAATATCATTACTAGTTAAGAGTACTAATATAACTCTTCTAATAAAAATCGAAGAAAGCGACGAGGTGTTGATTAAGCAATGCTTAATAAGCAAGCAGTGCGTTAAAAGGCCTTATTTATTTTCGGTAACTAAGTTTAGTATGCACATGCATACGTAGTAGTTTACATGAATTTTACATTTTCATTATAACAAGAAAAGGTTGATTAGTCTTACAAATGGAAATAAAATGTCTCACGTGACTCCAAAAATGCAAAGGTATTTCAAAGGCAAATGGGACCAAAATTATGGTAAAAGACATTTAAAGTTTAAACCAAGGTTTACTATTTTACATCATTGTGTTAATGTAAGCAATTTCAATTAAAACGTTCACCCAGTATGCTCTTGTAAAACAAGACTAATCATCAAATAAAGTTTATACAGATTAACAAGATAACAACACAAGTTAAGCACGCCAGAAACTAAAACATAACTCTTAGCGGGTTTCTACTCAACTCGCGACACAATTTCTAAGCCGATTCAAGATTAATGATCAAATTATCAATAAGGCTGTCTCATTGACCTGACAGCAGAAACAAACACACCCATAGTGGGGGCTCTCGATGGGGGGTCGAAGACCAAACTAGGCCCACACACCCTCTTGGGTCGTGACCAACAAACACAAACACCCCTGGTGATTTCCTTGTGTATTGAGGGCAAAACGAACCAAGGCTAATAATAACCCCGTGGGTGCTTTTCTCGACCAAAATTAACTAAACAAACTGCACCCTCTTGGGTGTTTTCTGTGGCTGACGCGAGTTGATACAAACAACAAGAAACACACCTTCGGGTGAGTGAACCAAGTAAAAACTAACACACCCTTGTGTGGCTCGATGGTGGGTCGAGCAAACCAAACCAAGCAAAGCCAAACACCCCGGTTTGGACAACAATAACCAAACGCCCCTGCTGGGCTGTTGCTAACCAAGTATAGCCTTGTGGGTCTGCTGTTGAACCGAGAGAAGGCAACCAAACATACCGTCACGATGTGGGTCGTGATACACAAAACAACAACAATAATAACCTCAAGTAGCAATCTAACCAAGACCACTTGAACATTTAATCTTTACTGGAACAACAATAAGTGACAACCAGTAGCATATGAATTGAACCCGGTATTTGCCCTAAGTTGACTAATTTGGAGGGCTATTTCTTTTCACCCTGTTCTTTGCATTTCTTTTTAATTCTTCAACTCCTTCTTTCTCCAATTCTCATTTTCTCCTTTTTATAATCGTACCTAAGGACTTCTAAGTTCTAAATATTTGTGGTGTCCTTGGGTAGATCCCTCCGGCTCTGGCGGATCATAGGACGGTTATTCCTAACCTTAATCACCTTATAACTCCATTGCCATAAAACCATTTTTCATGAAAATCTCTCGAAGTGTTTGTGAATGAAAGACATGTTTGAATACTTCAAGAGTTTTAGATTTTCAGAAATACTCCCCCTCGACATGTGCTTAAGAGTTTTGACATAAATCTGCACAGTGAGAGAAGAGCGCGAACTTTTGAATTGATCGACTCAAGATAGACAATTCCCTGTGAGACACGATTACGTTACATTGTTAAAGAGATACATTGTCAGCTTTTAGGTGACAACTAGCTCTAATAACTACCTTGAAGATGTGGACAACCCCGAAAGGTTGTCAAACCCATCAAAGTTCATGTCTATCAGGAGTTTCTCGAAAGGTACGATCTACATGGATAAGTCTTGGAAGACAAATCTTTTCGATGTATAACTGTTCAGATCCCGTCAATTCATGGGTTGAAGTCTTTTCACACTAGAATTCATTAGCAATTCACAACATATTTCTTATCACGTATTTTTTCTCCCCCTAAAAAATGGCATATAAATTTTATTTTTGAAGAAATGTTGATATCAAATATGACCATTTTGAGTTTTGTGGGAAAAGTAACACTGAGAACAATTTTGTGAACAAAGATTTTAGTCAAATACTCCCCCTCAACAAGTAATACTAACTTTTGAGGTTTTGAAAACGTAAGGGGAAGTATTTGTTCTTTTGAGCAAAACCTTGAAATAATGAAAGGTTTGATAGGTTTTACTCAAAAGTAAGAAGCTTTCGCTCCTTTTATAGGATTGTGGCACTGAAGCGTACCAAAGGGTCCTTTCTTGACAAGAACGGGTTGTACACTGTTATGTGTGCACAAGCCATTGTCATAATTAAATCACACATCCAAAATATTATGAAATAGAAGCAGTTCAAGGGGTACCAGGAAGTCCATCAATCTTGCCAGGAATGCGAACAGGGCGTTGATAGCCGGCGAGAGCAATCCTGGGACGACCACCTACAAAGCTCTCCAGAGTTCTGATCTGGTCCCGTCGATACAACCTTTCATCAATCCTGGTGATGATCCTCTTCACATCCCTTCTGTCTTGAGAATTCCATCGCTTTGGAGACCCAATGCCTTCATGTATCGCCTTCAACCGATAAGCCAAGCCTTCCCTAACCTTCTTCAATGTGTGATCCCCAAATTTGTGAAGATCTCTACACGCCATCAGGCAATTTCGTTGAAGTTCACTGCGATAAACGACGCCGAATGGTTTGCTGACGAGGGTGTATTGTGGAAGCTGGTTGATGTCGGGAAGATCTAGCTGAGGTGGAGTGAAGTTGACACGGGTCTGATATGATTCAACTGCAAGCTGGAGATCTTCTACACGTTCTTTGATTACTATTCTTCTGATGAAGATAAGCAAGGACTTGATGTATTCACGTTGTGCTTCAGTCGAGAATTGTCTCATGCGACCCTATACTTTGGCAAGGTACATGTCTTCAATGTCGATGATAGACAAATTCTCAAAGTCTGCTTCAGAGAATGCATAATCCCTTTCATCTTGCCTTTTGACCACGGTATTCTTGAGGAAAGTGTAGTCCCATTTAGACGAAAGATCAACATGTTTGATAGCCACGATTGCTTTAGTACTGAATACTTCATGTTGAGACTTCTGAACCTGGCAGCTTCTGTAGTAGATTCGTTGGCGTTCCGGCCAATGGTGAATCCCGTACATTGCATCACGGTCATACTCTTCCACATTGTTGGAGAACAAGTGGTTAGCTCTTTCCTCGATGGCTATGCAGTTAGAGTATATGGCTGCTGGGAACGGAAGTGTCAGTGATGTAGCGTATTTCCTTGAACCATCGCCACCGTGAAGAAGAAATTTCAAGCCTTTGTTGAAGAAATATCGGAATGGAATCCTAGGCTGATCTGGTTGGCCAATTGTTGGTAGGTTTAGACCAGTCGGTGTAATATGGAGGGTTGTCCCGTTTGGTGAAGTCGATGTTTGCTTCTGGGTTGAGCCAATCCATGTTGTTAGACATAGCTCGTGGTATATTATCAAGGTGATACTCAACTTCAATAGCACTTTCCGAGCTGTCTTTGAGCAGTTGAAATGCTTCATTCTTGATTCGCTTTAACTCGGATTTCGTAATCTTTTTCACACGGAATTTTTCTTGCAAGAACTTAGCATGCTCCAATGTACGACCTTCTACCGCATCTTGACCTTCAGGTGGGTAGGGTGTAGAATCAACAAGCTTCGAGAACCAGTCGAATTCAGTGTTATCCTCATCCAGCCATGATAAGACGTCAATCATAGGCGCCTTCTTCTTCTTTTTCTTTGGCCTAGAGGAGGATTCTGGTTTCTTGGCTGTGTGTAACACCCCAAAATAATGGTTTGCAGCGGAAGTAAGTGTTACTGGGGTGCTACTCGATTGGTACCACAACTCAAAGTATAGAACAACAATATGACTTGAGAAATCTAATTAAGAAAGATCTGTGGTTACATCTTTCAAAATGTATATTATGAAATGTAGGCCCATAAAAAGAATTTTAGCGGTCCCCAATTTTATATCAGAGTATTTTATGATCATGCCATGCCAATGCCCAAGCGCCTCCAAAGTTTAGCTACCGCCTGCAATCCTGAAAATGCATGCTAAAAGTGTCAACACAAAGGTTGGTGAGTTCACAGGTTTTTAGTACACAAGTAGTTTCCAAAACAGGAAAATCAATTGGTTGTCAAAGTTTCAAAGGGTCCATTATGTATGCAGCGCGTTCATGGCATAAAGGTTCCACTACTTCAGCCGATTCAGCCTAACATTGCCCCTACGTGCAACATGCTCTAACCTAGCATGAGAACTGATTCTATGCACTCCGGTTAGTGGAGTGAGGGGATGGCTCTACCCCTAAATAGCGCTATCCATAGACATCAACGGCTCGTCCCGTACAGTGGGAGGGAGTTAATAAGTAGTGTAGTACCAGGGGACTTTTACAGTCGTACATATACATATATAGGCGCCAAACATAAGCATACATACCAGTTTCCACAGTACAGCAGAGCATAGCTCAGTAAATTGAATCAGTTCAGTAAATCCATAATTTCATGAATGCACAACCAATTTAGTTTTAAGTAATCATAGCATGCTTTTCACCCCAAAAGAGTAAAACAGTAAAATGGGGCTGTGAAACTCACCTTAGTCCGAAGAAATATAAGAATCACAACTAACACGACTGGCATCAAGAAATGTAACACAATAGTTTCACAAGGTAGTAACGCACACCGATACAAGAGTACCGACACAATGGTACGTCATTGGCACGACCTGATAGCATATGGTTTATCTTAGAGTGCGTCTTGTAAAGTAGATAAGTTTTCAAAAGATACGTGTTTTAGTTTTCATTGAATACTCGTATTAAGAATTATAAGTGTTTATATTCGTAATTCGTAAGAAAAGTTTAGTATTATCATTCGTGTGGTGGTAAGAAAACAAGGACTCGACATGTAACTCATGCCAAACATAACTCATGCCAAACATAACTCACACTAAAGCATAATGTATATCCTAATACATTATAAGGGACGGTCAAGAAATATTGACCAAGGCTCAAGATCACACGCTAAAACAATAAAACATTTAAAAGAAATTAAACAAGTAGGGATCAATTAGCGAGTAAGTAATAAGTAAGTAACTAGTTAAGTTTCTGCCATTTACCCGATGACCCCAGATAGTTGATAAAATGTTATCACTTAAAAAAAAATGTACATTTGTTGAAAGGTTTATGATGTTAATAATTAAGTAATTTAGAAAAGTTTATTTATTGCATTTCACCGATTTGATACTAATCCATAAAAGTTTTATATAATTTTTTTTTACAAGTTTTAATTATTTAATTGTCTTTATCGAATGCGTAAATATTAGTGTCGGGTTCATCGACCATTTTGTGTCCGAAGTACAAATCATCCATAAGTCCACCGGTTAATACCGTAAGTCTAATAACAATCCAAATAGTAACAATAATTGTCCAATCATATATATGTCGAATGTCTCTTAAATATTCATATTGTTCAAACAATCCCAAAAGTATCTGAAGCATATCAAAAGCATCGAAAGTCAAACAACAAGAATCACAATGGTCCAATGTTTAGTATCCGAAATATCATTACTAGTTAAGAGTACTAATATAACTCTTCTAATAAAAATCGAAGAAAGCGATGAGGTGTTGATTAAGCAATGCTTAATAAGCAAGCAGTGCGTTAAAAGGCCTTATTTATTTTCGGTAACTAAGTTTAGTATGCACATGCATACGTAGTAGTTTACATGAATGTTACATTTTCATTATAACAAGCAAAGGTTGATTAGTCTTACAAATGGAAATAAAATGTCTCACGTGACTCCAAAAATGCAAAGGTATTTCAAAGGCAAATGGGACCAAATATATGGTAAAAGACATTTAAAGTTTAAACCAAGGTTTACTATTTTACATCATTGTGTTAATGTAAGAAATTTCAATTAAAACGTTCACCCAGTATGCTCTTGTAAAACAAGACTAATCATCAAATAAAGTTTATACAGATTAACAAGATAACAACACAAGTTAAGCACGCCAGAAACTAAAACATAACTCTTAGCGGGTTTCTACTCAACTCGCGACACAATTTCTAAGCCGATTCAAGATTAATGATCAAATTATCAATAAGGCTGTCTCATTGACCTGACAGCAGAAACAAACACACCCATAGTGGGGGCTCTCGATGGGGGGTCGAAGACCAAACTAGGCCCACACACCCTCTTGGGTCGTGACCAACAAACACAAACACCCCTGGTGATTTCCTTGTGTATTGAGGGCAAAACGAACCAAGGCTAATAATAACCCCGTGGGTGCTTTTCTCGACCAAAATTAACTAAACAAACTGCACCCTGTTGGGTGTTTTCTGTGGCTGACGCGAGTTGATACAAACAACAAGAAACACACCTTCGGGTGTGTGAACCAAGTAAAAACTAACACACCCTTGTGTGGCTCGATGGTGGGTCGAGCAAACCAAACCAAGCAAAGCCAAACACCCCGGTTTGGACAACAGTAACCAAACGCCCCTGCTGGGCTGTTGCTAACCAAGTATAGCCTTGTGGGTCTGCTGTTGAACCGAGACAAGGCAACCAAACATACCGTCACGATGTGGGTCGTGATACACAAAACAACAACAATAATAACCTCAAGTAGCAATCTAACCAAGACCACTTGAACATTTAATCTTTACTGGAACAAAACAGAGAAATAAGCAAATCCAAAAACAAATGCCCCTTTCAACCTAACTTATACCACACGAATGGTTTTCAAAAGTGTTTCAATCAGGTTTTAGTTTCCACGAAAACTTATAAATCTATTTGTACTCAAACAAAACATAATCATCAAACAAAAGGTTGTTTGATGGTGGTAATCATACCAAGAGGAGGGAGAGACGGTGGTGAGGAAGGTGTGGCTGTGATGGTGGTGGCGTTGAATGGTTGTGGTTAATTCAAACCAAACGAGACTCTAAGACCCGAGAATGTAACCCTTGCTTTAATCCGTCCCAAGCGACCCTTGGTCCTTCTCTTTTGTGATGATGGCAGTGGTGGTGCGTCTATGGTGGTGCTGTGGAGAGGCGGTGGTAGAAGAGAGATGGAAGGAGGAGGGAAAAGCGTGGAGTGAGAGAGAGGAGAAGATAGGATCTGGTTTTTGTTATTAAAAGTAATAGGGGCTTTTGCATATATATCCTCCCGAAAATGTAAAATTGCATATATATCCAAAGCATGCATAAAAACCATTGTAAAATGTGCATAAAAAACTTGTACAAAGGATATAAATGCAATTATTCACTTTGAGAGGGATATATATGCATTTTTGCCAAAGTAAAATAATAAGGCGGTTTGTATTATTATTATATCGTGTACCCGTGTCCCGTTGAGCCTAAGTGTAAACACGATATCATGGTCCGATGCTTTTAATTAATAACGTATAAAATACATTTTTCGTGATCGTTTTTATAAAAATAATGTAAAGACGATACTATTGATTCCGAATAATGATTATCAAATTTAAACCATAAATTATGCCGTGTCGGTACGCAGGAAAAGCAATTTAACCGCTTGTTAGCTAGATAGGTGTGAATGAGAATGTTCAGAGAAAATATTTATTTGAAATAGAGTGAACTTGAAAAATTACCAGTTAACTACCTATTTCAGTATTTGATTTTTAACATTACGGTAAACTCAAATAGTCAAAGGTCAAAGAGCAAAATAGTCAATTTACATTATAAAATTTACTTCACATTAGTTAGTTGTTGTGATCAGGTAAATTTATAATGTTAAATCTTAAAAATTAAACATAGAAAATGGATAAATATTCTTTCATGAGAATATTATATTAATTTAATAAAAGATGAAATTTACTGATGGTTACAGTCTCACCCCCTTATGGGAACTTCGTCCCGAAGTTCAGTGAGTGTCGTCTGCTAACGGTGTGTTTGAGTTAATTTTCACGTTCCTATGTGAATTGAGGAACTCTTCTCGAGTTTCCATCGAACCTTGGCAATAGAAATGTAACTTGCCTAAGTTGTTTGATTTCTCAGTAGGTTCTCCAATAGGGTTCAGACATTCATCAATCTAGATCTTTCCTAGAGAGATAATGAGTTCCTCATTTGTATAACGGTTCTTCTAATCGTATAATCGAATGACGTCGCATACACTGGTAAATTCGGGTGGTAGCTCGAATTTGTAAGCTATCGATCCAATTCGAATGAAGATTTTGAAAAGTCTGATGTTGAGATATCTGGGAAAAATGTGAGTGTTTATGATCAATTGTGATCTCACGCTCCCATGTGAAATCAGGAACTCTTTTAAAGTTTTGTCAGTATGCAAAAGTTCTGATTAATATCAAGTTTCAAATTGGTATATTCTAATGGATAATATAAATATAGATAATTGAAGGATTCGAAACTTTAAAGTAATGTTGTAGGGCCATTCGAAGGCACCACAGGCGTAAATGTTATATCAGTGGTCAAAGGTTGCCCTTACAAGGAGTTCTAGAGCTACAAGCTCATTAATTCCAAAGTCACGGAAAGAGCGGTTGGTTTAGCTCGTTGGTTAGAGTGAACAGAATCGGTATTTCTAATCATCAACTATGCTAAAGGCTGCAAAGTCAAATACGCCGCAAGCATACTTCTGAATGATGTTTGGTCAGGATGAATGTTGTTACTCAATGTATTAGTATTGAAAATACTAATAAGATAGCTCGGACTAAGTTGAAGAAGTTATTGTTCAAGAAGTATTGCCCTCAGAATGAGGGTCAAGAAATGAAGATGATTTTAAGACCTTGTTGTCAGAGATATTAATATCACGATTTATATCCTTTTTTTTTTTTTTTTTTTTAAGAGTTGACAATATTGTGAATTGTAAGTTATACAAGTATCCTTGTCTAAGATGGATAGTTAGGTTAGATGTTCGTGACCTCGAAGGGATTATATTTGAGTAAGATAGGTTTTCATACGTGATGTTATAAGATAGTTTCGCAAAACTTGATGTTTTGATGTTTCTCAGAGTAAGAAAGTTTGATGAGGTTGGCCAGAAATTTCAGATTCGTAAGAACAAGTACCTTCAGAAAATGTCATCACAAGTTTTATCGTTGACAAAAATGAAACTTTAAAGGAAGGTTCTTGGATGTGAAAGCATCATAGAATAAAATGTAGTTGAGTATGTATGACTCCATAACTTTTAGGCGTCTGAGGTTAGAGTTCAGTTGTTAAGGTTATGATCGTTGGTAGTTTATCCTATAATGACTAGCATGGTGTCACCGTCCTCTCGGATTTGATCGCTATAAAAACAAAGAGTCTTGACTTGTTAAAATTTCGGGAGGGAACTTGAATGAATGTAGAGAAAGTTGCTGAACTTCAGCTTTTGTGATGAAAACTTGTTAAATAAAGTTCTTAAATGACCACATGGACTCGGTTCCAAGTTGAAGGTTTACATGTCTATTATATGAGTTCAAATGTTACTTCTTAAATTCCAATAATTCCAACACCTCAACTTTTGTAGATAATGAATCAGTTTGCTCCTTAGTAATTTCCCATTAAACGTTTATTATCTATTGTTTCAGAATAAGGTGTTTGATTTACTTCAAATGTTTGGTTCAGTTACAAAAGGAGATATCGGTCATTCTTTAAAGTTTCTCAAGGGAGTAAATAGTTTATAAAGTAATTGCAATAAAGTTTATAAAACAGACTGGAAAACCATTTGTTGAGCAATGAGGAAGATATTTTATTATTTGCAATTTAGTGGTAAATCGTGGTTTGTGATTTAGTATCGAAGCAACAACTCGGTAAAGTAATTAATTTTAAATTTTAATTTTTTTTTTTTGTTTTAGCTTATAGGAAAATAGAAAACGATTTATTGTTTATAGAATAGTAGTGAAATCGTAATTAAATTTTGTAATGCTTTGATAAGACAACAATTCAGGTTATAACATAACTCGTAAAATGATTTGTAAATAATTCATAGAGTAAATAAGAAAACAATTTATTGCCCAATAGTAGAAATATTTGTAGTTCATTTTGTTATTCAGTGGCAAAGCTTGTTCATAAGGTTGTGGTAAAGTTGTAGGGTAATTGTAACTTAGTTTACAAAATATTAGCAAAAGCGTTTGCTGTCTAATGAAATAGAAGCATAGTAGTGAATCGGTTTATTACAATATATTAGTCCGTGAAGTGATTTGTATAAAGAGTTTGTAGGAATATTTGGGAAAGACTCATCGTTTATAAAATACCGGTAAGGTCGAAAATTTTGATTTGGTGATGAAGTAGTACAACATTTGCTAGATTGACCACGAAATGGTTGACAAGATGATTGATTATAGTTTGTGCGTTAGGAAACGACACAGTTTATTATTTTATAAAGGGAAGTAGTTGAGCAAACTGTTGGTATTCTCTTGGAATAAGTAAAGGATTAGGTATTTGTTCCTATAAATAATAGTTCGAGTTACAAGTTAACTCATTGTATGTTTCTACATGGTTAAAAGTTTGGTAGTTCGCTCGTTATTTATGTTCAATGAGGGTTTCCCTTCGCAGGTGTCGTGATGTGTCGTCCTTAGAATGACAATGAATGTATTCTGACTCACTAATTGAGTATGAGTTTTGGGATAGAGGAGACACTATTAGAGCAGTGAGTGACGAGGTAAACCTAGATTTCAACGTCTGAGAAAATAAGAATGGGACAGGATGGAAATGACATGGTGTTGCAATGACTCAGTAGTAGTGATTTAATACATCATAAGTAATGTTTAAATAGTGTGCATCATCTGCCAAGTGAATCTCTATGCACGTTGCTGATAGGAAATGTTTAAATAGTTATGCATCATTTCTGTTAGGCATAGAACCTATGTTGAAGGAAGAGTTTAGCAAGTTCAGGGTACAACTCCAGAGGAGAGAGTTAGTTACTACTAGTAATTAGTCGATTGGCTCAGTACTTAATGAATAAGGGTATAATGTTCGAGTTCAAAGTCATATTGTCAAAAGAAATCTGACTAAAAGTCGAGATCAAGTCAAGTTCCAAATACGAGTAAACGTCAGTAGTTCCCAATGGGTACGATAGAGGATCACACATCGATTGAGTGTAAGGTACTTATCGATGTAGCATCGATCGGACAACATCAGCAGGATATTATTGATAAAACACCATAGTAGGATGATATGGATAAAACGGCATCAATAAAACGGCGTCGATAGAATGACATCGATAGGAATACATCAATGGAGCATAGGGTACAACACCAATAGTACGTGAGGTACTACATCAATAAAGATTAAGGTATAACCTTAGTCGAGTATTGTTGATGAAACGTCGATTGAACATTATCGGTTCAGAAAGATTAACAACATCGAGTGGATAACGCCGATTGAATAATATCGAGTGAACGGCATCGACTTAGAAAAATAAACAACAATTGTTCCAAGACAAGGCTTGGGGTAGGGTGTCCGTAACAAAGCTACAATCAAGGCAAGGTTAAAATAAAGTGGCAAATCCAAATCTGCAACGAGACCAAAAATCTCAATACCAAATAATCCAAAGTCAAACAGTCACGATTGATTCCAAAACACTCTAGTAAGTTCAATGAACTTATTACGATATCAAGCGTGTCGAGATACGCAACTCGAATTCAAATGGTGACCAATCGGGTCTAACTCGACCCAACGTAAAGCACGATTAAACGTTTTCATTAATTCCGAAAGTAATTCATAGTCGTAACATAACCAAGCGGCGATGAAAGACGTTCCGTAAAAGTGGAAAAATATCACTATTAATAAGTATTGTGATGCCAGTGTGTTGTGTGTAGGGTTAAAATTTTATCATGTCCATGCTCGTTTACACATACAAAATCATTTCGTTTCCTCAAAACCAAAATCATTTCGCCTCAGGGTCGGACATAGGTGATCAGTCTATGCCCTTCTCCCTGATGAATATAGGTGATCTATCTATATCCACATGAACTTTGGAATACTCGGCCCAGTTACACTAGCAATAAGTCCTTTACTTTTAGAAGTTGTTACGAAAGAGTAAAACGAGCATTCCATTTATGTGGGGGATAAGGCGTAGCGCTGTGGTACGTATACATACGTTTAGGAGAAACAATCATGGCTCATAGTGCCATTAAGTGGATAATAATATAATACATATCTCATCAAATATGACTTCAACAAGTCAAAATCGAGGCATCAGCTTGGCAGGCAGGCATGCATCGGTCATAGGGTTAAGTTTTCGTAAAAGTAGTTATAGTCTAGGTTTTAAAAATACCCAGTTCTCTATAACCGAGGCTCTGATACCAATCCGTAACACCCTAAAATAATGGTTTGCAGCGGAAGTAAGTGTTACTGGGGTGCTACTCGATTGGTACCACAACTCAAAGTATAGATCAACAATATGACTTGAGAAATCTAATTAATAAAGATCTGTTGTTACATCTTTCAAAATGTATATCATGAAATGTAGGCCCATAAAAAGAATTTAAGCGGTCCCCAGTTTTATATCAGAGTGTTTTATGATCATGCCATGCCAATGCCCAAGCGTCTCCAAAGTTTAGCTACCGCCTGCAATCCTGAAAATGCATGCTAAAAGTGTCAACACAAAGGTTGGTGAGTTCACAGGTTTTTAGTACACAAGTAGTTTCCAAAACAGGAAAATCAATTGGTTGTCAAAGTTTCAAAGGGTCCATTATGTATGCAGCGCGTTCCTGGCATAAAGGTTCCACTACTTCAGCCGATTCAGCCTAACATTGCCCCTACGTGCAACATGCTCTAACCTAGCATGAGAACTGATTCTATGCACTCCGGTTAGTGGAGTGAGGGGATGGCTCTAACCCTAAATAGCGCTATCCATAGACATCAACGGCTCGTCCCGTACAGTGGGAGGGAGTTAATAAGTAGTGTAGTACCAGGGGACTTTTACAGTCGTACATATATATATATAGGCGCCAAACATAAGCATACATACCAGTTTCCACAGTACAGCAGAGCATAGCTCAGTAAATTGAATCAGTTCGGTAAATCCATAATTTCATGAATGCACAACCAATTTAGTTTTAAGTAATCATAGCATGCTTTTCACCCCAAAAGAGTAAAACAGTAAAATGGGGCTGTGAAACTCACCTTAGTCCGAAGAAATATAAGAATCACAACTAACATGACTGGCATCAAGAAATGTAACACAATAGTTTCACAAGGTAGCAACGCACACCGATACAAGAGTACCGACACAACGGTACGTCATTGGCACGACCTGATAGCATATGGTTTATCTTAGAATGCGTCTTGTAAAGTAGATAAGTTTTCAAAAGATACGTGTTTTAGTTTTCATTGAATACTCGTATTAAGAATTATAAGTGTTTATTGTCGTAATTCGTAAGAAAAGTTTAGTATTATCATTCGTGTGGTGGTAAGAAAACAAGGACTCGACATGTAACTCACGCCAAACATAACTCACACTAAAGCATAATGTATATCCTAATACATTATAAGGGACAGTCAAGAAATATTGACCAAGGCTCAAGATCAAACGCTAAAACAATAAAACATTTAAAAGAAATTAAACAAGTAGGGATCAATTAGCGAGTAAGTAATAAGTAAGTAACTAGTTAAGTTTCTGCCATTTACCCGATGACCCCAGATAGTTGATAAAATGTTATCACTTAAAAAAAATGTACATTTGTTGAAAGGTTTATGATGTTAATAATTAAGTAATTTAGAAAAGTTTATTTATTGCATTTCACCGATTTGATACTAATCCATAAAAGTTTTATATAATTTTTTTTTACAAGTTTTAATTATTTAATTGTCTTTATCGAATGCGTAAATATTAGTGTCGGGTTCATCGACCATTTTGTGTCCGAAGTACAAATCGTCCATAAGTCCACCGGTTAATACCGTAAGTCCAATAACAATCCAAATAGTATCAATAATTGTCCAATCATATATATGTCGAATGTCTCTTAAATATTCATATTGTTCAAACAATCCCAAAAGTATCTGAAGCATATCAAAAGCATCGAAAGTCAAACAACAAGAATCGCATTGGTCCAATGTTTAGTATCCGAAATATCATTACTAGTTAAGAGTACTAATATAACTCTTCTAATAAAAATCGAAGAAAGCAACGAGGTGTTGATTAAGCAATGCTTAATAAGCAAGCAGTGCGTTAAAAGGCCTTATTTATTTTCGGTAACTAAGTTTAGTATGCACATGCATACATAGTAGTTTACATGAATGTTACATTTTCATTATAACAAGCAAAGGTTGATTAGTCTTACAAATGGAAATAAAATGTCTCATGTGACTCCAAAAATGCAAAGGTATTTCAAAGGAAAATGGGACCAAATATATGGTAAAAGACATTTAAAGTTTAAACCAAGGTTTAATATTTTACATCATTGTGTTAATGTAAGCAATTTCAATTAAAACGTTCACCCAGTATGCTCTTGTAAAACAAGACTAATCATCAAATAAAGTTTATACAGATTAACAAGATAACAACACAAGTTAAGCACGCCAGAAACTAAAACATAACTCTTAGCGGGTTTCTACTCAACTCGCGGCACAATTTCTAAGCCGATTCAAGATTAATGATCAAATTATCAATAAGGCTGTCTCATTGACCTGACAGCAGAAACAAACACACCCATAGTGAGGGCTCTCGATGGGGGGTCGAAGACCAAACTAGGCCCACACACCCTCTTGGGTCGTGACCAACAAACACAAACACCCCTGGTGATTTCCTTGTGTATTGAGGGCAAAACGAACCAAGGCTAATAATAACCCCGTGGGTGCTTTTCTCGACCAAAATTAACTAAACAAACTGCACCCTCTTGGGTGTTTTCTGTGGCTGACGCGAGTTGATACAAACAACAAGAAACACACCTTCGGGTGTGTGAACCAAGTAAAAACTAACACACCCTTGTGTGGCTCGATGGTGGGTCGAGCAAACCAAACCAAGCAAAGCCAAACACCCCGGTTTGGACAACAATAACCAAACGCCCCTGCTGGGCTGTTGTTAACCAAGTATAGCCTTGTGGGTCTGCTGTTGAACCGAGACAAGGCAACCAAACATACCGTCACGATGTGGGTCGTGATACACAAAACAACAACAAGAATAACCTCAAGTAGCAATCTAACTGTCACACCCCCAATTTACCTGTTTTGCAGTGGAATGGAATTCCTGGGGATTGACTGTCATAGCACCACATCACAGTTATATTGAACGACCTAAAGTGTCGTTTTAAAAACACATCGTTGGATATTTCATAAAAACATTCAAATTACAACATTCGGTCCCAAAAGGTTTACAAAGTTTGTGGAAATACAATTATGTTACAAGTCCAAACGATGTTTTTGAAATAAGTGTCATAATGTACATAATGTAAGTCGACGCCGCGACTCAAAATGTAGGTCCCTAAACCATGTCATGATGCGAATGCCTCAGTTACCTGAAAATACATTGCTAAAAAGGTCAACAATAATGTTGGTGAGAAATCATAGGTTTATGTAAATGTTTTATACGACTACACAAGTATAGATCAGGCATGACAATCAAGTCACGTAAAAATGTTACAATTGCAATAAGTCCATGACACCGAAACTAGACAATTCATAATGTATGCCCCTGCAGAGTGTTTGCCAGACAACTCCGTAATGTTATAAAATGAAATGCATCCGTATGACTAGTTGGGATTCACCAACCCGGATGGAGGAGTCACCCTCGATAGATCTATCCACTCATCCTCGCTTCAAAATTAACGGTTCATGTTCAGGTAATGGGAATGGGGACTTTCAATTGGCAAATACGGTAACTTAAGCAATGTAATGAATTTAATGTACTTGGTATCGTAATAAAATGATGTGCAATGTATTCTCCCCCGTAGGTTTGAAAATAATTAAAAGCATGCAACGGGGCTATGAAAACTCACTTGGTAAACTGGAATAATGGCAAAAGTGAGTACACCGAGGTATAATGTAATGCGTCAACCGGGACCTATTACGAATGATATGACATGTAATGAGTTGCAATGTAATGTTATGATATGCATGCACTACGTATGTCATTTATACCATTTGCGAGTTTTGAAAATAATACTTTTCGTCGAAAATACTCTTTTGACGTCTTGACCCTTCAAAAATCACTTTTCAAGTTTTTACGTCAAAATGTCATCCTACAATGGTTTTATAATGATTTTTGGCGAAATTACCACTTTTCGTCGCAAAACAATGTCGTCGGAAAAATCATGAAATCAACAAAAATGGCTTCGGAAAACTAGCCGTAAAACGGTGTACGTCGATCGTTAGAGAACGAACTCGACGGTTTTGGAAAGTTTGTATCGATATCTAAAAGTTTCAGTTCAGGAGTTTTCGTCCAAAAGGTCTCGATCATAAAGATATTAAGGGCTAAAGATAGTGATTTTTGCTAATTGCGTGCAGAAAATAAGTTTCGGCCAAGTTTGAACATCCGTAAATAATTTACTATGACTCCGCTTGACAAACGGCTTTTTGTTTTGAAAAATATGGCCGGTGAACTTGATTTTACTAGAAGACAATTTGTTCCAAAAAGTTTTACATCATGGTTAAAAACTGCCGCAAACATAGCCCTTACAGCTAATAGAATACTTGTGACGTAAAAATATTATAGATTTTCAGAAAATAATAGTTACGGCAACTTTATAAAAACGTGCATATATTTGTCGTTTCAAATCCGTTTTCTACGTAAAATATGTCCTTAGCTTCGTATCGAAGTAAACTAATATATTCTTGATAAGTCGGAATAATTTGTGAAGCTTAAGGCTCGTTTTTGACCCGAAATATGTAAAAACTGCTTGCTGTTTTTCAGAAAAAAATATTTATTTCGTCGTAAAACTTTAAAAATTCACCACGGCTTCGTTATAACTCCGTTTTTATCCATTCAAAAGGCCACGGATTCGTTTTAAAGTATATTTTCTAAAAATCAAGGCCAAAGTTTCGTACAATCTGTTGGTTTTTCCAGAAATTCGAATTAAGGACAGAACCAAATATATAGTTATCGAAAATAGTTTTTCTCGGACAAAACCTATTCTAATCCCTTCAAATCAACTCCAAAGCTAATCTAATCCTACCATACACCTTCTTAGGGTGCCATGGGTTCCTAATCACCATCAAGACCAAAGATTACCATGGGAATAATTATAGGATGACTATAAATATAAATATAACTCTAAAACCATGAAACAAAATGGTATAAATTACATATCATGCATACCACCTCCAAAAATGAAAAGAAACATATGAAATGAAAAAGGAAACATGAAAATGAAGTAAACAAGCTTACTAGTGATAATGAAGAGGTGCTAGTAACAAGGTTATACCTAAATACTCTAGATTTTTATTTCAAAATCCAAGAAAGAGTATACACTAGATTGTTAAACACTTGCTTGAAGAAAAATTTTTGATCCCTTGGTGATCTTTGAAGGTGGCCGGTTAGGAGAGGAGAGAAACAAAGAAGAGAAAACTAATTTTACTTAACACTTTGATAAAATGAAATGTATGAGAAATTATTGTTGTTAATTAAGCCTTATAAGTTAAAACACAAACCAACCTCATTAATTGTCCCCTCCCCCAAAGTCGGCCAAGGGGGGAGGGACTAGATATTTTGTTTTTTTTTTTTTTTTTTATATGTATTATATTTGTAAATAATTTGTAAAGAAAGTATAAGAAATTGATAAAATGTAAAGGTAAAAGGTAAAAGATAGACTTTTGGTACAAGTAAGTTTTTAATAGGTCAAAATAGAATGTAATGAGTTAATAAAATTTGTAAAAATACATTCCTTGTGAAATTTGAGTGATAAAATAATTATCGTATAATTTTTAAGAAAAACGACGTAATAATATAATTTTAACGATTTATGTACCAAATAAATTTGAAACACTAGGAAAACTAAAATATAGTTTTTATGAACTAAATATAAGTTTAAAAATACCTCGGGATCATTTTTTTGAAAGTAACGGATTATATATACAAAATAAAACTCACGCGATAAAGATTATTAAATATAAAAATTACGCGTAAAATATGAAATGAAATGTCGTGAATGAATTGATATGATGCAAATGATGTCAATGAAATGTAGACTAATCTTAGTCCATATGAAATGTACGTGATGTTATGATCATGAATTCGCCGCTAAACCTTTAAGGTTACGCGAATTTGAAACAAGTAAACCAAGTTTACTAAAATGTTGAATTAATGAGACATGAACTGTGTCGAGAAATGACCTGAAAGTACGGGTTGTCACATTCGCCCATCCAAAAAGGAATTCAGTCCCTGAATTCAATCGTTGTTAGGTCTAACGGTGTCGGTGAAAAGATGAGGATACTTGCGTCGCATCTGGTCTTCCCGTTCCCAAGTAAACTCAGGACCTCTTCGAGAATTCCAACGAACTTTCACAATAGGAATACGACTCTGTTTCAACTGCTTGACCTCGCGGTCCATAATTTCTACAGGTTCCTCCACAAAATTGAGTTTGTCGTCAAGCTGAACTTCGTCCAATGGGATAACGAGCGATTCATCCGATAGACACTTCTTCAGGTTTGAAACGTGAAACGTGTTGTGCACATGACTGAGTTCTGGTGGAAGATCAAGTCGATAAGCTACCGGACCAACTCGGCTCAAAATCTTGAATGGCCCAATGTATCTCGGGTTCAACTTTCCACGCTTTCCAAAACGTACCACGTCCTTCCAAGGCGATACTTTTAACATAACTTTGTCACCCACTTGAAATTCCAAATCCTTGCGTCTAACATCCGCATAACTTTTCTGTCGACTCCTGGCAGTTCTAAGTCTATCACGAATTTGAATGATTTTTTCCGTGGTTTCCCGTACCATTTCTGGACCAGTAAGTTGTGCGTCTCCGACCTCGGCCCAACAAACAGGTGATCGGCACTTTCGACCATAGAGTGCCTCGAATGGTGCCATCTTTATACTGGTGTGATAACTGTTGTTGTACGAGAATTCAAACAATGGCAAATGGTTAGCCCAACCATTTCCAAAATCAATCACACATGCTCTCAGCATATCTTCTAATGTTTGAATAGTCCTTTCACTTTGACCATCGGTTTGTGGGTGATATGCTGTGCTCATCTCTAATCTGGTTCCGAACGAATCTTGCAATGAATTCCAGAAATTTGAAGTGAATCGACTATCTCTGTCGGAAATGATGGAAATTGGTGCTCCGTGCCTCGAGACTATTTCTTTGACATAAAGTCTAGTGAGTTGCTCCATGGAATAAGTCTCTCTAATCGGTATGAAATGGGCTGACTTGGTAAGGCGGTCAACAATTACCCAAATAGCGTCGTAACCTCCCGATGTCTTAGGAAGTTTCGTAACAAAGTCCATAGTAATGCGTTCCCATTTCCATTGAGGAATTTCCGGTTGTTGGAGTAAACCTGAAGGCTTCTGGTATTCGACTTTTACCTTAGAGCAGGTAAGGCATTTGCTAACGTACGTGGCGATTTCTGCTTTCATGTTCGGCCACCAATAAAGCTTCTTAAGATCTTGATACATCTTATCCGATCCTGGATGTATAGAATACTTTGACTTATGCGACTCATGCATAATCAATTCTCGTATTCCGCCATACAATGGAACCCACATTCTATCCTTAAAACATAATACTCCATCTGCTCTCTTCACAAAACCATTTGCGCTTTCGGGCATACCATAAAGCTTTTCACTTGGTCGGTTTTCCTCCTTAAGTGCCTCGACTTGTGCTTCATGGATTTTCGATGGTAAAGGAGAAATAATCGTCATTCCCAATGATCGAACTCTTAAAGGTTTAGGCCTTTCTTTCCGACTAAGAGCATCAGCCACAACATTGGCTTTTCCCGGGTGATACTTGATTTCACAATCATAGTCGCTGAGTAACTCCAACCAACGACGTTGCCTCATATTAAGTTCCTTCTGATCAAGAATATATTGCAAACTCTTGTGGTCGGTAAACACTGTGCACTTTGTACCATAGAGGTAGTGTCTCCAAATCTTGAGCGCAAAAACTACGGCTCCTAACTCGAGATCATGAGTGGTGTAATTCTTCTCATGAGTCTTAAGTTGTCGAGAAGCATACGCAATCACCTTCTCATTTTGCATTAAAACAGCCCCAAGTCCTTTGTGCGAAGCATCACAATATACAACAAAATTCTCAATTCCTTCGGGTAGTGCCAAAATTGGCGCGCTACAAAGCTTTTGCTTCAACAACTGAAAAGCAGCTTCTTGCTTCTTTCCCCACTCGTACTTCTTGTTTTTCTGAGTCAACTTGGTCAAAGGTCTTGCTATCTTTGAAAAACCTTCGATGAACCTTCGGTAATACCCGGCTAGTCCTAGAAATTGTCGAATTTCCGTAGGATTTGTTGGAGTAGCCCAACCTTTCACGGCTTCAATCTTTGCGGGATCAACTTGTAGTCCTTGTTTATCAATGACATGACCAAGAAACTGCACTTTGTGGTTCCAAAAATCACACTTCGAATATTTGGCATACAACTTCTCATTTTTGAGTAGCCTTAAAATCGTCCTTAAATGCTCTTCGTGCTCCTTTTTGCTCTTTGAGTAGATCAAGATGTCGTCGATGAACACTATAACAAACTTGTCCAAATACGGCTTACAAACTCTATTCATGAGATCCATGAATACCGCCGGTGCATTAGTCACTCCAAACGGCATCACTTGAAACTCGTAATGACCGTAGCGTGTTCTAAACGCTGTTTTCGGAATATCCTCTTCCCGAACTCGAAGCTGATGATAACCCGACCGGAGATCAATCTTAGAATAGATACTAGAACCTTGCAACTGATCGAATAAATCGTCAATTCTGGGGAGTGGATAACGATTCTTCACCGTTAACTTGTTCAATTCTCGATAATCTATGCACATTCGGAAGGATCCATCTTTCTTCTTCACAAACAAGACCGGTGCTCCCCAAGGCGAGGAACTCGGCCTAATGAATCCTTTGTCTAGAAGTTCTTGCAATTGATTAGACAACTCTTGCATTTCGGATGGTGCTAGACGGTACGGTGCTCGCGCAATCGGTGCGGCTCCGGGCACTAAGTCAATTTGAAACTCTACTTGACGTGCCGGTGGAAGTCCCGGTAAATCCTCGGGAAAAACTTCAGAAAATTCACGGACAATAGGTACATCTTCAAGTCGCTTCTCCTCCGACTTTTTCTCGGTTATATGGGCTAAGAAAACAAGACAACCTTTCTTAATGTACTTTTCCGTTTTGATACTCGATATGATACTAATTCTCGTTCCACTTCGTTCCCCACGAATAATCAAAGTTTCGCCGTTGTAGGGAAGATGAACAACTTTCTCATCACAAATGATCTTTGCGCGATGCTTAGATAACCAGTCCATGCCGATGACGACGTCAAAACTACCAAGCTCTACGGGCATGAGGTCTATGTTGAAGGGATGATTAAGAAAATTGAACGTGCAACCGCGGACAATGGTGTTGGTGCTAACTAAATTACCATTAGCTAATTCGACAATGTATGATGTATCTAAGGTGGTTGGTTTAATGTTGAGCAAAGGTGCAAATGCATTGGACACAAAACTTTTATCGGCACCCGAATCAAATAAAACTGAAGCGTAACGATTATTGAGAAGGAACGTACCCGTAATGACATTCGGGTCCTCCCTATTTTCTCCGCCTCCAATGACGTAAACCCTTCCTTGTGCCGTACCTCCTTGATTCGGATTTGCTTGATTCTTTCCCTTCTTACAATCAGATTTGTAGTGTCCACGTTCCCCGCAACCAAAACATGTAACTTGTGGCGACTTGCAATCCATAGTTCGGTGACCAACTTTCTTGCAATTTTCACATGGATCAGGACATCGACCTAGATTGTGATGACTCAAACACCTATTACACTTCGGCAAAACTCCCGTATACCTTTTTCCTTCCTTTTGACCCGCGGCATAAACCTTAGCAACCTCCTGCCTCTTGGGCGGTTGTTGAGTAGCATTTCTACCCCTGGTGTTGTCCCATTTCCGCTTGTTATTGTTGCTATTATTGTTGTTGTAGTTGGCTCGGTTATTGTTGTTGAAACGGTTGTTGGGGTTGTTGTTTCGGTTAGTGGTGGTGTACTTACCTCGCTTCACCACTTGTGCCATCAACTTCTGAGTCACTCGAATAGCTTCCTCCATTGTTTGTGGATCGAACGAAGTCACATCTCCTTGAATCACTTCGGGAAGTCCCCCGATAAAAGCCTCTAGCAACTTTTCGTTATCAGAAACCATGGACGGGCATAACACAGCCAATTCCTGGAATCTCCGAATGTAAGTGTCAATATCATACCCAATCGTGACCAATTCATAGAACTCCGTCTCTAACTTTTTGATTTCCGTTCGAGGACAAAACTTCTTAGTCACCAAACCCTTGAATTCCTCCCAAGTAAGCTTGAAGGCATTCTCCATTCCAATCGGTTGAGCGTATGAATTCCACCATGACAACGCTCCATCGAGTAAAGTACTCGTAGCAAATTTTACCTTACTATCATCCGGACAGTTACAAAGCAAAAATACCGACTCCAACTTTTCAAACCATCGAACCATGGCTGTAGCTCCCTCAGTACCTCGAAACTTGGTGGGTTCACCACTTTTGAAATCTTTGTAAGAACATTTCTTAGCTCCAGATCCTCCGACATTACCAGTAGAAGCAGCTAGTCTAGCGGCTTCAGCAGCAGCCGCGGCCTCAGCAGCAGCAGCAGCCACTGTTTCCCTTTCGACTCTTAAAGCATTAGCAATGCTATCATTCACCAATTTTTGAATTGCTGCTTGGGTCATTTCAACTGTAGCTTTCTTCGGTGCCATAACTCTTCAAAATCACAAGATGAAACAATCATGAGAACTCGTAAATAGAAACAACCATCATACAAATATATCCACAACCACAACATGCATAAAGATAAATGAAATCACAACGGAACAATAACGAAATATCACAATATAATCACAACACACGTGGATAATATACATGAAAATTTCGGCCTACATGGACCGATATCATACATAATAAAAACCATTCCTACATAGTAGAGTCACTACTTGATATATTTGTTTGTACAACAATCAAAAGACAACAAGTTCTTTAAACTACGTCACACACCTTGTGACTAGGATAATAATGGTCAAAACTATACATGACAAAAGTCTACATAAGGCACCTCATGGTGCTCCGCCGGCCCTATCCTGAAGATCGCGAACCTGAATAACCAAACTATCAATCAAACTCCTCATCTCATCCATCTGACCCTGCAAAGTAACAATAGTCTCACGAGCTAAGGATAACTCCTGTGACTGACGCTGAAACTCATCCTGAGTCATCTCGGCTCTGTCAAACAACTCGGGCATCTCCTGCCTCAACTCTGTGATGTGCTCTCTATCCTCTATCTGTCTATGCTGAAGACTCTGATAAGCTAAGTCTATCGAAACCCTGCCTAATATCAAACCCTCGACCTCCTCAGCGATGGGCTCAATCCTATCTACCGACAGCTCCTCCAACTGTCGTGTCAAACTATCAATCTGTAACTGCTGGGCATCAACACGGGCTCCTAGTGCCACTGTAGAAGGCTGTCGTGCAGCAGCTGCCCTAGAACTCTCGCCTAACTCAAATCTAACGGGTGGCTCAAGCTCAGTAGATGCTGGTGTAGGGATATCGAAACGAGCACGCTTTTTGGGCGGCAAGTCCGATGCGTGTACAGGATCCCTAAGAAAATATGATGATGATGGTGATGATGGTACTGGCAGTGGTGCTGGTGGTGGTGATGGTGGGTGCATCTGGTAAGGAGCAGGGCTAACGTGAGGTGTGGGTGCGACTTCGCCCTCCTCGAAGGGTTCAGTCTCAGTGTCGGTCATGACTAGGGGGAAGGCTGCAGTAGAACCAACGGAAGATCCGATCTCAGTGGAATGTGATGCAACATCATCCATGATGGGGTTAGCCGGAACATCATCCGAGCTAGAGTCCGATGATATGGTGATAGGGTGAGAATCTGAAGACATGTCTGTGACAACCGATGTGAAATAAAAGTAAATAATCTCGAATAAAGTGTAAGTGAATCCGCATGAAAAATGAATATGTACTATGATGAAATGATGAGATGCTATGATAATGTAGCTATAGTCTAGGGTCAATGATGCAACCTAGTTCTCTATAACTGTAGCTCTGGTACCAATCTGTCACACCCCCAATTTACCTGTTTTGCAGCGGAATGGAATTCCTGGGGATTGACTGTCATAGCACCACATCACAGTTATATTGAACGACCTAAAGTGTCGTTTTAAAAACACATCGTTGGATATTTCATAAAAACATTCAAAGTACAACATTCGGTCCCAAAAGGTTTACAAAGTTTGCGGAAATACAATTATGTTACAAGTCCAAACGATGTTTTTGAAATAAGTGTCATAATGTACATAATGTAAGTCGACGCCGCGACTCAAAATGTAGGTCCCTAAACCATGTCATGATGCGAATGCCTCAGTTACCTGAAAATACATTGCTAAAAAGGTCAACAATAATGTTGGTGAGAAATCATAGGTTTATGTAAATGTTTTATACGACTACACAAGTATAGATCAGGCATGACAATCAAGTCACGTAAAAATGTTACAATTGCAATAAGTCCATGACACCGAAACTAGACAATTCATAATGTATGCCCCTGCAGAGTGTTTGCCAGACAACTCCGTAATGTTATAAAATGAAATGCATCCGTATGACTAGTTGGGATTCACCAACCCGGATGGAGGAGTCACCCTCGATAGATCTATCCACTCATCCTCGCTTCAAAATTAACGGTTCATGTTCAGGTAATGGGAATGGGGACTTTCAATTGGCAAATACGGTAACTTAAGCAATGTAATGAATTTAATGTACTTGGTATCGTAATAAAATGATGTGCAATGTATTCTCCCCCGTAGGTTTGAAAATAATTAAAAGCATGCAACGGGGCTATGAAAACTCACTTGGTAAACTGGAATAATGGCAAAAGTGAGTACACCGAGGTATAATGTAATGCGTCAACCGGGACCTATTACGAATGATATGACATGTAATGAGTTGCAATGTAATGTTATGATATGCATGCACTACGTATGTCATTTATACCATTTGCGAGTTTTGAAAATAATACTTTTCGTCGAAAATACTCTTTTGACGTCTTGACCCTTCAAAAATCACTTTTCAAGTTTTTACGTCAAAATGTCATCCTACAATGGTTTTATAATGATTTTTGGCGAAATTACCACTTTTCGTCGCAAAACAATGTCGTCGGAAAAATCATGAAATCAACAAAAATGGCTTCGGAAAACTAGCCGTAAAACGGTGTACGTCGATCGTTAGAGAACGAACTCGACGGTTTTGGAAAGTTTGTATCGATATCTAAAAGTTTCAGTTCAGGAGTTTTCGTCCAAAAGGTCTCGATCATAAAGATATTAAGGGCTAAAGATAGTGATTTTTGCTAATTGCGTGCAGAAAATAAGTTTCGGCCAAGTTTGAACATCCGTAAATAATTTACTATGACTCCGCTTGACAAACGGCTTTTTGTTTTGAAAAATATGGCCGGTGAACTTGATTTTACTAGAAGACAATTTGTTCCAAAAAGTTTTACATCATGGTTAAAAACTGCCGCAAACATAGCCCTTACAGCTAATAGAATACTTGTGACGTAAAAATATTATAGATTTTCAGAAAATAATAGTTACGGCAACTTTATAAAAACGTGCATATATTTGTCGTTTCAAATCCGTTTTCTACGTAAAATATGTCCTTAGCTTCGTATCGAAGTAAACTAATATATTCTTGATAAGTCGGAATAATTTGTGAAGCTTAAGGCTCGTTTTTGACCCGAAATATGTAAAAACTGCTTGCTGTTTTTCAGAAAAAAATATTTATTTCGTCGTAAAACTTTAAAAATTCACCACGGCTTCGTTATAACTCCGTTTTTATCCGTTCAAAAGGCCACGGATTCGTTTTAAAGTATATTTTCTAAAAATCAAGGCCAAAGTTTCGTACAATCTGTTGGTTTTTCCAGAAATTCGAATTAAGGACAGAACCAAATATATAGTTATCGAAAATAGTTTTTCTCGGACAAAACCTATTCTAATCCCTTCAAATCAACTCCAAAGCTAATCTAATCCTACCATACACCTTCTTAGGGTGCCATGGGTTCCTAATCACCATCAAGACCAAAGATTACCATGGGAATAATTATAGGATGACTATAAATATAAATATAACTCTAAAACCATGAAACAAAATGGTATAAATTACATATCATGCATACCACCTCCAAAAATGAAAAGAAACATATGAAATGAAAAAGGAAACATGAAAATGAAGTAAACAAGCTTACTAGTGATAATGAAGAGGTGCTAGTAACAAGGTTATACCTAAATACTCTAGATTTTTATTTCAAAATCCAAGAAAGAGTATACACTAGATTGTTAAACACTTGCTTGAAGAAAAATTTTTGATCCCTTGGTGATCTTTGAAGGTGGCCGGTTAGGAGAGGAGAGAAACAAAGAAGAGAAAACTAATTTTACTTAACACTTTGATAAAATGAAATGTATGAGAAATTATTGTTGTTAATTAAGCCTTATAAGTTAAAACACAAACCAACCTCATTAATTGTCCCCTCCCCCAAAGTCGGCCAAGGGGGGAGGGACTAGATATTTTGTTTTTTTTTTTTTTTTTTTTTATATGTATTATATTTGTAAATAATTTGTAAAGAAAGTATAAGAAATTGATAAAATGTAAAGGTAAAAGGTAAAAGATAGACTTTTGGTACAAGTAAGTTTTTAATAGGTCAAAATAGAATGTAATGAGTTAATAAAATTTGTAAAAATACATTCCTTGTGAAATTTGAGTGATAAAATAATTATCGTATAATTTTTAAGAAAAACGACGTAATAATATAATTTTAACGATTTATGTACCAAATAAATTTGAAACACTAGGAAAACTAAAATATAGTTTTTATGAACTAAATATAAGTTTAAAAATACCTCGGGATCATTTTTTTTGAAAGTAACGGATTATATATACAAAATAAAACTCACGCGATAAAGATTATTAAATATAAAAATTACGCGTAAAATATGAAATGAAATGTCGTGAATGAATTGATATGATGCAAATGATGTCAATGAAATGTAGACTAATCTTAGTCCATATGAAATGTACGTGATGTTATGATCATGAATTCGCCGCTAAACCTTTAAGGTTACGCGAATTTGAAACAAGTAAACCAAGTTTACTAAAATGTTGAATTAATGAGACATGAACTGTGTCGAGAAATGACCTGAAAGTACGGGTTGTCACACTAACCAAGACCACTTGAACATTTAATCTTTACTGGAACAAAACAGAGAAATAAGCAAATCCAAAAACAAACGCCCCTTTCAACCCAACTTATACCACACGAATGGTTTTCAAAAGTGTTTCAATCAGGTTTTAATTTCCACGAAAACTTATAAATCTATTTGTACTCAAACAAAACATTTATTTTGAAATAGATAGGTGTGAATGAGAATGTTCAGAGAAAATATTTATTTTGAAATAGAGTGAACTTGAAAAATTACCAGTTAACTACCTATTTCAGTATTTGATTTTTAATATTACGGTAAACTCAAATAGTCAAAGGTCAAAGAGCAAAATAGTCAATTTACATTATAAAAATTTACTTCACATTAGTTAGTTGTTGTGATCAGGTAAATTTATAATGTTAAATCTTAAAAATTAAACATAGAAAATGGATAAATATTCTTTCATGAGAATATTATATTAATTTAATAAAAGGTGAAATTTACTGATGGTTACACTGTGTCAGGAGAGATGGGTTGTTGTTGGGGCTCAGAGACTTCCTCATCGTCACCACCCGTATACTCAAAGTAATCACCAGTTTTCTGAGTCTGGGGTGGTAACTCAGAATCCTGAGGTTTATCTGTAGAAGAACGAGGAGGAGATCGTTGTTGATCTGGAGTCCGTTGGGGTGGAGGTTGCATTGAAGATGATTCACCAGACTTCTTCGGACGTTTGGGCTCGTTATCCTTATCCTTGTCTTTATCTTCATCGTCTCTCGGACGGGCCTTTCAGCTTCTTCTCTGCATGCTGACTTGAGTTGGTATTCCAGCAATGCTTCAAACAATTTACCTTCGTAGGAGGCAAATGTTGCAGAGCATTTCGACATTTGAGCCACCAGCCGGTTAACCAATTCAGCATCAGAGAAGATTATGGGATCAACTGGATTGGTGTTTATATGCATTAGAGTTGATTTCATGGTTTGCTTGGCTAGATGTAAGAGATTCGGATAGAGTTGTTTGTGAACATCTCCTTTGTAATTCCAGGAACGGTGTCAAGAAGGAACTTGTGAGTGTATCCTTTGATCATCTCGTCCATTTTCCCTTGAAGATCATCTTTCATGAGCTTCTGGACATACTCCCTTTCAACTTGAATCTTGTCTTTCTCATCATGAAGATGTTGTATCTGGTCAGCAAGAAAATCTAACTTCTTCTTAGTAATATCTTTCTCTCTGACCTGCTTGACAGCTTTAACGATTCTGGTCTTTGCTTGAGAGATCCAAGATGCTGTTGGCTTCTTCACTGATTTGGATGTTGATTTGGTTGATCCTTTTGATGGTGGTGGTGAAGAGTGAGAAGATGAATCTGATGATGATGAGATGTGGGGAGACTCTGGGTCCTTTGGTGGCTCAGAATTTTTCTCCTTGGAACGGACGGGACTGTCTAGAAGAAGACGATCATAATCGTCCGTTTCATCAATCTTTGTATCATCAGCAGTTGTTTTCTTAGTCTTTTATGTTTCTGGTTTCTCAAATTCATACTCAATAGAATCTTCCACGTGCTTTTGTTGTTGCTCCAAGGTGGTGGCACCAGATCCCTTATCGGGTTGATTAACCGCATCAGGACTTGGTGTAGTTTGAACTCCACCACTTGACCCTACGGGGCCATCCATTTGATCCTTTGCAAACTCTTTCGCAACGTGTTGGAGTCTAACGAATTTGAACTTCTTCATGTAATCAGTGTCCAGTGGCTCTTCATCTGAACTTTCCTCTTCGTGCTCAATCACTGGAGTCTTCCCTTTGCCTGTATCTGCAGGTAGACTGGCAGGTTTTGGTACTGATGGAGTGTCATCCTTTGCAGTTTCAGAGTAGGTAATCTCTTCATCTGATTCAGTAACCTCAGTGCCTTCGTCCGTTAGCTTTCTTTGCGGTTCAGGCTTGGGAATAGGAATAGGAATAGCTTCTTGAGAAGGAACTCTCCTTTTGCTTGGAGGTTTCCTCTTCGGGAACTTTCGTTGACTCTCAGTGCTTGCGGCACTGCCTGCACTCCCTCGTCTGGTTTTCCTGGTAGGTGTGCCAGAAGATTTTTCATCTAGAAAACCAACTTTGTTCTCTTGCACAGCTTTCAGATACCTTTTGTAAGAGTTGAGCTTTTTGAGTTCATCTGAGATAAGGTGGTCTGGCAATACAACACCTTGTTTTTTGGTAGTTGACTCCTTAAATCTGACTGTTAGAGTGGGTTCAGACAACATGTCGAGATTATCAGGATCATTGATTCTCTTGGGGATATCATGGTTATATCCAAGTGCTCTTTGGATCAACAGTTTTGTATATCTGATATAAGGAATCTTTTAGCCAAGCTTTTTGAGGAATGTCATCATGTCATCCCATATCAGAGCTTCAATTTCGATTTGTTTCATGTTGATAGAGCCCAAAAGATTTGCAGTTCCACGAGCTTGGGATGCTCATAGCCGCTGTCACGACTAGAGACAGATTTTGTGATGATGATGTAAAGGGTTCTCCAAGGCTGAGGAATATTCTTGAGATCCACGTGTGAATGCTTATTGATTACTCCTGAAGCTTCGTCGTACCCAATATCAATCAAGAATTGCAGAACAGTCTCTTCAGTTGGTGCAGCAGAGTATTCAGTTGGTATGATGTCAGGAATGAGGAGGACAGCTCTTAAATATGCAGGAGTGATAGTGACTTGTTTGTGGTTGAGAGTCACAGTCACAACATTCTGTCCTTTGATCTTTTGCATTGTGTTCCAGAACTGATGAATGTAGATCTCTGGAACAGTAGCAGAATGAGAGAGCATGTTCTGATAAGGATGGTTCTTCAGAATATCCACAGCAATCAAGCAAGAGGACTCTGAGCAGGTGAGGGTTTCAAAGTCAACACGAAGGTTGTTCTTTCCAATCTTCATTGGATAGCCATGAGGGAAGATATGAGCAATGGTGAGTACATTTGGTGCATCCACATTCATTTGAGTGTTCATGTCATGATCTGAATTACATTTAGCCAAAAGAACCAACATATCGAAAGACATTATGTTAGTCAACAGATGGTTTTATTGTCTAATAATTGAATGAGATATGTTAATGATTGTTACGAGTCCAATATCACTTGTTTGTTCAATAGTCCAATGATGTCGTGATAAGTTTTGAGAGTTAGTTAACTTTAGGTTTTAAAGTTTATGTTATCTCATATTTTCACAACATATCAAACGTTTAAGTTTATTAGTGACATTATTGGTTTCGTGACGTCATGATTTATTTATTTACATGTTTGCACGCGTAACAATTCATAATGAAGGTTTAATCAAGGCTTAGGCATAGGAATTGTAGCTTATGCGTAAACAGGAGTAATATACGCGTAAACGCAAGCTTATGCGTAGGATCCTGACTTACGCGTAAGAAATATTACGCGTAGGAAAAGGGGACCTTATGCGTAGAGCTTACGCGTAAGCGTATATAAACCTTACGCGTAAGGTTTACTTGTAAGAGTCAACCTTATGCGTAGAGGTCACTGTTTACGCATATCCTTCACAGGATACGCGTAGTCCCTTATGTAGAACCTTACGCGTAAACGCTACGCGTAAGATTTCTCTTACGCATAACATGCTACGCGTAAGGTGATCCTTATGCGTAGATGTCTAACAACCTTGATTCTGATTTTTACGTGTAGCAAACCTGAAATAAAATCATCATAGCATCAATTTTAGCTCATACATTCATTCTATAACAGATCATGGCATGAATACTCATCAAACAGTTTACGCGTAGAAAACCTTATGTGTAGAACTTAAACCCTAGTTTCAAGAATTACGCGTAAGAAATCTATCCATGGAAATTGCACCAAAGTTTTTCTGGGAGGTGTTAAATGCATAGTAAGTTGTCCTATCCAAGTTTTAACATCAAATATGCCATGGATCAAAAATACCCAAACCGTATGAATATAAACCCTAAATTCCAATTAATGAATCATTAGAGTTTCTGGGTTTAGTTATGATTAATTCAACTTGAAAACAACCTCATACAACAATCTTTATTACCAAAAACGTTCACATATGAAAACACCCAAACCCACGCATAAACCCTAGTTTCCAAAATCCATCAATTCGTGTATCTGGGTGCATTTTGAGGATTAAAATGATATCATTGATGTTATAGAAACGTTTTGACACTATCTTTTTAACCATAAACACACAATCTTGATCATGTGTTCATACGCATATGCGTAGAACACAAAATCAATCATATACAAAAATTTGACCGTTGGATTCGTATAAAAATCAAGACCAATGTTTGTAACCACGTTAAGATTGTGAAACAACTTACAAATTGATGATCCAAAACACGGATTTGTTGAACGAATTTTAAGCGTAGGATGAGTTAGGTTGTGTAATAAATGTGAAGAGTTAATGTTAGGTGGGGAGTTTTATTAGAAAACACTTTAAACTTTTGACACTTTCAGTCCCTCCACCTTTACCATTTACATCAAAAGCCTTTAACTTCCATTCTAGTTACCAAACGAAGAATACATGGAAATAACTTTGACGACAATCCCCCTCGACTTAAGAAATAATGAAAGTTTATAAATTTTAGTCCGAGGAGTGTCAGAAAACCAGAAATGTGACAACCATTTAAAGAAACAACCGAAAATAGGTAACATGCAAGTACATGGTTATTTAGAAACAGTTAAGAATTTATTTTCTCCCCCTCAACACTTGATCGGAAAAATACTGAATTTTGAAGTATTTGAGTGTTGACGGAAGAAATGTACTTGCCATGTTAAAAGAAATATAGATAGAAGAATATTTTTGTTGTTTTATCTGATTTTATATTTTTGTATTTTGTTTTTGAAAAATATTTACAAAAGAGGTTTTGGTGTTTGACTGGTTTTTAAGAATGTTTTAAGAGTTCATCCAGTTCCTCTTGAGTCAAACACCGCATACCAATCCGGTGGACCAACCCATTAAACCTAGCAGGAGCTAAGGCTTTGGTGAGAAGATCTGCCAATTGGTATTCTGTACCCACGAAGTATAATTCAATAGTACCCTATTCCACGTGGTCCTTGATGAAGTGATATCGAAGATCGATGTGCTTTGATTTCGAATGCTGAACTGAGTTGCACAAGATCGCAATGGCACTCCGATTGTCGCAGTACGTCGGGATTCTGTCAAATACGTAACCATAGTCTTTGAGTTGTGTTCTCATCCAAATGACTTGAGCACAACACGCTGACATGGCTACATATTCTGCTTCGGTTAAGGACAGCGATGTACAATCCTGCCTCTTCGATTGCCAAGACACGAGTTTGTCACCAAGAAATTGTAGTGCTCCTGAAGTACTTTTCCGAGAGTCTAAGCATCCTGCGTGGTCAGCGTCTGAAAAAGCTATTAGTTCAAAACCAGAATCCTTCGGATACCAGATCCCCAAATTAATGGTTCCCTTGATGTATCGGAGGATTCTTTTAGCCTGAGAGAGGTGGGTTTCAGTTGGTCGCGACTGATAACGGGAGTAAAGATAAACGGCAAAGACAATATCAGGCCTGCTAGCTGTTAGATACATGAAAGACCCAATAATACTACAGTATTTTGTAGGGTCAACCAGTTTCCCATGCAAATCAGCGTCCAGCTTCTTGGTATGTGACATTGGTGTGGCATAAGTATCACAAGTATTCATTCCGAATTTATTCAGAATTTCAAGGGCATATTTGGACTGACTCAAGAAAAAACCACGGGGTGATTGATGAACTTGCAGTCCTAGAAAGAATGTAAGTTCACCCATCATGGACATTTCAAAATGTTTCTTCATTAGTTTTGCAAAAGCATTTGAATATTTTAAGTGTGTTGACCCAAAAATGATGTCATCCACATAAATTTGAACGATTAAAATATGTTCCCCGTGATATTGTATAAAAAGTGTAGGGTCGACCGAACCTTTGGTGAAATTATTGCTAATTAGGAAAGATGATAACTTATCGTACCACGCCCGAGGAGCCTGTTTGAGTCCGTAGAGAGCTTTGTTCAGGTTGTAGACATGGTTCGGGAACGCGAGATCAACGAATCCTTTTGGCTGGCTGACATAAACCGTTTCTTTCAGTTGACAATTCAGAAAAGCAGTTTTGATGTCCATTTGAAAGACCGTTATATTCATATGAGCCGCGAACGCTAGAAATATCCGAACAGCCTCAAGACGAGAAAACGGAGCAAATGATTCTTCAAAGTCAATACCCTCTTCCTGACAATAACCCTTAGCCACCAGACATGACTTATTTCTGATTACGTTCCCTTCAGCATCCAATTTGTTTTTCCAAATCCACTTTAGACCAATGACGAAGACCCCTGTTGGTCTTTCAACAAGTTCCCATACTTCAAGACGTTTGAATTGGTTGAGTTCTTCTTGCATGGATTCAATCCAGTTGTCTTTTGTCATTGCGTCTTTAATGTTTTTAGGCTCAGATTGGCAGACAGTGAGGGCATAAATGCAATGTTCACCATCTGTGTGAAGACGTTGTCTTGTAACGACTGGTTGATTTGGGTTGCCAATAATATTCTCAAGAGGATGGTCTTTTGTCCATCGATGTGTAGAGGGTTGATGTTGGTATACATTGTGCAGATTTTGAGGATTCAAATGGCTTGTAGATGATTCCGCAACATCAGGTGCAGCAGTTTCATTAGCAAACGGGTTAAAAAACGCATTTGGATCAAAATCTGCAGGTGGGGGTACATGATTGTTCAAAACATCATCAGCTGCTTCAGCGTCGTTGGAATCAGTTTGTCCAACTGTTGTTGTGGAGTCAACTGGTGGTGCTTCTTCAACTGTAGTTGTTGTAGCAGGTGTATCAGGTATAAGAGTAGTATCAGGTTGAGCATCGGAAACATCGGATACACCTGAAGCACGTTCATCAATATCGTCACTGAACAAAGGAGCAAATAGCCTTTCCATTTGTTGATGTGTAAGCTGGGGGCTTAGTTCAACTGATGATGGGGTTTGGGGGAAGTTTAAGCAGTTGTGACCGGGTTCCAAGCTGTTATGCTCAGAAGCCATTTCAGTGAGTTCATCAAAATGAGCATGAATCATTTCCGTAACTTTCTTTGTACGACGATTCCAGATCCGGTAACCTTTAGAATTCTCACAATATCCAATAAAGACTCCAATGTCAGCTTTGGCTTTGAGCTTTCCAAAGTCATCACGATCATTATTCGGATATCAAAGGGATCCAAATACATGAAAGTGTTTAAGATTCGGTTTTCGGTTGTGGAGAAGTTCAAATGGTGTTTTGTTGTGGCGTTTTGTAATCATTGAGCGATTGTGAGTGTAGCATGCAGTTGAAACAGCTTCAGCCCACAAGTAATCTGGAAGTTTAGCATTGATTAACATCGTTCTGGCAGCTTCCACTAACGTACGGTTTCGTCTTTCAACAACTCCGTTTTGTTCTGGTGTGCGGGCAATAGATGTTTGATGCTCAATTCCCACGTTCTCATAATATTCCCGAAGAGTTTGGTTAACAAATTCAGTTCCTTTGTCTGTTCTGATTTGGCGTACGGTGTTCCGGAGCTGAACTTGAATTTTCGTGAGAAAGGTGTTGATCATTTGTGGATCTTGGTCTTTGTTTCGAAGAAAGTAGACCCAAGTCCATCGTGATTAGTCATCAACAATTACTAAGATGTAGCGTTTGCCATTAATTGTCTGCACGCGCATCGGGCCACACAAATCCATGTGAAGAAGATGAAGCACATGCTAAGAGTTGTGTTCCATCTTTGAAGGAAAATGAGCACGAGTGCTTTTCCCTTGTTCACAAGCCGAACATAGGTGATCTTTAGAGTACCGGAATCTCGGGAGACCTTCAACTAGTTTGTGTCGAGCAAGGTTGGTTATGGTTTGAAAGTTTAGATGTGAAAGACGACGGTGCCATAGCCAAGATTTTGTAGATGTACCCTTTGAGAGAAGACAGATGGGAGATGAAGCGATCATGTCTTGCATGGAGATAGTGTAGAGACTGGATGAGCGTTGGCCAGACATAATATCATTTCCTTGTAGATCACGAATGAAACAAGTTTTCTCCCTAAAAGCAACTTCCAAATCTCCATCACAGAATTGACCAACAGAAAAGAGATTGTGACCGAGGCCTTCCACATAATAAACCCTGCTAATTTCGATGTTGCCATTGATGTAATCTCCGTAGCCCATGATAGCTGCGAAGTGATCGTTCCCGAATCTGACAGTGCCAATGAACTTTGCAACAAAGTTTGATAACAGTTTAAGGTTGCCTGTCATGTGTCGGGAACACCCGCTATCAACAATCCAAAGGATGATATGTATCACCTTCATTACACACAGACGACACAGATGGAATAGAAGTAGATGTGGAACCGATGAGTTAGAGGGTTCCGAAGCAGTTATAGTTGAAATACACACATCAATGATTTTAGGCATCCATTTAAATCCTAGTGTATTATGTATCCATTTATGCCATCTCCAACTAGTCTTAGCTTTAGTCTTAGTTAATGCACTAGGTGGTACTACATTCCTTGGAGGTGATACAGGAGCTACAGGGACATCAAATCGTTTCTTAGAATCTAAAGAGGGCGGTTTACCAAGCACAGACTTAGAAGCAGTAGTGGGCCTAGAGGTATTCCGAATCTTAGGATTCCGTAAACGAGACAAGATAGCCTTAGCAACACACTTATCATGACAATCAGAAAGCATACTTTTACGACAAATAACACAAGAAGCATCATACTTAATATCAAAAGTACTTAAAGGTTCAGCATTAGTTACAACACTTTTTCCATTACATTTGCCAGACGCAATATCTAAAGTGGGTGCAACTGAAGTCTTATTCAAAGTCCTACGGTGTTCTTCTACTTCAACATTCTTTATATTGCTCCTAGGATGTGAAGTGCGGACGTTTGGAAAAGAGGCAACTATTCATGTTTCAGTAGAGGGAAGCACATTAGTTGTAACACCCCGCCTTATCTGACCACAATATTGTCCGCTTTGCCCGCAGGCTCACGGCTTTGTTTTTGTGGCCCCATTTGAAGACTTCCCGGCAGGTCACCCAAGCCAGTACTACTCTCACATGAGCACGCTTAACTGCCAGTTCCTAAGAACTCCACCCGCAGTAGACCACAAAACGCGTTGTGTGGTCTACTGCGGGTGGAGTTCTTAGGAACTGGCAGTTAAGCGTGCTCATGTGAGAGTAGTACTAGCTTGGGTGACCTGCCGGGAAGTCTTCAAATGAGGCCCCAAAAACAAAGGCGTGAGCCTGCGGGCAAAGCGGACAATATTGTGGTCTGATAAGGCGGGGTGTTACAAGTTTTAAGTGGTATCAGAGCCAGGTTGAGCCATTCGGGATGGTGGGGCAAACCTCATCAAGGACGATGAGTCCCTAAGGGGGGTGATTGTAACACCCTAGGCAAATCCTATATCGGCTGTGGCCTGGAGAGATGTTGGGCTCATAAGATAACATTCGCCTTACAATGACACAACGCTTTTTGTGGTCTACTGCGGGTGGAGTTCTTAGGAACTGGCAGTTAAGCGTGCTCATGTGAGAGTAGTACTGGCTTGGGTGACCTGCCGGGAAGTCTTCAAATGAGGCCCCAAAAACAAAGCCGTGAGCCTGCGGGCAAAGCGGACAATATTGTGGTCTGATAAGGCGGGGTGTTACATTAGTAACTTGTGTTTTGTCAGTAGGAATTCTGGGTTCACGTTTACTAAGTGTTATAGGTGCAATTCTCTTAATGATGCTAGGCTGAACTTGTTCATACTTTCCTAACATTTCTCTTAACTGAAAGATAGTGTGAATCAGATCTTGATTTTCAGACCGAAGATTTCCAGCAAAATGCATGACTTCTTTAGTGTATGCAAGATAATGATCAAGTTCATTTGATGCTTCATCACGAGTCTGTTTGAGTAAATCAAATATGACACCATATTTATTTTAACTTTTGCAAGTTCTTGTTCATATTTTGAGATTTGACACTTAAAAGACACGTTTTGATCATCCAGTTGCTCAATTTTAGGATCAGAAGATTTAGCACGCAACTGGGCGATTTTGTTTTGAAAAACAAGTTGTTGATCGTGAATATCTTTTTGACACCAATTAAGACGACGTTTTGCATTAGAAAGCTCGTTTGACAATCGTTCATTTTCAACTTTTATAGACTCGATCTGAAGCACATTATCAGTGTTTTCAACAATAACAACAGGATCAACAGTATCAGCAGAGATATGATCAGATGCATATGCAACATATTGTAATAACACAACATTATGGATATCAGCACAAATAACATCTTCCAAGAGTCGATCAACATCTTTTCTCAATCGTTTCTTTTTACGTTTAGTATTTGAAATCGATGTTTCTGTTTTCTCAAAAACTGTTTTCAAGAGACCAAGTTTCTTGTGAAAATCCCTTTCCCAATATAGTGCACAGTTTTTCAAATTGTTGACATGGGGTGAAATTCTTTTCTGAAAAATGTCTCTTTGTTCTCGTGCCAATGGCGAGTGAAAATGTTCAACTTTTATTTCAGAATGAAATTCAATCTCACGTTGCAAAAGTTTGATGTCAGATAAGAAAGTGTCGAAATATTTAATAACACGAAAGCTTTCGGCTTTAGTTTTTACTTCACTGAGTGAAGGTAAAGGACCATTAATTTGTGCACCATTGTGTTGGGGACTAACTTCAGAAACTGGTGTGACAATCAAAGGTGTGTTTGAAGTATCTTGTTGTGTGACAAAAGTTACGGCTTTTGAATAGTCAAATGGTTTGTTATAAACGACATTTACCATTTTTGACTGACTCTCGTCATCTGCATCTAATTCTTCCATGCGATTATATTCCACAACAGTCATAATTGAATCATCAATTCTATGTTCTGCACTGTAAACTTCAGGATTTGGTTTGAATGCTCTGTTAGAAAACTTAGGTTTGTAATCAGCAAGAATCGGACCGTATCCATTTGGATTTGGTTTAAAAGTAAACTTTTGAATAGTTGTGATTGACTCACCATGTTTATAAACGACATTTAGAAACTCTTTGATTTTGTGTTGTAAGTTGACAATTTCTTCAAGATAGTTATCTATTCGTTTCGTGGAATGCTGTTTGTACTCAGAGAACTGTTCTTGACAAGTTAACAACTCAGCCTTGGCTTTTTGAGTTTCCAAAGTAAGAGTGTTAAGTTGTTTTTTATCTTCATGTTTCAGTTGTTCTATTTGAGACAACAAAGCATTCTTAGAAGCGGCTAGATCACGTATCTGTCGTTCTAATGATTTTTCGTTTTGATAAGATTTAGCAAAAGCGACTTCAAAACCTTTTTCACGTTTTTCTTGAGTTTTAAAAACTTCGATTTGTCGAATTAAGCAATCGTTATCCCTGGTTAACAGTGCATTTTGAGCTTTTAATTTTGAATTAACATCATGATAATGTTCCACTCGGGATTGTTGGTCTTTAACTAAGGCCCGGAGCTCAAATTCTGGATCAAACATAGAATCATTTTGTTCAACGTAGGTTGCAACATGGTCATTGTTTAGATCCTCAAGTATAACCACGGAGTCAACTTGATCATCAATGGTAACCATAAGGTCATCTTGATCATCAAATATAACTACGGGGTCTAGTTGATGATCATCGGAATGAGATGTAGAAGACTCATGTTGAACACTCTAATTTATGTCATATACAGATGTTGGCGGAGATATCAGTTCATTAATGCTGATTGTTTGTTCAGGTACCTGAGACAAGCCGTCAGTGTCATACACTGGGCCTGTGTCACTCATGTGTAGAGCTTGCATTTGTGCCATCAACATAACTGCTGCATTAGCTTGCAAGTTCTCCATATCATCATCTGAGTCTGCATCTGCCATAAAGCTCTGTTCCTTGTTGGAGAGAGTTCCACCAGCTTCATCCTTAAGAGCCAAGAGCATAGCCTCTTTGAAATAAGCACTGCCTCTTGTCCTCGGTTTAGAACACGCATTAGCCAGATGACCCTTCTCATTATAATTATAGCATCGAAGACCATTAATCCCAGTCTGAGCATTCCCTTATTAAACCACTTGAGCCCTTTGCTGTTGCGGAGCACCCATGTTATTCCTTCCCATAGCATTGAACCCTTGACCACCTCCCATCTGACGACCATAACCACGATTCTGAACTTCAACGCGTCCATTGTTCACAACAGCCTGATTTCTTGTATTAGATGAAGAACGAACGCGATTGTTGGATTTGTTAGTATACCGGCCAAATGCTTTAGCAATCATAACAAATCCTTGTTGCAATTCATCGAAGGCATCGGAGTCCTCATCAGCTTCACTGTAAAGTGTTTGAGCAGTGTCGTTGTTGTATGGAACCAATTGATTTTGTTGAGGTTGTTGCTATGACAGATCATAAGGTGTGATGGTTGCAGTTGGTTGAGGAGCGGGTTTAGGAGCTTGTTGAGGAGTTACACTTGTTTGAGCCCATAAAGCAAGTTGTTGATTGTCCGGAAGTGATGGTGAAGCAGTTTGGCCACGGATAATCCTTTCCTTATCAACTTCTTTTTGACGAGGCTTCAAATAATCGTACAACAATCCGTAGGTAGCATGATGCATATTCTTCGCTTGATGGAGGAAAATGACATACTTTTCCCATTCAGGACCAAGACTACTTAGGAACTTTGTGTTGACAGCAATTCGAGGCATGATGATATTGTGTTAGTCCAAATCATTAATGATGTCTGAAAAGCGATGATGATATGACTCTAATGTCTCTCATGGTTCAATCATGAAGTGTTCATAAGCCAAGTAAATTTTGGATTCCATGTCTTCCTGATTGAGTGTTGTTCCTTCCATAAGAAGATGAATATGTTCCCACATTGCTTTTGCAGTCTTTTGAGCATCAACACTTCGAAGGATTGGATTTGGTAGTCCTAAAAGGATGTATTGAATTGCAAGTTCATTGGCTTCATAGTGTAGAAGTTGATCACCAGTGAGGTCTGAAACAGTAGCAATGTTGGTGACAACATCTCTTGGTGGATTAGCATCTGGATCTGCGGGTGTGATAGTAATAGGCATATGAAATGGACCTTCCATAATGACCTGCTTTAAAAATTTTCCATGTGGTTTCTTTAGATCACAAAACCTAAAGAATTGAATCACCCATTGATCATAGTTCCGGGGAGTGAGCATTGGAGGTCTATCAAGTGAGCCAGCTTCATGAATTGATTTTTGGCTGCTTAAGGCTTTACACATCTTGCCAAACAATGTCGGTTCCTTCATAGTATTCCTGGATGGATGTTGATTGTAGAAGTTTGTGTAAGGTTGTACTTGAAGACTTGGTGGTGGTTGAACCATTTGTGGTGGTGGAATTGCTCCAAGTTGTGGAGTATGTTGTTGATTAAATTGTTGTTGATAAATTGCTTGTTGATGATTAAATTGTTGATGTTGTGGACTTAGTTGTTGTTGTTGTTGTTGATGATAAGTGTAGGGAAAATAGTTAGAGTATGGGGGTTGTGACATGTTGAAAAACTTGTGTTGTTAAATGGATCTTTGTAGTCGAATGAACCTTTGTTGATGAAGTATCCTTAGGCGTAGAAATCACAATAAAGCCAAGTAACACTTATGCGTAAAAACACCAAAGGTACGCGTAACAGCAAAAGTTACGCGTAGGTTTAGCTTACGCGTAAGTAAGGAGAAAAGCACTAAAGTTATGCGTAAACAGTAAGTTAGGCGTAGAAAACTTAGGCGTAGGATTACCTTATGCGTAAGACAAAGCTTAGGTGTAAGATGAATCTTATGCGTAAAGGGTTCTACGCGTAAGCTTAAGCTTATGCGTAAGTTTAGGGTTTTTAGCCCAAGTGATCTTTTACACTATCACAGTGCGAAAGATATCCCAAGTCAACGTATTTTCAGGCTTATCCAAGCAAGAAAACACGGAGTAAACCACGAAACTGAAGATCAAACCAAGAACCAAGTTACGCGTAGTTTTAGGGTTTTGCTACGCGTAGACTTACTCGTAAAAATGACTTTTGCCCAAAGATGTTTCTAAACCAGATTTTTGTGATGAAATAGCTTCAATATCACCAAGATAACACAAAAGTGTGAAACTTGATGATCCAAAGAGTCTAAAACAGTTACGCGTAGGAGAGCTGTCACGTAAAAAACCAAGTTCAAAAACGATGATCCACACGTAAAGGTTGAAACTTTTTGCCAAAAACAGTTATTTTAACACCTTAAAACATTAAAAGTACAAGAATCTTGGATTAAAAAGTGTAAAAAATATGTTTTTAAGCGAACCAAAGTATCACCGTATGCTTTATGCGTAGGACCAAAACCCACTTCAAAAGCAAAACGTTCACCCAACTATTTGGCTCTGATACCACTGTTAGGTCACTAAGTTTACAACACAAGCACAATAGAAAGAGATAGAGAAGAGAAGAGATCGGATGAACAATAATCAAACACACACACACGTATGAATGGCACGGTTATGCGTAGAGATGTGAATGAGAGAATAAATTGAACAACCAACCTTCTAAGGAAGGTTTACATGTGTTTATATAGGGGAAGGAACTAGGGCAACATCCAAGTTCCCTTCCTTTCCTATATGGGCTTGGGCCTAGGCTTATGGGCCTTCTACATAAGCCTAAGGCTAATTACTAACATAAAGGCCATATTAAGCTAACTATTACATTTGAATTACTAACACTTGAATTAAGGTTTAGGAGTGATTCCAACAGGTAGCTCATAAAATCCTTGTAGTTACACTTTCGTAGGGTAACAGTCACGCTTTCTTCAGTGGACCATTTGATACTGCTTGAACGGGCCACTGGAGTTGCTTGGGTTTCGAGTGCAGCAACCATGCCATCTGCTATCAGTTTCCGGATATCTTTCGGGGTCATGGCTGGAGCTGGTGTTGGGGTCGCTGTTTTTCTTGTGCGTGCAATATTTCTATCAATACAACAAAAAATCACAAGTTTATATTGTTATATTATGACCATGCTGGAATATCTCAAATAAAGTTTATGCCATAATGATATTGTTGTTATGTGGAATCACAACCATTTGTCTCTATATAATCACAAAATCACAGCATGTTCAGAGATTATCGTATGTGTGTATATGGAGTGATTAGCACTTAGTATGGAATTACTAAAGAACAAACTGAATCATCATCTACAAAATCTGTATTTGAGTAACTTTATCTACATTCATCAAGTTCTCTTCCAAAATTTTCATTGTTAAAATTTTCATCTTTCACAATAGTTGGAGTTTAACAACTTTCTCTTCATTCATCAAGTTCTTTTCAGAAACACTCATTGTTATAGTTTCCACAATTTTAAAACTATACAAGGTGTGATCCATGTCTAACTCATGGAAGTCTACTCCGTACTATCCCTGAGCTCTAACATCTGGTCCAGTAGTGTCTGCTGTCTGAATCGCATCTCTGTAATAAGTGCCTCTAGTGTATCTATCCTCCCTGCATGACACTCCAGCTGCTTATGATAGAGGTGGGTGTGGGGGCTACTACTATCCTAGAAGACTCTCCGATCTCGTAAACTATGCCCGGCGGGAAAAAACCTGATGGAAATGGCATGTATGAAGAGGTGCGGGATAATGCATCATCTGGTAGTGAGGTGGGAGGTATGACTTGGTGAGGTGCCAATGGATAAGTCTGAGTAAATGTATTAAAGAGGTAGTTCGGCCTAACTGTTGGTGGTGACATGTAAAGTTCGAGGGAAGAGGGTGGTGATGATCCAAATAGATCCAAAGGTGATGTGGGTGATGATGGTGCAACATGGACCCTAGGTGCTCACACTATTCTACGAGGAGTGTGTATCTTGACATGACTATTTAGGTGTCTCCTACATGGCCTCATAAATGGTTCAGGTTCGTAGGGCTGGAGGATCTTGACTCGTCGGCCTCTGAATACCTTTGAGGGTGGTGGTGTAGGTGGGGAAGTCCCTGCTCTAGGGGAAGGTGTCCACTCCCAAGTCTGCGCAATCCATCATCTGATGACGGGGAACTAGGGTTGCCAGTTGATGTCATGGCTGAAATTGGGGGAGTAGGAAGAATCTATGCGCTAGGTGAAGGTAACCACTGCTATGACTCCATGTACTGATCGTAAATCAGTGGGGGAGAAATATGTGCTTGCGTGACTTGCACATATGGGTCATCTGGTAAGGTTGTGTATGTTGGCACTGTAAACGACACTGTGAGGGGTAGGAACAACTTCACCCTCCTCAAAGGGATCCATTTCACTAGATAAAGCTCTTGACACCGCATGGGTCGATGCATTGTGGGGAACTGAGGACATAGTGGAGGATAGAGTATCCTCGATATCTGCCTCGGACGAGGAGGAGGTGTAGTGTGGGGATGAAAACATGGTACTGTAATAACCCAATCATTAGTAAATATAAGCTATAAAATCAAGTATGCAAACTCGTTAAGAGATAATCCGGGGGGAGGGGTGTGGTGTGTGCAACATCCTTAACAAGATGTTGTAAGTATGTAGGCACGGAGGGCTCAAGGGGTGTTGTGTAAACCTGGTCCGTTTTGAAAAAAAAAATAGTTATAGTCTAGTGTTTAAGAACACTCGGTTCTCTATAACCATGGCTTTGATGCCAATCTGTAACACCTCCAAAATTTCATTTTAACAGCGGAAGACTATTTGGGATATTACGTAGAGGATTACAGTCATATTCATAGAAAACTACTCAAAAGAGACGTTTTGAAAGTCATTTTTTTCAATTCAAATATGAAAGCATTGCCATTGTTTAGCAAATTATAAATGACATAAGAGTTTGAAATGACTGATAGAAATTATGTTTACACTAAAGACTCATGGTCTTTTGCCCACTCCATGCCTTGAATCCTAATTCAGTTACCTGAGATAAACATGCTAAAAAGTCAACAAAAATGTTGAGTGAATCAATAGTGTTTGTGTTAATAATCATCTAAACATAAGGTGAGTAATAATAAATGAGGAGTAAATCAAGATGTAAATTGCCATAAGTCTCATGAACTCAAACATTAACTAGTGTGATATAATATAAGGGGCCCTCGGGATAGTAGCTTGCCATTCTCCTAGTATAAATCAAATAATGTGCATTTGGCTATCAATCTGGCTAACACAAGGTTATCTATCCAGCTAGCTCAAATGGGTTGTCAACCTCCAGTAGATCTATTCACAATATTCGCGTTCACTCGCAAGTGACTAAGGTTTATGATATGAGGAATGTGTCTTATGTAATAACATTCAGGATAGCATACATAAAAATACCTGTGTTCTGTTTGTAGCATGTATCTCCCCACGGGTTTTTAAAACATATAAAAGGAATTGGAAATTCCATAAGTAAAGTGTCGGTCACCCCAAATATTATCTAGCATAAGTTAGCTCGTAGACATATCATTAGTTACGTTATTTATCAGTTTATTAGTTAGCTATTAGTTTAGTTTAGCGTAGTGTAACACTATGGAGGAAGGACGGGTCTTTACCAACTGTATACCTGATCCACAGGCCGATAGGAGGTCGTGTATTTTGTAAGTATAAATACCCTTTCCATCCATGGAAGGGGTGTGGCTTCTTTGAATCTAACCTTTCATTTGTTAAGCAACTCTCTTCAAGGAACCTCCTCTCAACTCTCTTCATCTATCTAAAATGGCTTTCTTGTTTAATCATTGTCCTAGACCACCCGAATCATCAAACAACATAATATTCACGATCCTACAATTGGTATCAGAGCCAGGTTGTGTTGTTTGTGTTGATTCTCGTGGCTTATCTCATGGTTTGATGCGGTTTGATACCGGTTATGTTATTTGGTCGAAGTTTGTGGTTATTATTGTGGTTAGAATCTTGCTTCAAAACTTATTTTACCAAGATTTTATGATGCTGGAAATCTTTTCTTTTTGTGATAAACAATTTTGCCACTTTTAAGTATTTCATATGGTCTATCAAGTCACAAACTTTAATATCCAGTTCTTGACTTGCGTATTCTTTATGTCCATGGTAACTCATATTTTTTTGTGGTCAAAAAGTTCAAAACGGGTCACAATGGATGGGTTTAAGTCTGCTGCTGGTATACTTATATGCAATTTGTGTCATTTTTCTTCATCTCATGAATGCGAGTTTTCATATTCTTCGATGCGAGTTGTGATTGTTACTCAATGCGAGTTATGTTTGGTCTAGATTCATTGCATCCAAGATGCGAGTTGCCATTATATGCACAGACTCAATGGTCACGATGCGAGTTACTTAACTCGCATATGTTATGGGTGCAACTTTCTTTTGAGCGAGATGCTGTTGTTGCGTGTTGTTTCAATGTTCCCAAAGCGAGTTGGTCTCGTTGACTTTTGAGTCAACGAAAGACAAATGCGAGTTGGGTAAACTGATTAATATGCGTGTTGTGGACTCGCATTTTTTAATCCGAGTTGTTTAAATAGAGCATGCGAGTTGTTTGATACTGTCGCGAGTTGTCAACGTTTTAATATTTATCTGAAGCGAGTTATCAAACTTATTGGTCAAAAGCGAGTTGATTACATAATGATGAGAAGCAACTTGTGTATGAAAAGAAGCAATACCTCAGTTAACCTACATCACTACATCATTTTTACAAAATAACATAGCACAACAGTGTCATTCATCACATCTACTCATTTAACTTTGACTCTTTCTCAGATTAACTTTCGTGTCATCTATTTACATATCGAGACTAACTAGAGCCTTTGACACGAAAACTCTCGTCACAGATCAAGACTCATAATGTCTATTATCTAAAGGATCTCAGTTCTCGAACTTGTGTATGGTTTATCAAACTCATAGATACTAATGGATCTACACACAAATTGTCATATACATCATCGATCAATTTTGGCTCTCACCAATCTTTTTATATCCGAATGATTAAGATAATTCAAAATAACAAGATTGTTATTTGATTTTCTTGATTCGTATTAATGTCCACATCACAAGATTAATTCCTAGTTTAATCAAATCTATATCTTGCTTATGAGAAATCAATTACCTCTTGGTCATGTTCGAACTTCACAAGAATAAGTAAACAACAAGTTTATGTTGTCTCCTTATCCCTCGTTCGTTGATTCATTGAAACAATAGCACTCTGAATATGTTTACCTACCTGTGTTGTTTGGATTGGATCTCGTTGCCAACACCTTGTGCTTACGCCATCCCTGTGGCCGTCGCATAACACCATATACCCATCCCTGTGGCGTGGGGCTATTGATACTTAACTTTTAAAGTCCTCAAGGGTTGATGATATATGGGATGGAAGTGATTTGGATTGTGTTGCTGATATATGGTGTGAGGCGTGGTATATAGAGAGTAGACTTTAGGGCTTGGTTGTTGAGGATTATTAGGAGAAGAGGCGGAAGTTTTATGAGAAATTTTAGGGCTTAGTGTGAGAAGTGTGAGGTGTGTGTGTTATATATGAATCGAAATATTAGGGTTAACGTGAATTTGGCTCGGGGTTAGAAGTCACATGGGCTTAACGATCAGATTATGTGGGTATGGCCCGATTAACGATTGGATGAATGGGTAATTTTCATTTGGACCTCATTTATTGGTAATTTGGGCCTTGTTGTTAACGTATGTGGCGTACCTAGTTACTTAGATGCATATTGTGCTTGGGACGGATTTTATCATTTGCTAATTTATTATGCTTTAAGTGTGATAAAATTATTTGATGTGATTTAAGTGTGGCCAATGTCGTTATGGAAGTTGTTTATGTTTTTGAGTCGAATTTATGTGGTAATTATAAAACGGGTATTATGCTTGGTGGGCCGGACATGAATATAAGATATTTGATTTTCACATGGGCTTGATCGGATGTATTGTCATTTTGATAAGTGAGATGGTACAAACGGGCCAACGATTAATGATGGATTGGTCAAGCATAATAGTTGTTTAGAGCCCATGGATGATATATACCGTGGTATTGGATTTAAGATTGTTGACTTGTTATGGGTCGAATAATATATCACTTGGACTTGGATATTGCACGCTATATGTGGGTGAGTTTACTATGATTATGGGATAATATGAGACTTGGATATTTTGGAGTTGAGACTTGAGATGTGAGATTTGATGATGAAATTCGATGGGTTATGAGGTTTGGTACATTGGTTTACACATTTTCGCGGAGAATATTATGTCACGGCTTAAAATGATTTATTGAACAAAGTTGACTATGGGGTTGTTTGGACGGTATTTCTTATTTGGCTTTGAAGTAAGGTTTTTCGGGCGCGTTTACTTATTTCATCTTCTTTCTTTCTACCTTTCCGCGAAGATGACTTGTTTGGGCATTTATTGAGAGTGATAAAGACTTGGCTATTTAGTTACGGTTATTATTCTTTCTCGCTTAATCCACAGCGTAACTATTACTTCGGTGTCTCACGCATTTGAGGATACGTCAAGAGGTTTTGTACATTGGGTACAGCGTTTCTTCTTCACAAGGATTAGTATAAGGTTTAGTAACAAATCTGGGGAATTTTACTTCATGATCAAGTTTGGTATATCGGGTTTACTTCACCAGGAGGTCACAACATTAGCCGACAGAATTCGTGAATGATGAGTTTACCAAAATGTTTATTGGATGGTTGATGATAATGTTGATGTTGGATAATGAACCGCTGATAAACCGCTGCATGTTCCCCTAAAATAGATATTCACTGAAACCAAAGTTGTCATTACACATTCAAGCTGACATTGTTTACGGTTTTGTCTTGATTTTGTAAAATCCCGCGAAAGAACCTATTTCTTGGTTTAAATCAGAGACTTGTAAAATCCCGTAATGATGGAACCATCCTGGAGAAAGGAAAGTGTATTTCGGGATCTTCTGATGCTGGTGCTACGGTTTCTACTTCAAAGAACGGATAAAAGGGTGTACTTCATGAATTTGATGTGTGTTTCGTTATTCGTCATGGTAGTTTGGCTATTACATGGTTTTACGGGGTTATGTGCTTTTAACCATGGTCGGGATGAAACCATTATCAGAGTTCATTTAAATGTCAAAGAAGGCTAGATTTGAGCAGTTCAGAAGATGTGACAACGGCGTTAATTCAGTATTATTTATTTGAGGTTGAAGTGAAATATTACGGACGAGTGTACTTAGTATCTGAAGGTATCGGGGATGGATGGATGAAGATTCTTCAAGATCCTTGTTCGAGCTTATTATCAAAAACGAAGACTTGGAAATCTAGTTATTGTTGGGTGTCTTTTACCTTTTCTTTTACCACTTGGGGGAATTGGGCTCATACCACCACAAAATAACTATCACTTTAAGGAGTTACGTTGTAGTGCTCAGTGTCACATTCAATTGCGGATTTTCAAGAGGTAATGTACGTCTTATACTTGATGGTTGGTTGGTTGAAGAGTATAGAGTACATAGAGAGTAGTTAGAGATGCTAATGGAAATTGGCACCGCTCTTTGTTACATATGTGCAAGTTTAAGTCACGAGCCCGGGTTAGTTTACTTCAGGGTCAAATTCATCATATTGGTTTTTCTCCATCAGCTGTCACGATAAAGAGCCTACTGAATGATAATGGGGTGATTACAAGTTTGCCAAGAGATGATGAAAAGAGAGAGATTATGACGTATGAACACAACAGTTCATGCCTCGTACTCTAAAGAAAAGAAAAGTGTACGTCTCAGTGCGTTTTATCTTCAAAAGAAGAGAAATCTTCTAATGACGTATGAACACAACAATTCATGCCTCGTTCTCTATAGAAAAGAAAAGTGTACATTTCAGTGCGCTTTATCTTATGAAGAAGAGAAATCTTCTTATGACGTATGAACACAACAGTTCATGCCTCGTTCTCCAAAGAAAAAAAAAGTGTACGTGTCAGTGCGCTTTATCTTCTGCAGAAGAGAAATCTTCTTATTATGACCATTCTCATCAACATGCTTCATACTTTTTCCATGCGCTTTAGTCATCAAGTGAACCGGGCTACCATTGACTGTATTCTTATTCCACTTGCTCAACTATAATGACGATGGCGACATCATGTACTAATTCTGCGGGGGAGAAGTGTGAATAGACTACATTTGTTGACGATATTCACTTATTTAATCAAGAATTGCAACTCCGTATGCAATTCTTGAGGGGGAGAATAAGTGTGAATTTTTTTTGCATGGTTGATTGATATTTGAGAATAAATGGTCAAACGGCTCCAAACTCATGTAAGAACCAAGCTTCTTCTTATCGGATCATCTTTACATGGAGTTTCTTCTAAGAGCCGTTGGTTGACATCTTCACTCGGATTGATGAGTTTATCGACAAAGTGCTTCCGGTTAATGCTTCACGTATACATCAACATGATGATTCCGAACAATCTCTATGTTCTTGTTTGATGTGATTGGTAGTTTGGTGTTACCATCTTGTGTGTTCGTTGCGGCCTGATTGCTGATTTCCTTGATGAACATCTTTCTGTTCTTGTTTGATTGGGAGGGATTTTAATTAAGGGGATTTGCAAGATGTAAGTTAATTGGGATGCTTTTTGGTGGGATGCTTTTTGGTGTGAGTTGAAGATGCTAACTATCTATTCCCCAACTGGACAATCTAGAAGAAGGTCGAGTCTACTGTCGGTTCTACATTTTCTGCTGTATTATTAGAAGACTAAAAGACGAGTTGCATTTGATTATCAAAAGACTTCTTCTTATTCTGGGCATTTATTAAAAGATTGTCGGTTTAGGGGAGAGCACTAATTGGGGGAGAGTAAAATGCCATATTTAGTCCCCAATTAGACTTGCTCATTTTGTTCTTCAGCAAGTTGATTCTCACAAAGACTTCAAGCGATCTTCTCCACAGATTTCAAGTATTTGGGCTGATAATATGTTGCTGATTCTGAAGTGTCAAAACCAGCAAGGGGGAAGGAGACACGTATCTAAACGCGAGTAAAACTTGATGAACTTAATACTTCTAAGTAATTGAAGATATCCCAGGAAGACAAATGTTATTACCGCAGAGAAACTCAAGGTTTGACTCATGGCGAGTAAACTTGATGAACTTAATACTTCTAAGTGATTGAAGATATCCCGGGAAAACAAATGTCATGACCGCAGAGAAACTCAAGGTTTTACTCATCAAGGCTTTTAGTGTTATTATTCCAACGACGTGGGGGAAGTGATGTTAGAGAAAGTTTCTGAAGATAAAAGAGGTACTCAAGTACGACATATTCAAGGGAGATAAATGTGTAACATGAGGGAGGTGTTATCAGTTATTCTCTCGTTGGGAATGTGTGTACTTCAGATTCTTGAGCTTCATACACATTCATCAGGGACGAAAGATGTGAACATAGGGGAGGTGTTCTTCATTACCCTCATGATGTGTATTCGGGAGAGTTCTTGGATATTGGTTTACTTCGGATTCTTTAGCTTCATACACATTCATCAGGGACGAAAGATGTGAACATAGGGGAGGTGTTCTTCATTACCCTCATGATGTGTATTCGGGAGAGTTCTTGAGCATTATACAAAGAGACTGACTGCATCAATTCAACTACTTGGGGGAATTGTTCTCTTGACACCTTTTGGAATGGATCACTTCAGACTTCAGTGGAAAGGAAATTTGAGAAGATTATTTAAAAGTGGGATGATACGTAGCTGATCTATTTTGATGATATAACCCCGAATGGAGATTCTCGATTATCATTCTTAAAAGGAGCAGCGGAATTTATGATAATGGTGTGCTTCTCTGTGCACCTGGCTAAGGAAAGCTTCAAATAGAGCTTCGAATCTGCTCATCTAATGGATCTTCGGTTTGTGGGGAAGCTGCCAAAGTCTCTCTTTCTCAAAGGCTTATGTTTTATCTTCTATTCTGGAGCCTCGGAAACTTTGGTGGTGGAAGTTTAAGAGATGACGTATTCTATCTTTTACGACGTGCTGCTTGATATCCTTATCTCGGTACCCGTGTCATCATCCTCTTAAATTATATCATCTATTCTATCTCTGTAAATATTTTTCAGAAAAACAAAATACAAAAATATAAAACCAACAAAAAGAAAATAGAAAAATATAAAACCAACAAAACCCATAAAAATCAGAAAATTTAAAAATACCAAAAATATGTTTTCTTAAGACATGTCTTCTGGTATCGATAACATCTACGGTCTTAGAAATGTCATTCAATAATGGCACGGGACCATAGATGAAGTTCGAGCAGGAGGTGTAAATATTCTTTTTCAAAACATGTCACAAATCAAATGGCTTGTAGTTACTTCAGACTGTGACCCGCACTTAAACTATGGTTTGCTATTATTTCAGATAGCAACCCGTTCTTCAAGAAAGGAAAGTGATGCGCTAATCAAATATTTAAATTTTTCGTGCACTTTTCCTAAAACTAATTGAGGAAAGTATGTCGAAGGACTGTTGTTCCTACACAAATGTTTTTCTTTCTATAAATTCTTGAGAAAAATATTTGTTGTTTTCAAAAATGGTGGTAAATTGAGTTGCATGTGTATCAATCAGTTTCAGAGTTTTTGTTATAATTGAAAACTCAATCAATGACTTCAGTGCTTTTAACCTTTTCAGAAAAATGAGTCATTAATTGAGGGGGAGAATGTTTTCAAATTTACATCATCTAACGGACTTTCTTAATTATCCTACGTGCTTAATTAAAAATGATATTTGCCTATGCCGAAGGACTAGGAATTTAGGATATGATTGTTAGGATTAGATGATTAGAATTTGATGAACACATTATTCCCATATCTTTTATGATCTGATTGATATGTTGAATTGACTCTTAATTAGTCGATTGCTGTTTGGGTGATGTCGACCACCATATATCTGTATGTGTGTTCACTAACATATGCAGGTATCTTGGTATAAGAATGTTCCCGATCCAGATCCCACATAATATGGTGATTGGATGCCGAAAGGAAAGGGTAACTATATCTTGGGTTGACAAATGAGGAAACGGAGCTTAATTGGACTTCTATGGAGAGTTGGCATAAATGCAACGCAAGAGGTCTCACTGCATCAGCAGATGGTTTTCTTCTAAGTGATTGAAGAAACGGAGCTTAATTTGACCTCAGTTGGCATTCAAAATGCAACGTAAGAAGAAGTCTCACTGCATCTGCAGACGGTTTTTCTTCCAAGCCCTACAGCAACAACAACAAAAGCGGCTCATCCACCTAACGTATCTTTGTGCAGGATAACATTTTTTAAACAATATTGTTTTGAAAAATGGAAAAATATTGGTTTTGAAAATTAATTGGTTTTAATTTTGAAAATCACCGGACTTCATTTTTATCAAAACCTAAGTCACTCAATCAACGACTACGGTCATTGATTGAGGGGGAGAGTGATTTAATTTAGAGTATTTTCAAACCATATTTCATCAATCAAGTCCGTTTGTGCGTTAAAAAGTGATGATCTAAAGATTTAATGTTATGTCATGGTATGATTTTTCTTTAGAATCAAGATCTTTCAAAATGAAATTTTTTCTGTTCTTGTTTAATTGTGAAATTGTTTTATTTTACTTAAAAATCTCTTAAAACAATTATACCTGACACTAACAATCTTTAATGTCTTAAAATGGTCCTTATCTGTCAGTTTTCAAAATCAAATCTTGCCACGTCTTTTCCCAAAATTTTATAAATGATTTAAATCAATTGGGATCACAAATCTCAAGAGGTTTGAAATTTTTGATTGGGGGAGAGATAGTGATTTAAATCTCTTATCTGTTTAAATGGAATTGGTTTTAGTCCTTTAAAGGCACTCCTGCCTCCATGTGGCAAACGATTTCAAATTCAATGCACATGTTGAGGAGGAGGATTTATCCAAAAACCAGATAAGTATTTAAACAAGGCCACATTTTCTCCCATGTTTTCTAAACCTTATTAAATCACTTGGGATCCAAAATCTCAAAGGGGTTGATATTTTTGATCGGGGGAGAATTTGTGATTTAATAATGAAATTTGATAAAAGGTGATCGTTTTGATTTAATTGTGCAGGCTGCTCTCTCATATGTGCTAAACACTTTCGAATCTCGAAGCACATTTTGAGGAGGAGCATAACTATCGAGGTACAAAAGATTTTTAAAGTTATTTATAAAGTACCTTGATTGAGTTTTCAAATGTTTTTCTTAATGGATTTTGTGATCGTAGATGTGCTTCAAAAGAACTCTTTCCTCTATGTGATAAAATGATTTCACTTATCCTATGCACATATTGAGGGGGAGAATTTTTACCATGAAAATCAAATGGCTTTTTCGTATGAAAATTGTGATCAAAGAAAATATTTCAAAGTCCTCTTGCCTCCATGTGCTAAACAATTTCTAAATCATATGCACATGTTGAGGGGGAGGTTTTCTAAATGATCAAAACTATTAAGTTACAAAATGCTTTGATCTCGTATCACAAGTACCTTGATTATTTTTCCAAATGATTTTTCAATTGGTTTCAAGGAAGAATGAACAATACCAAAAGACTGACCAATTTACTTTATGCATGGAGTTATAAGGATGGTTAGGTTAGGTATTCGTTCCCACGATCCAGCCAGAACCGGAGGGATCTACCCAGGGACAATCCACTAGTTAGTGTAGAGTCTGTAGGTATGATGAAAAAAAGGAGAAAAATGAGAATATGGGAAGAGTGCGGACTGAGACAGAGCTAGTACTGGAATAAACCCAACAAGGTTCTAGTTATGAAGTCTCGGTAAGCACTGAAGGGGTTGAAGAATGAAAAAGAAATGAAATGAGAAAAGGGTGAAAAGAAATAGCCCTCCAATAATTCAACCTTAGGGCAGTAACCGGGTTCAATACATATGCTACTGGTGGTTACTAAGGTAACACTGGTATTGAAGACAAGACGTCATAGACCCAGTGACGCACTGCACTAAACTTCCCAAGCTACTCAAGTTCCTCTTAAAAGGGCTTGTTTCATTCTCACAGGGAACCGACATTATCTATCGACTTTCTCTTAGAGATTGTTGATATTGAAGAAGGAGACCCTCTCCCTAGTCTCCGACATAGGAAACCAAAATGCACGATTGAGTCTAGAGCCAATAGATCATCCACAATATCTCATTAGGACACTATATTAATGAAGACTTGCTGTTTCACACAATGTGGAAAGTAAGAATGTTTTAAGAGTCCTACGCATTTTTCTTGTGATATTGCCAGAACATCCGAGTGATATGAAAATATTCACGATGAAGATGGAAATCCTTCTAGATCCATCATCAAACAAGCTCTTGGTAGGTGACATGTGAGGTCTTCTCGTAAGATCAAGCTTGTGACAATTGGATAGAAACGATGGGGAGATTCAATCTTGAATCAACCTTGGTCCAAGAATGGAATTGACGAATACTTTTGGAAAAACCGTTCGATGTACAAACCTTCTTTTCTCTAGCACGTCGAATGTGTATTCATTTAAAATTCAAAAAGTATCTTTGATTGAAAAATACTTTTAGAAAAACCGTTCGATGTGCGAATCTCTTCTTTTCGCTAGCACGTCGAATGTGTACTCATTCTCTAATACAAAAAGTATTTTGATTGAAAATTGATCTTTCTCATAAAACCTTCGTCGTATTGCAAAACTCTTTCTTCAAGCAATACGCGATTGTTTTTCAAATCATTTTTGATCAATCAGTGAATCTCAATTTGCTGGTTCACTCACTCCGTGTTGTCTTCTTTGAGACGTTCCGGTTTGAGAACAGATAGAACAGCTGCGAAACCTTGTCAAGGAGATTCTTAGGAATCGTACCTGATCATAGGCAGTACTTGTACTGATCAACGGGGAATCGTGGGCCGTGTACCTCAATTCAGCGAAAGTGATCCAAGACACTTTCGTGTGTTTTATTGCTAACTATTGTTTGCAGGTACATTTGGACGGTTGCAGCTGATCAGAATTGAGGAGTCAATCCAAAGCCGCATGCTCACAGTATCCACACTTAATTAAAGAAATCATGATTGGTGCATATCTACATAACCTGGCTCTGATATTTCATACTATGCTTATGCTTCGCTGCTGCAAATATCATGAACCAGTAAGGCTTCCGCTACTCTGATGGAAAGATGTCATGATTCAAAAGTGTGAGCATGTCGGTCCAAAAGTCACAACTTCACATGATGGCAACACAATAAAGGGTGATCCAGAGATTTACTGTGGCTGATGATCTCAATGAAAGCTCGAAGATCATTATGATGTGGATCAGTTCAAAGACCTCCACTGAAAGTACAAAGCACTCGGGCTTTGAAGTTGCACTACAAAAGCACAAAGATTGCGGAATTGAAGAATTGAAGTCTACGAGCTCAAGAACAAAGTCAAGAACATAATGCAAGGATTCGAAATGTAAAACATGGGGTGACCTCCCTTAGGGGGAGATTGTTAGGAATTGGAAATTCCATAAGTAAAGTGTCGGTCACCCCAAATATTATCTAGCATAAGTTAGCTCGTAGACATATCATTAGTTACGTTATTTATCAGTTTATTAGTTAGCTATTAGTTTAGTTTAGCGTAGTGTAACACCGTGGAGGAAGGACGGGTCTTTACCCACTGTATACCTGATCCACAGGCCGATAGGAGGTCGTGTATTTTGTAAGTATAAATACCCCTTCCATCCATGGAAGGGGTGTGGCTTCTTTGATTCTAACCTTTCATTTGTTAAGCAACTCTCTTCAAGGAACCTCCTCTCAACTCTCTTCATCTATCTAAAATGGCTTTCTTGTTTAATCATTGTCCTAGACCACCCGAATCATCAAACAACATAATATTCACGATCCTACAACTATGGACTCACCTCAGTTGGGAGGAGAGTGTATAGACAAGCAAGTAGTATCAAGTATAACTTGGGAACGGCTCCAACACACAACCTGGATAATAAGGAAAACTCTCATTTTTGGTGGTTTGGGTGGTTTTGAGGTGCTTAAATTGATTAAAGCTCAAAAACAATATTATGAATGATATTAGCTTATTTTCCAGTGTTTAGACTCAGTATGTGAGGTATCTTCAAAAGTTAGTGTAGACTTCATGTATCATTAGTATGGTAATGTAAAATCATAATGTTACTGGTTGAACCTTCAAGTTACGAGAAATTTACAGTGGATATTTAAGTTTTTAGTCCATATACTTTGGTAAAATTACGATTTTGGCTCAAAGTATTCAAATATGACCATTTATCATTATGGATTTCCAAATATTCTCTTTTTACCTTCATGTTTCCAAAATGGCAGTTTTCGATACAAGTTTATAGATATTACACTTTTAGTCCTTGAACTTTAGTATTTTATAAAAATAACCTTTCGAATACTTAATATCCAAATAATCCATTTCTACACTTGCTTTACTGAAAGGCTATTTTGGCAAAATTTTTAGAGAGTTGACATTTTTAGTCCTTATGGTTTAAAATGATTTGCAAAGTTAGTCCAAAGTTAAATATCTTTACATTTCAAGTCCTTATTCCTTCAAAATTACATGTTTAACCCAAAATTACTTTTAAATTTAGTTTTTATCCTCTGATTACAAGTTCGGCAGTTTAGACCCTTACTTTTCAAAAGTGACAGTTTTGGTCCTTCAAGTTTGGCATAATTGCATTTTTAGTCCAAAATACATCTTTAGCAAATGTTATCATTTCCTTTTAACGAATTGTTGGGAATTCTGCAAAGTACGAATTATGCTGATATTAATGCTGAAGTGCAATATGATTCTGCTGAAGAAGCAAGTCTGCTGAAGCAGTAAAACGTGTAGATGGTTTTAGCTAATATTATATTTTTACTGATATAGTTAATCAGTATTAGTTTGTTAGGATATGCATGAGCTATTTTAGGTAGTGATATGCATTTATTTTATATTATTGTTTATTTAGGGTTCCTTGTGTATAAAAGGAACTGATAGCTTTTGTATTAGAGATCTCTTGAGAAAAACATTCCAGGAAAAACATCTTTAGAGAGAGAGAAAAAGATCCATAGAGGATCATTGTTTTATGAGAAAAACCTTGTTGGTAACTTTGATTGTGTTAATTATTATCCGTTGTGCATCTATTCAATCATTGTTATTCATACCCTAGTTGAGTCCGGATCTTGGATTCTACAATTGGTATCAGAGCTGATATTATTGCTGAAGTGCAATATGATTCTGCTGAAGAAGCGAGTCTGCTGAAGCAGTAAAACGTGTAGATGGTTTCAGCTGAAATTATATTTCTACTGATATAGTTAATCAGTATTAGTTTGTTAGGATATGCATGAGCTATTTTAGGTAGTGATATGCATTTATTTTATATTATTGTTTATTTAGGGTTCCTTGTGTATAAAAGGAACTGATAGCTTTTGTATTAGAGATCTCTTGAGAAAAACATTCCAGGAAAAACATCTTTAGAGAGAGAGAAAAAGATCCATAGAGGATCATTGTTTGATGAGAAAAACCTTGTTGGTAACTTTGATTGTGTTAATTATTATCCGTTGTGCATCTATTCAATCATTGTTATTCATACCCTAGTTGAGTCCGGATCTTGGATTCTACAATTGGTATCAGAGCGGGTGGCTCTCGATCTAGGGTTTATAAGGTCTTTATTGGCGTAGCAGTTCAGAAAAGAAAGCGGGTGGCAGTTTTGATAAAGATCAGATTCGGTTTTGAATGGTACATTGAATTGTTGTAGATCTCGTATTACAATATTTCATGATTAACGTATTTGGATCTAGTGTGATATTCGAATAAAGTGGTAGAGGCATGGATATATTATAATCGGTGATGGTGACATTTTAGTTGTCATCCATTGGATATTGCGTGATGGTCAGAGTTTTGATTGGCTGTTGTGAATTAATTGAATGTTTGGGTCAAAAAGTGCGGCGGATATTGTGTTGGCACTGAATTCGTTTTCTAGGCTATCACACGAAGGTAATATATTACGGAGTATTTGTTTTTGACGTGGTGCATTTAATTGGTCGTGATTATTGTTTCTACTGATGACATGTGGTTTCTACTGATAACACGTGAGCCTATTGTGTATTACTGTTGGTTTGTATCTCATTTGACTGCTGATACGATGATGGGACAGCAGCAATACTAAATTATTTTAATCTCGTGTGCATGATAGTGAACTTTGTGATTGGTTGAATTATTATTTGTCACGTGGGCTTGTGTCGTTGGTATACTGAATTTGGTACCATTCTCATTCACTGAATATCTGCTGAAGTCTTCGAGTGCCTCAACTGCTCATATAATTGATACTACTGCATTAAACCTCTCAACCAAACTTCTCTCCACACCTTTAGAATGGCAGAATTTGATAATAATATGGATGATGGTATGTTTCCTTATTTGATGAATGATGAGTACGAGGTCTGGGCTAAGAAGATGGAACACTGGATCATGAATAATGATATGAATATCTGGAAGGTGATCCAAAATGGCAACAGTTTAAAAAGGATTGGAAGCGATCAGGATGGAAAACTCTTTATTCATCCTCCAACAACTGCAGATGAACACATTGCTATACAAAGAGAGTCAAAGGCCAGAACTACCTTGCTTAAATCTATTCCTGCTGATCATGTAGCAGATTTTCGTCATATGGATGATGCAAGTCGTATATGGAATGCACTCAAAGAAAGGAATGGTGGAAAGGCTGAGTTCAAGAAGATGAGCAAGGAAGCTGATGCTCAAGGTTATGCTGAAGAACTTGCAGGTCTACAATTTGCATTCATGGGCATTTCTCAGGTACAAAATTGTGTGTTCGGTTGTAGTGATAAATATAATGAACTTAAGGAAGCCTATGATATTTTGAAACCTAAATATAATGAATGCTATGTTGAAGTTGAAGCTTATAAACAGGCTTTAAAAACATTAGAGAGACAAAAAGTATGGTTTCAAAAGAATCAGATAGCTTATGAGGAAAAAATAAGGGGGCTACAAATTGATCTAGATTGTGCTAACATTGATTTAAAACGCACTGAAAAAGAAAAAGCTAATCTTGTTTCTGAAAATCAAGTGCTAAAAGAGAAACTAGATGAGGTGATAGCTAGGCATAAGGAATGGTTATTGAATGGAAACAAGTTAGCTAGTCACATCTATGGTAGTCAATCTGAGACATCTAGGATAGGTCTAGGCTTTCAAAAATATGTAGGTCCTGAAGCTAAATATGATGGGCGTAAAACTACACCAGCAGGCTTAGCTAATTATGTAAAAGAAGGTGAATTACATGCTATCCCTGGTCCTATTAGAGGAGAATTTATGTCTGTTGACCTTTCCATTACAGTTGACTTTGATGGATCACACCATTTATATGGCAAAAAGTCAAGTGACTTGTCAGACCTTAGCAGCAAAACTAATGACTCTGTCTCTTGTTCTAAAAGTGACAAGTCATCAGACCTAAAGTCCACTGACTATGCCTCATGTGATTCAAGTGAAAAGTTTGACTCATCTAGGCATACACCCATGACCACACCCAAGTCTAAAGTAGCTGTTGATGAGCCCAAAACTGTCACACCCCCAAATTATCTGTTTTGCAGCGGAATGGAATTCCTGGGGATTGACTGTCATAGCATCACAATCACAGTTACATTGAACGACCTAAGTGTCGTTTAAAAACACATCGTTTGATATTTATATAAAACATCCAGAGTTACAAGATAGGTCCCAAAAGTTGATAAAGTTTGCGGAAAATATAAGTTTATTACAAGTCCAAACGATGTTTTGAAAAGAAAACCATAATATACAATGAGACAAGTCGACGCCGCGACTATATGAGGTTCCTTAATCGTGCCATGATCCGAATGTCTTAGTTACCTGAAAATACATTGCTAAAACGGTCAACAATAATGTTGGTGAGAAATCATAGGTTTATGAAAATGATTTATACAACTACACAAGTATAGATTAAGTATGACAATGTCGCCACACAAAAATGTTACAATTGCTATAAGTCCATGACACCGAAACTAGACTGATCATGATGTTCGCCCCAACAGAGTGTTTGCCAAACAACTCAAATAATGATATTAAATGAAATGCATCCGTTTAACCAGTTGGAATCCACCAACCCGGATGGAGGAGTCACCCTCGATAGATCTATCCACTCACCCTCGCTTCTATGAAATTAACGGCTCATGTTATATAATGGGGACATTCAATTGGCATGAGGTAACTTAAGCAATGTAAATGAATTTGATATACTTGACATCGTAATAAAAATGATGTGCAATGTATTCTCCCCCGTAAGTTTGAAAACAAGTATTAAATGTATACAACGGGGCTATGAAAACTCACTTGATGAATTGATGCGATGACAAAAGTGAGTACACCGAAATGTAGCGTGATCTCGAAACTGACCTATTATGAATGATATGATATGTAATAAGTCATGATGTAATGTTATGCATGCAATTCGGATGATATTTATACCACTTATGAATTTTTGAAAATAATCCTTTTCGTCGAAAATATAATCTTTTAACGTCTTGACCATTTTTAAATTACTTCACATGTATTTACGTTGAAATGATATCCGACGATAATCATTTAGTGATTTATTAAGAGATTATAACCTTTCGTCGTAAAATAATGTCGTTGAAATTTCCATGAAAGTGACTAAAACGGCCTTTAAAATCTAGTCGTAAAATGGTGCACGTCGAGCGTTAGGAAATGAACTCAACGGTTTTGGGAAGCTTGTATCATTATCTCAAAGTTTTAGTACATGAGTTTCCATCCTAGAGGTCTCGAACATAAAGAAAAATAGAGGTTAAGTATGGTACTTATGTCCCAAAATAAAGTTTAAGGATGTTTTTCGGCAAAGTTTAAGCGACCGTAATTAATTCATTACAACTCCGCTAAACAAACAGTCGGTCATTTTGGAAAATATACTTGGCGATCTCACTTTTACTAGAAGACATCACTTTATAAAAAGTTCTAAATCAATGTTAAAAACAACCTTCAACTTGGTCTCTAGTTTTGCCGTAAAACTTGCCTATTAGAAATAATATTTAGTTTTTCTTATATAATAAAGTTACGGCAACTTTTGTAAACGTGTATAATTTAATCGTTACAAATCCGTTTTCTACGTTTTAAAGGTCCTTAGCTTTGTATCAAAGTATACTAACATATTTTTGACAAGTCGACATAATTTACAACGCCCAAGCTTCATTTTTGACTCGTACAAAACAAACAATACTTGCTGAAATTCCAGAAAATTATAGTTTTCGTCGCCAACTTGAAAAATTCATAACTTCTTCGTTATAGCTCCGTTTTAATCCGTTCAAGCGGCCACGGTTTCGTTTTAAAGTATATTTTCTAAATATCTAGGCCAAAATTTTTTACCTACTGTCGGATTTTTCAGATTTTGAAAATAAGGACAGACCCTTTTGCAAACTTGTCGAAATGAGTTTTTCTCGCGCCAAACCTATTCTAACCCATTCAAAACAACTCCGAAGCTATTCTAATCCTACCATACACCTTCTTAGGGTGTCATGGTTTCCTATGACATCACCAAAACTAATATATAACAAGGAGTAATTATAGGATGGATTATTTATATATAACACTTAAAAACCTTAAAAAGTGGTATAAACATCACATAACTTGCATGTTTTACTTGTGCATAATAAAAATGAACATAGAAATGAATATGAAAAATAATGATATGTATGAAATGCTTACTAGTAATTGATGAGGTTTATGAGAACAATGGATTTTCCTAATCACCCTAGGTTTTTATTTCAAAACCTATACAAAGAGTGATACTAGAGTGTTAAATAACTTTGTCTTGAAAAATTATTGTGATGATCTTCCTTCTTGTCTTGTGGCTGCCGGTTTTAGAGAGAAAAGAGAGCAAGAGAGATAGTTTGATCTTTACTTTGTAAATGAATAAGTGAATTGTTGTTTGGTTTTAGTATAATACTAGTATACTTGAGATATTTTGCAAACAAATGTGACTCACCCTCCCTTGTCGACAAGGGAGGTTAGTCATTCTCTTATATGTATTTTTTTTTATTATTATATAATGTAATGTTTAAGTATGATTAAATGTAGATAAATGATAAGTTGTAGTCACATTTGAGTATATAGGGTAGCGTTAATTAAAAATAAATTTTCACGGGTCAAGATAAAATATATTTAGGTCATAAAAATTATAAAAATACATTTCTTGCAAAATTTGAGTGAAATAATAATAATCGTGTAATATTTAAGAAAACCGTCGTAATTATATAAATATAACAATTTATATACAAAATAAATTTAAAACACAGGGTAAACTCATAATATTATTTTTATAACTTAATATGAGTATAAAAATATATCGGGATAATTTTTGGAAGTAACGAATCAATTTTTCAAAATAATTAATTACGCGATAACGTTTATTTAATAAAAGTTATACGTTTAATGAAAAATGCAAAACCATGCATGAACTAATATGATGACAATGATGTTAATGAAATGTAGACTAAACTTAGTCTATATGAAATGACCTCGATGATATGATCATGAATTCACAGCTAAACTATTACGGTTACGTGAATTTGATGCTCGTAAACCTAGTTCACGATAAATGATAAATAATGAAACATGAGTAATGTTTTGAGAATGACCTGAAAATACGAATTGTCACAAAAACAAAGCCAGTTACTTATTCTGTTAAACACAATTTTGCTTCTAATTCTGTTTCTGATAAGTTTAAATGTAATAAACAAAGTTGTGTTAAGAATAAGTCTTTTAAGAAGAAATCTTGTTTTGTGTGTGGTAGTAAACTCCATCTTATTAAAGACTGTGATTATCATGAGAAAAAGATGGGTAAACCAGTTCCTAATCAGACTTCTAGACCAAAATGGACTAATGTTTCTAGTATTCCTCCATTTGTTCCCAAAGCTGCACATGTGAGAGTAGGTAAACCAGTTCCCACTAGTAAGCCTAAGGTGTATGCATCTGTTTCTGCTGAAAGGCTTAATAGGCCTTTTCCAGTTCCCTCTGGTGAAGAATATTCTTCACCAGTTACTACTGGTTGGTGGAACAGTAATGCTAGACTTAGGCCCTATAGACCTACTAGTTCTTATTTTCAGTCCTATACACCTTATGTATCTCATATGAATATGGCACATGGTGGAGTTGGAGTGGCAACTGCTGTTAAGCCCTCAAAAGGGTATTCTTGGAAAACTCAAAGAAAAGGTTCATTCTGGGTACCCAAGAACAATAATCTTTGTCAGGTGCATTGATTGAGGGGAGGCATAAGCCTAAGGGGAGGCTTATTGTTGTATATTTGTCTTCTAACCATTTTTGCAGATGTTGGATCCTCATACGTCTAAGGGGAGGCTTAGTGTTTCTGCTGACACTACAACTGTCTTTGGTTTCTACTGATGCTTGATGGTTTATTTTCCATGTTTTGGTTATTTATTTATTTTTTCTTTATTTTATATTTCGTTAAAAAAAAAAAAAAAAAAAAAAGCTGTAACCTGTCTGTGTTCAGTTTCTACTCTTTCTTGCTTGCAGGTTTTGGTGTTGGTTAATAACCACACAACTAATGGTTTTCATCTCACCATGTCTTTTTGACACAAGCGTTGACTAGCCCACAGGATTATGGCTTGTGGTAAAGGCTGCGAAAATCCATAAATGGTAATCAACACACCATGATGATGACGACATTCCATCAAAGAGTTGGCTAGTCTAAAAGCAAACGGTTTTTGGTAAAGACATCTTAATTCCGTTGATAGTTGCTGATTTACTAAACATCAGAGGGTTATCAATGTACCCTGGTCTCACACACCAAACATTGGCTAGTCCTGAGCAAACGGCTACAGGTAAAGACATTTCAAATCCGTTCATGGTTGCTGATTTGCCAATAAATCAGATGGTTATCAGTGTACCATAGTTTTCGAACTTAAACATATGGCTACTCCAGTAGTGATGGCTATTGGTAAAGAGACATCAAATCCATTATTTTCAATGATTCACCTCTCACAGGTGTTAACACACCTGGATGTGATGAGAATAGTATGAAACTAATCTGTTTTGATGTACATTTTGTCATTTGTTGCTGCAAAGATCTGGAGATTCAAAGTTTTGTCATCATAGAGATGTAATTGTTTTGATTCTTTGCTGCTGATGTTCGAGTACAATCCTCTTGTTCTGAAGTGTTAAAGATCTATCAAGAAACTGGAACTTAACCAAGTCAAATTCCAGTTTAGGGGAGGATTGTTGGGAATTCTGCAAAGTACGAATTATGCTGATATTATTGCTGAAGTGCAATATGATTCTGCTGAAGAAGCGAGTCTGTTGAAGCAGTAAAACGTGTAGATGGTTTCAGCTGATATTATATTTCTACTGATATAGTTAATCACTATTAGTTTGTTAGGATATGCATGAGCTATTTTGGGTAGTGATATGCATTTATTTTATATTATTGTTTATTTAGGGTTCCTTGTGTATAAAAGGAACTGATAGCTTTTGTATTAGAGATCTCTTGAGAAAAACATTCCAGGAAAAACATCTTTAGAGAGAGAGAAAAAGATCTATAGAGGATCATTGTTTGATGAGAAAAACCTTGTTGGTAACTTTGATTGTGTTAATTATTATCCGCTGTGCATCTATTCAATCATTGTTATTCATACCCTAGTTGAGTCCGGATCTTGGATTCTACACGAATATAGTTCCAGAAGCTTGTTGGAGTGTTTGAAATAGCTTATTAGCTTATTAATAGCTTAATTTCAAGTCATTAGGCTTTAAACCAAACACACGGCCCAATGACACATTTATGAGTCCAATGAACTTGGGGTTTTGTGGGATTGTTTATGAGATTATTATAGACTTATTTCCATTTACAAAACAGCTTATACATTGCTTATTCTCAAATGATTATTTTCAACTTATTGGGCTTTAAGGCCCGTTAAGCGTTTTTAAGAGTTTTGGAACTGTTGCAATAAGCTTAAGCTTGTGGCTTATAAATGTTATAAAAGGAGCTTGTTAGGGTGATATAAGAGTATCTCCTATTTCTTTAGTGTACAAAGAGTTGAGTTACACTTTTTTTTTGGATTTGGGTATGTTAAATCATGGTTTTACAAGTCCGATTCTAAGCGACAAATCATTCCTGTTAAAGTTATAATACTTAGTTGATTATTGATATAGGTCAAGTTAATATCACAACGTGTGATATAGGGTGCTTATATGTTGTGATAAGTTAATTATAAGTATACTAACTCATTCCTTGCCATGTTGAGATTCAAGTGAGTGTTTTAGTTGGGTTTAAACTTAACAAGACATGGGAATAAACATAGAAAAGCTTGTGTGTTTTGTACATGTAATAAACCACTTAAGTATCAAGAAAATGGCTAAGTGTTTGAGAGACTTACTACACCTTTAAAAGTTGGGTTGTACGTAACTGTTTGGACTAGGAAAGGTGATGAGGACCTTGTATCTCGTTTGTTGGCACACCAAAGTATTGAGAGGGCTTCTTGGATGACTTGGCCATGCTTGGGATCACCTATAGTTTGCTTGTTTCTTCTTTTACAAATTCACAAGAACCAAAGGACTTAGAAGGTTTTGTTTGTGAGAGTTTGTGTATGTACGTGAAGTGTGGGTTTGCATGGGTTATATTAAATGAGATAGGGGGCAAAAGAAATAAAAGATGAGGAGATAATGTATAGGGACTAAGGATAGGGGTATAGGTATACTTGAGTGAATTTAAAATTGTGTTACAAGTGTGAGTTTGGTTTTGGTTTAAGTGAGTGACGAGGCACAAGGGTTCTAGACACCGACCTTGGGTTTGTTTCGTGTACTAGGAGCCTCCAGGAAACATGTAAAGTGTTATGTGTTGAGTTTTGATGTGTAAACATGCATACGTGAGGTGTGTTTTATCTAGGACTTCAATGGGTCCTAAACAGTAGTTAACATGCATTATATGGTTCTTAATGTCCCTTAAGGTGTTTGTTTGAGCTTGGAAACCCTCAAGGGTCCATATGACTTTTAACGTGTCCAAAAGTGTATATAGGTGATTGAATAAATTTCTTAAGGGTCTTGGGAGGTCTTGTGAGACTTGTGAAGCATTTAACATACTTAAGAAGTCATGAGAATTGTTAGAACACAAAAGAACTGATTTGAAATAGTTTTGACAAAATTTGGTATGTTTGTAGGATGCACGAACTTGTTAACCTTTGGTGTTGGATTATTGTTCATACATGAGTATAAGTTAAGTATTTTAGTTGCTCTTGATTCTTTGGAAGATGATTGAACAGCTGGTGTAATCTATTACATATGTTGTGTGTACAGATTTTAAATGAACGACCCAAACAAACATAGTTTGTGTCGTATGTATCAATAGATATGTGTTATTGGGCTTGGCTGGGCTTTTAATTTGATTAGGCCCAATGCAAGTTAATTAAGGATCCGTTTAGTTAATATTGGGATAAATGATGGGCTTAAGTGTTAACGAGGCCCAATGTGTGTTTATGGGCTCAATTTGATGTGTTAGGCCCATTAAGAGAAAAGCGGGAACCACGGGGGGTTGTGCGTGTGTTGTGGTGATTAGAACATTACTGGGGTTTATTTCGTACATGTTTAAAGTATCATGGTACGTGTGTGAGATTGTTCCAAGGGGTGTGTGTGAATCACATAACATATATTGATTCGTTGTTGCACAGTGTAAGCAAAAGTTTAAAATTTTGCCTAAAAGTGGGTGTGTGAATAGTAATACATAATTAATCCTTGATTAATGTTTATTAATAACTGGGGATTTTTACAGGATGTTTCACTAGAGGATACAAAACATAATTCTTCAATGTGGGTCTTCTTTCAATTTATGGAGCAAATTTCAGGGAAGTTCTCGCTCTAATTCTACTTTCACTTCACTTATAATTCATGTTTAGTACAAAAGGGACTTTGTACATTTAAAGTGGGGGGACATGAGTAGAATTATTACTTTAACTTATTTGCCCTCGTTTTTCTGGTTTATTTTGAAAAATTATGCAATTTTTAAAATTTTGACATGTTTTTTTTATCCTTACTAGATTAGACCTTAGCCGAGCACACTATAACCCTTGATTTCCCTGGTGAGATTTAGCCTATCCATTTCCCATTTTTACCCCACATCCACCAAATTATGAGTGTGCTGGTAGTATATAAACTTTAGAACATGGCCTTTACATCATTTCGAGACCATAGACAAGGTGTGTCGAGTTAGCTTGATATATATGAAATAAACAATTCGAGAAGGCAATGTTTTAGGACTATCACCCAAATAGCCTATATGTGTAAATATTGTGTGCGTTTATCGATTAGTCACCTCGAATATTCGACCCCTGTGATAAAATCCTTTTGTTGCACTCACCTTTAGTGCAAGATACCCCTAGAAACACCATTTCGAGCCATTCATTGATTTCATACCCTTATTATGATTATTTTAATACACCTATACACCTTAGCCTACCGTGTAGTCTTAGTTTATGGTCAGGAAGTTTTCATTTGCCCAAGTTTGAGGTTTAAGTGGAAAGATTTGGAAATCACACCTACGTCGAAGACATATATTTGAAGATCATTGAAGACCCCCCATATTACCCACTATTTTCATCTCAAGTGGGGGGATGATTGATATGTTGTATAATTATGATTCAGAAAAAATGTTGAAATAGTTTGTTATGATGTAATAAAAAGTGCAAATGTATGAGCATTATGAGCTTATTAGAGTTAGTGTCGAAGAGGCCACTTCGATCACATTTGAAGACATGAGTTGGTGATGTGATTACAACAATACTTTGAAGACCAAGTAATGTGCACATCATGACGTCCTCTAATGGCACATTTACTTGCTACATCATGATCCAGTTTTTGGGTCTTGAAGCTTGGACTTTAGATGGAAGGCGGGCGGTAATGAGTTGGTTATAGGTTAAGACTATTTGCTTGTTATTTTTTCATTTTACACCAATTAATGTACATCCCATGTATTATCCTAACCTTTAGTCGCATATCATGCTTAGGTGAGGGAATTAAGCAGTCATTGGTGTCTTGGCCATGGATTTGGTCATGTATTGATGGTCTTTGTCGCCCTTGCCGTAGCATGTTAGTAGTGACACTACACCCTTAGCCTTAATATGTATTCATCCATATTGCCTTCAAGATTGTTTAGACCTTAACTATAGTGGTGGATATTGTGTAACCACCAAACTTATGATAGAATACATGCTATGACTGAGCGTTGAGTGATCACCCTAAAATTGACACTTAGATTAGTGAGATTATGAGTGTTTGTTCCTATTTCGTGAGGTGTTCGGCTTTGAAATATTCTAGTAGAGGAAATTTTTAATCTCATATTTCCAAGGTAACTTGGGAGATATCTTTTTGAAAATTGTTCTAATAAGGTCTACTTGAGGGCAAGTAGAGTTCAAGTGGGGGGATATTTGAGAACATGAAATAATCTTGACTTTTAAGTGTCAATTTCACCCAATTATGCTCATTATTTTTATTGATTACAAGGATATATGCTTTGATTTCTTTATATTTCATGTCCAAGTTATATACAAGAGTAAAAGCAAACGGGAACGCATGATTGGAAATGTACGAAGAAGACTTATACTTAGTATGCTACCAAGAAGAAGTTACAGCGTAATTACCACTCTCAATTACACTATAACTATTAATTCGAATGTGAAGACCAAGTCAACACTAGTTACGGCATAACTATCAGCTCAAGTAACGCTGTAACCATCTAGGTCATGATGAATTTCGCGCCTCCATTTGTTACGTCGTAACCCCCAACATTAGTTACGGCGTAACCGGTGCTATGAATTTCTTGATGGGATGTTTGAAGATTACGGCGTAGTCACTTGTTGAGATTACGACGGAGCTGAAGAGATTATGGCGTAACCATCCATATGGTTACGCCGTAACCATCACTAAGATAATGGATGTGTTAATACAAATAAGCCATAAAAACATTTATTTATATTTTACGATCTTCTAATGTTTTGTCGATAACAAGGGTAAAATCATTTTAACGAAACAAATAAAATACATAAATGGTTTGAGCCAATAGTTTACTAACACACTTACGTTTTCACATAAAACACTAAACAAGTAATAATGCTTTCATGATTTAGTAATACATATGTACAACAACTAGTGTTTGCATATTGGGTAGATATATACATACTTAGTATGTATTATAATGGGTAGAAGTTTAAGTATTTGACCCATTGACTAAATACATTGAATGTAGTTGGGTAAAACACAAATTCCATAACCCATACCCATGGAGCATAACCCATAACCCATTGCATGACATCAAGCATAAGTCATAATCGGTATTACCCATGACCCATGGAGCTAACCCATAACCCATGGACTAGATGCATTGCATCTTCTAGATACATTGTATCTACTTGGATACCCATGGTCCAAAGCCTAGGACCCATCACCCATAACCCATGACCCATGACCCAAAACCCATGGGTAAACAGGAGCATTTACGGATCCATCTAGATACAATAGACGGATCCCTCGAACAAGGGATCCGTGGGATCCGTGGAATAGTAGCATGTTTTCTTCTATAAATAGTGAGCCATTTCTTCATTATAGGTTGCCACTTCCACAAATACTTTCTCCTAGTATTGTAAACCTTCTAACCTCAGATCCAAAGTATCTCTCTATGTAGTTTGTGTTTGTTTTTGTGTGATTCTCTAGGTTCCTCTTAAAGGCGAGATCACCACCTCTGGAAGTTGAGAAAGCTCAAGTCCATGAGTTGCCATGCTTCGTCATCATCAAGACTACTGAGGTTCTCTTGTTGATAGTTCTTTCTTCCTCACTAGAAGTGTTGTGTCAAAGGCATTAGTGAAGGATGCTAAAAGGGTCAAGATGAAGGCATTAGTGAAAGGTGCTTAACGTCCGTGTCAAAGTCATTAGTGAAGGATGCCAAAAGAGTCAAGACGAAGGCATTTGTGAAAGGTGCCAACGTCCGTGTAAAAGAAATTAGTGAAGGATGCCAAAAGGGTGAAGTCGAAGGCATTAGTGAAAGATGACAAGGGTGTACAATCGATATGGTGTATTGATGTACAAATAGAGATAGGTTGTATCCAAGGATATTGATATCCTTGATGATGTTATAATAAGGAGTGGATCTCCTTTGGGATAGGTGTTGTGTAGTGTTAGGTGATAGTTCCTCCTTTGTAATGGAACTCGGTATCTAGCCTTGTACCGGATAAAGTGTAGGCGACGTTGTGATAGGTGTGGTTCTACCTTGTGGAAGAACCCGGTGTCTAGCCTTGTACCGGAAAAAGAGTAGGCGACGTTGTGAAGGCTTCTCCGCCATAAGGAGTTGTGTCGTGTAGTGCTAATGAACTCTCGAGTCGGTGACTCGGGGAGTGGAGTAGGGCAAGGAAGGTGTCCTTGTAGCCGAACCACTATAAAAACTCGTGTCGCGGTTTTGTGTTTCTTACTCTTTACCTTTGCATTACATAATTACACATCTATCTATCTACATCCAACATACACATCTAAATAGATTGACATAAGTTGATCTAAATATCTTAAAACAAAGTTTTAATCGGTAAAACTATTCAACCCCCCTTCTAGTTTTCCACAATTGGCATCAGAGCTTCGTTACCAGGTTTCTTAATAGTATATTGTACTTTTAAAACTTGACACGATCTATGTATGATTGAAAACTACAAGGAAGGAATTTCCTTAAAAACAAAAGGTCACGTTTTAAAATCATCATAATTTATAATGTTTGATAATGATAGATCTTTCTAATATTTTCTTTGTTGAAAATTCTCCATACTAGGATTTGGGCATCCTAAGAAGATCATGAAGAATTTCTCTCTAATACTTCTTTCCTTAAAAAACATATTTAGTAAAGGTATGATCTTTAATAAATTACAAATAAATTTCTCTCTTTTATATTTTTTTTTCTAGATGAATTAATTTGGAAAACTAGAAGGGGGGGGGGTTTAATAGTTTTACCAATTAAAACTTCGTTTTAAAATATTTAGATCGACTTATGTCAATCTATTTAGACGTGTATATTGGACATTGATAGATAGATATATAAATGTGTAATGAAAGATAAAGAGTAAGAAGCACATAACCACGACACGATTATTTATAGAGGTTCGGCTACAAGGACACCTTCCTTGCCCTACTCCACTCCTCGAGTCACCTACTCGATAGTTCGTAATCACTACACGACACCAACTCCTTATGGTGGAGAAGCCTTCACAACGTCGCCTACTCTTTTTCCGGTACTAGGCTAATTACCTGGTTCTTTCACCAAGGAGAACCACACCTACCACAACGTCGCCTACCCTTTATCCGGTACTAGGCTAAGTACCGAGTTCCATTACAATGGAGGAACTACTATCCATCACTACACAACACCTAACCCCAAAGGAGACCCACTCCTTATTACAACACCATCAAGGATATTAACATCCTTGGAAACAAACTATCACTATTTGTATAACGATGCACCTCATCGATTATACGACCTTGGAATCCTTCACTAATTCCACTTGATTTGATTCCTAGGCATCTTTTACTAATGCCCTTGACACGAACGCTTGACACCTTTCACTAATGCCTTCGTCTTGACTCCATTAGCATTCTTCACTAATGCTTTTGACACGAACGTTAAGCACCTTTCACTAATGCTTTCGTCTTGACTCTTTCGGCATCCTTCACTAATGCCTTGGGCACAACACTTCTATGGAGGAAGAAAGAAGTATCAACAAGACAACCTCAGTAGTCTTGATGATGATGAACTGTAACATATTGGATTTCACAAACACATCATATCATAAACACAAGTAGGCGCACAAGATGAGGTTTTAGAGAGAGAAATAGTTAGAGTTTTGGGAACTTAGTAAGAGAAAATGAAAGTATTATTATGAGCTCCAACTCTCTACCTTGGGAGGTAGAGAGTATTTATAGTCTTACACAAATTGCCACCTACGGGTTATGGATCAGGCATACAGTGGGTAAAGACATGTCCGTCCTCCACGGTGTTACTTAACTAAAAACTACTTAACATTAAATAATCTACAACTACGAGCTTTCTAATGATTACATATACTTGAGGTGACCGACTCTTTAATAACTGGATTTACTAAATCCTAACAATCTCCCCCTAAGGGAGGTCACTTCAAAAATACATAGAATACAAACAGATATTAAAATTAGATTGTTCTTGGTTTCTTGTTAATGTTCTTTGGTCGGTAGCTCGTAGTCATTGATTCTTCATTATTGCATGTTTGGATAATCAATGTGTAGGTCTTTAACTGATCCACGTGATGATGAGTTTTGAGCCAGTATTTAGATCATCAGCTAACATAAATCTCTGTCTCTTCCATTGTGGTGTTGGTATTATGTGATGTTGTGATATTTGGACCGACATGCTCACATTCTGGATCATGATTTCTACTTATCAGAGTAGCGGAAGCTTTAGTTGATTCATGATATTTGCAGCAGCGTAGCAGAAGCATGGAGTGAAAATATCAGGGTCATTGATGCACTAATCATGATTTCTTTAGAAATGAATGTGTTATATGAGCATGCGGCTATGGATTGACCGCTTCATTCTGATCAGCTGCAAACTTCGGGCGTACCTGCATACAACAGTTAGCAATAAAGTGCACGAAAGTGTCTTTGATCACTTTCGTTGAATTGAGGTACACGGCCCACAGTTCCCCATTGATCAGTACAAGTACTGCCTGTGATCAGGTAAAATTCCGAAGAATTTCCTTGACAGGGTTTCGCAGCTGCTCTAGCTGTTCTCAAACCGGAACGTCTCAAAGAAGACAACAAGGAGTGAGTGAACCAGCGGATTGAGATTCACTGATTGATGAAAAGAGATTTGAAAAAACAATCATGTACCGCTCAATAGAAATTGTTTTTGCAATACAACAAAGGTTTTAAAGAAAATCAATTATCAATCATAAACACCTTTTATTTTGAAATGTTAGTACACAGTCGATGTGCTAAAGAAAAGAGTTCTTAAGCACAAAGACCGGTTTTTTGAAGGTATCCATCAAACCATAACTTGAACCAGGATTGATTCAAAGGATTGAATCGCCCCATTGTTTCTGCTCAGTTGTCACATGATTGATCTATTAGATAGATCTCACATGCCACCCACCAGGAGCTTGTTTGATGTTGGCTCCAGAAGGCTTTCCATCTTCATTGTGAATATGTTTGCATATCACTCAGATGTACTGGAAATACCACAAGGATAATGCGTAGGACTCATAAGATATAATCTCTCTTTCCACATTGTGTGAAACAAAGAGTCTTCAATGACAGTGTCCTAATGAGATATTTGATGATCTCTTGGCTCTAGACTCAATTGTGCACGTTTGGTTTCCTATGCCGAAGACTAGGGAGAGGGTCTCCTTCTTTAATATCAACCAACTCTAAGAGAAAGTCGATAGATAATGTCGGTTCCCCGTGAGAATGAAACAGGCCCTTTTAAGAGGAACTTGAGTGGTTTGGGAAGTTGTAGTGCAGTGCGTCACTGGGTCCATGACGTCTTGTCTTCAATACCGATGTTACCTTAGTAAACACCAGTAGCATATATATTGAACCCGGTTACTGCCCTAAGGTTAAATTATTGGAGGGCTATTTCTTTTCACCCCTTTTCACATTCAATTCTTTTTCATTCTTCAACCTCTTCAGTGCTTACCGAGATTTCATAACTAGAACCTTGTTGGGTTTATTCCAGTTCTAGCTCTATCTCAGTTCACACTCTTCCCATATCTCACTTTTCTCCTTTTTTCATCATACCTAAGGACTCTACACTATCTAGTGGATTGTCCCTGGGTAGATCCCTCCGGTTCTGGCGGATCGTGGGAACAAATACCTAACCTAACCATCCTTATATCACCATACATAAAGTAAATTTGGTCGGTCTATTTGGTATTGTTCATCTGCCGTTGGAACCAATTGAAAACCATTTGAAAACCAATCCAGATACTTGTGATATATTATCAAAACATTTTGTACCTGAATTGTTTTTGATATTTTTAGAAAAAGAGCTCCCCCTCAACATGTGCATCATGTATTTGAAATCGTTTTAGCACACGGAGGCAAGAGGAAGAATTAACTTCTTTGATTACCATTTTCTAAAAGATATCAACATCACTTCCCTGATCAAATCAAGTATATAAAGCATATTGAGGAAGGATGACGTTTTCATAAGTTTGCTCCCCCTTAATATGTGCCTCGAGGTTTCAAAGAGTTTTGCACATATTAGAAGGAACCTGCACTTAGAGACAAATCAATCACGTTTCAATTTTTGTGGTTTTAAAAGGATGCTCCCCCTCAACATGTGCATGGAAAATTTGAAATCGTTTGGCACATGTGGGGAGGAAAGCTTGCAAAACACTTGTGAAACCATTTATCGAATCATCAGTTTAAATCCAATTTAAATCACAAATTCTCCCCCGATCACAATTTTCTAATCATTTGAGATTTGTGATCTCTGTAGATTTAAATTGATTTTGAAACCTTTTGAGGAGAATTGTGACTTGATTATGAAAACATTTTAACTGATAAGGATTGGATTATGAGACTTTAAACTCCATTGATTAAACACGCATGATTATCGTTTTGAAAACAATTGTATGACAAATAACCTTTTGATTTAATTGAAATCATTCTCCCCCTCAATCAATGACATAAGTTGTTGATTGAGAGATAGATAGTTTTTACAAACGTTAAGTACAGATGATTTTCAAAAATAGAGTCCGAGTTATTTTTCAAAGCAATTAGTTTTCATTGGATAGTAAGTAATTGTTTATAGAATCAGAGCATGATATTTGAAAAACAAGATAAAGCATGGCTCTGTTCTTTCTTAAAAAAATGGGTTACTGCCTGAAATGACAATAAACCATTTTTTCACTTTCTCCCAAAAAGATTTTCGATTTTTTGATTTTTTTTTTATTATTTTTTTTAAGAACATTCGAACAACATCTAAAGTCCCGTGTAATTATTTGAATGACAGCACAAAGACCGTAGATATTATCGAACCGAGAAAAATCATGACAAAAAGACAATGTTTTTTTGAAAATTTTCAAGATTTTCAATTTTTTATGGATTTTTGAAAGTTTTATATTTTTCTATTTGTTTTTTTTTATAAGTATTTACAAGAGATGGATGAAGAAAGACCTTTACTCCTCGTCTTCCTCTTGAAGACGTTTGAGTGTTTCCGGTTGAAGACTCTTTAGACCAAGTCATGGGAGGATAAACTCAAAACGTTCTCTAGGAAGAGCTTTTGTGAAGATGTCTGCTAATTGGTATTCAGTTCTCACAAAATAGAGTTCCACTACACCGTTTTCTACTTGCTCCCTGATGAAATGATGTCGAATATCGATGTGCTTTGCTCTTGAGTGTTGAACGTTGTTGCATGAAAGAGCAATAGCACTTTTATTATCACAGTACAGAGGAATTTGTTGAATTCAAAGCCATAGTCAGATAATTGGGATCTCATCCATAGGATTTGAGCACAACAAGATGACATGGCTATGTATTCAGCCTCTGTAGAGGAAATAGAAGTACTCATTTGTTTCTTTGAAGACCAGCTCACAAGCTTATCACCCAAAAACTGAGCACCTCCAGACGTACTCCGACGTGCATCTTGACAACCTGCATGATCAGCATACGCATAGGCTGTTAGTGACATACCGGTGTCCTTCAGGTACGAAAGACCCATATTGATGGTTCCTTGGAGATACCGAAAGACCCGTTTAACCGCTTCAAGGTGCTTTTTGGTAGGCTTAGCCTGATATCTAGCACACATGCAAACAGCGAACAGAATGTCTGGTCTACTGGCTGTGAGGTACATCCGGGATCCAATCATACTACGATATTTCGTTTGGTCTACCATGATCCCTGAGTGGTCCTCATCCAGTTTAGTACGCTCTATCATGGGAGTGTCAACAGGGTCACAAGAATCAAATCCAAATTTCTTTAAAATTTCATTTGCATATTTAGATTGATTTATAAAAATGCCTCCGGGACTTGGTGAAATTTGTAATCCCAAGAAAAATGACATTTGTCCCATCATTGACATTTGAAATTTGGAACCCATTTTGCTTGAAAAACAGTCACATTCATTAGGGTCAGTCGAGGCAAAAATGATATCATCAACATATATTTGAACGTGAATTAAATGTTTGCCTGACTTTCTGGTGAAAAATGTCGGATCAACTGCTCATTTGCTGAATCCAGTAGATAGAAGAAACTTTGATAGCGTATCATACCATGCTATTGGAGCTTGCTTCAAACCGTAAAGAGCCTTCTTCAAACGATAGACGTGAGTAGGATGCTCTGGATGCACAAAGCCTTAAGGCTGGCTGACGTATACGACTTCTTTAAGATCTTCGTTAAGAAACGCCGTCTTTACATCCATCTGATAGACTACCATGTTCTTATTTGCAGCATTAGCCAAGAAGATTCTGATTTCCTCGATACGACCAACTGGAGCAAATGATTCTTCAAAGTCAATACCCTCCTCTTGACGGTATCCTTTTGCAACCAATCGAGCCTTGTTCTTTAAAACATCACCATGCTCATCAAGTTTTACTTTGAAGATCCACTTTAAAGCAATGATCATTGCACAATCTGGAGCAAGTACTAATTCCCATACATCTAGTCGATCAAACTCATGAATTTCTTCTTGCATGGCATTGAACCAACTGTCTTCATTCATGGCAGTTTTCACGTCTTTTGGTTCGATCTTAGAGAGTACGGAGTTGAAGAAGCACCATAAGGCATCGGTTGCAAGTTGTTTCCGTGTGGATACTGGACGAGAGAGGTTTCCAATGATGTTGTCCAATGGATGATCATGTGTCCATTTTCTAAGGTGTTCATGTGGTTGTTGATGAGGAACTGAAGTAGCGGAGTCGATATCTCCTGATGACGATGGTTCTGATGATGATTCAGGAGCAAATATGCTCTCAAAGGGTTCATCTTCTGGAGGAGCGAAAGGGTTTTCATCATCTGTAACAGCAACAACATTTCCATTATGTACACTCGATGATTGATGATTCGTTGATGAGACAGAGTGATCAGCAGTAGGCGCTTCTTGAATTAATGACATTGAAACTGAAGGGTTGACTTCATTGACAGGGATAGGAGCAGCCTCTATTGATGGAATTGACATTTCATTAGCACTTGGCTCATAGTGTTCATCAAACATTGGATCAAATAATTTCTTCAAATCATCTTCTGTAGGAGGTACATATGGAGTTGTTGGTGAGGGATTAGAAACAAGGGTAGAACTGATAGGACTACTTAATAAAGGTTGAAATGCGGGTCCAGAACTGCATTGTCCTGGAGCCATTTGACCGGTCAGCTCATCGAATGTAACGTGAATTGTTTCCATGATATTTCGGGTTCTCTTGTTGTAGATTCGGTATCCTTTTCTGTTTGGTGCATAACCTACAAATACTCCAATGTCCGCTTTAGCTTTTAGTTTACCTAAATCTTGACCATCATTAGTTGGGTAACATAAAGCACCAAACATACGAAGGTAGGATATATCAGGTTTTTGTTTATGGACAAGTTCATATGGAGTTTTTCCATGAGAGGTGTGAATAAGGGAACGATTTTGGGTGTAGCAAGCAGTGGCAATGGCTTCAGCCCATAGAAACATTGGAACCTTTGAATAAATTAGCATTGTTCTTGCAGCTTCCACAAGAGTTCAATTTCGTGTTTCAACTACACTGTTCTGTTGAGGAGTTCGTGGAGCACTTCTTTGATGACTGATTCCAATACTTTCATAATACTGAATTAAGTTTTTGTTAACAAACTTTGTGCCATTGTCTGTTTGAACAATTCTAACAATATTGTTGAGTCGAACCTGAAGCTGTTTGATAAGTTTGATGATGACATCTGGAGTTTCATCCTTTGTCCTCAAAAAGTTTACCGAAGTAAATCGAGAGTAGTCATCAACAACTACTAGAATGTATTTCTTCCCATTTATCGTTTGCACTCTCATTGGTCTGCACAAATCCATATGAAGGGTAAGAAGAACTTCCATTACTGAGTTTGTGGGCTTTGGTTTGTGGGCTTTGGTTTGTGGGCATATTTTGTGCTTTTTCCCAATTGGCAAGCTGAACAAAGATGATCTTTTTCATACTTTAATCTGGGTAATCCTCTTACTAAGTCCTTTCTGGAAAGATTGTTTATGGTACCAAAGTTCAAGTGATTGAGATGACGGTGCCATAGCCATGACTTAGTTTTGGAAGCCTTTGACAGCAAGCAAATGGGTGAAGATTTCATCATATCTTCGATAGAGATGGTGTATAGGTTTGAACCATAAGTTCCTCTGAGAAGTTCCACACCATCAAGTTCTCTAACAAAGCAAGTATGTTTTCTGAAGGCCACTTCTAAATCTGAGTCATAGAATTGTCTGACAGAAAATAGATTATGTCCATGACCTTCAACATAATATACCCTGGAAATCACACTATCTCCAACCACGTAATCTCCATAACCCATAATAGCACCAAAATGATCGTTTCCGAATCTCACAGTTCCGATGAATTTACTCACGAAGTTCATGAGACGTGACCGGTCTCCAGTCATATGCTTGGAACAGCCTTAGTCCAGGTACCACAAAACGATTTGAACGATCTGCAGTTGAACACAGACAAGAATGGATAACTGGATAATTGGGATCCCCATGCAAGAATGGGTTCCAATTGGTTAGTAACAGTGATTGGAACACCCACATCAGAAGTAGAAGCAATGGACTCATCAGAAATAGATGCAGTGCTAGTGTCCATATTTGACCTATTCAAAGTATGTTCACTTCTTAAGGGAATAGTTTTACCAGTAGGCATCCATTTTCTAGTGAGCATTGACTTAGAAAATTTATGGTGCAGCTCATTAATCTTACGGCCAGTAGGTATCCATTGATAACCTATATTACTAAATTTCCTTCCTGTGGGTTTCCATTATTTTATAAATTTCTTTCGCCTTTGCCTTTTTGCCTTCTTAGCTTGAATTTTAACATTAATAATTTTAACTAGGCATTTAGCAATATTAGACAAATCATTCACACCACATTCAAGATTAGGAACAGAAACCACGCAATCATTATTACATGTTTTGCCAAAAGTAGCAGATTTCGTATTAATCACAGTACGCTTAGCGCTAAAACTAGAATCAACACGATTCGTCTTATTCAAATTCTCCCTAAGGTGATCTTCTACTTTCTTCCACTGAACATTCCTAGCATGCAAGGTCCTATCATTCGTTGTGTTGACTTGAGGCTTTGATCCGCTTGCTTTGGTGTCACTTCTTACTCCTGTAGAGGGAATTAGAACATTAGTTGGTTTTGCTACTTTTTGCATTCCTGAACTAGAAGTGCAGGGATCTGAACTACTTGAAGGCACATTAGTGTTCACTTTCATAAGAATGGGCATAGAATGGTTTGTATGCTTGGCACTAGGCATAGAACAAGGCATCACAGTTTTTCCTTTCGCACCTAAGGATTTAGGACATGTTGCTATTAAACATTCTAGCCGCTCCTGAGATCGTTTGGCCTGAATGCAAGCAAACCTAATTTCTCTATCAAGAGGCTTATTTAAGAAATCCTCTTCCACAATCTCACGGAGACATTCTAGACTATCCTTAAGGTGAGCACAATAATTATGAAACACATGTTCATTATTCCTAAGGTGAGGAGGAATGTATTTAACAGTCACAGTATATTTGCAGTCTGAGGATGACTTTGATGCAACATTCTCATTAAAAACAAGTGGCAGTTTCCCTTTTTCCTGACTCCTCAGATTCTCAATTTCTTTTTGTAAAGAAGTTATTTTTTCATTGTTTTTGTCACGAGTGACTTTCATTGAATCATATAACTCTTTAAAGTGTCGTTTGACTTTTTCATTTTCTTCTAGAAGACTCTCGTTTTCCTTTTGTAAAGCATTAACTAAGTTTTGAAGATGAAAAGCTTGAGAATACTGAGAATCTAAAGGAGGAGGCATTTGGGAGCCAATCACATTGTTCTTTTCACCCATTAATTGAGAGATTTGGGCTTTCAACTTTCTGATCGTGTTACAATGAGCTTGAATCTGTTCGTCACATTTGTTTATCTGAAAAACTGCATCAAATTCTGGAACATCTGAGGATGTCTTGATATTTGAGGTTTTGACATTTTCTTTAAGATGTTGATATTTTAGTTGTAAATGAAAATGTTCAACTTCTAGTATAGAAAGATGTTTTACCAAATTATCATGATCATCCTGATCAATTTTCTCATTTAGTTATGAGTTTTTGTTTTCAAGCTCAATGACACGATCATGGGAAACTTTAGATGCAATAGATAATTCATGAAATCGACAAGCAGTAATAGAGTGCTTAGTAACAGTATAAAACACATCTTGAGCAACACAACTCAAAATCAAATTCTCATTTAAGATGTGCAAGTTCTTCCTTTCAACTTCATTATATTTGAGTTGCTATTCATAATCATTGACTTCAACTATCATTGCATCAAATTCCTTTTCCATTTCTTTAATATCTGAATTTATCCCTTTTTGAAGACTCTCAATTGACCTTTTAATTGTTTGAAGAAAGGCACGACCTCAGTTAAATAACATTCTTTAGTTTTCTCAAAACCCCTTTCCCCCTCAATTATCCCTGTAGGTGTGATTCTCTTCTTACACGTTTTCTCAAAATCAACAAACAGCTGATAAACAACATACAAGATGATTAAGGTCTTGCTATTAGTTGCAATAGATCTAGGAACTAAATGCATTGGTGTATTAGGAGGATACACAGTTGCTTGAGGCAATTTCTTATTAGGGGGATTATTTTCAACAAGATTTTCAGCTTTTTGCATATCCATATCCTTTTTCCAGAACACTTGTTCAGGGGTTAAAAGAGTCTGAGGCTTAACCTTGTTTAAGGATATCCAATTTTCCTTGGAGAGACCATTGGAGAAATGCTTGCCATGAAGATTGTCTATGCAGTAGGTTCATCATCGACGTCAGAGTCGTATGCATCACAGTCTGCAACTTGAAAGGCATTCTGATGATTATGACCTATCTCCTGAATTGGTTGCTCATCCACATCTGCATCATATGTCTTGGCATTGCCCTCAACAAGAAACAACAGCTCTTCTTCATCAAACACAGCTCCATTATCCTGAGCTTGCACGAGTAACATCTTGTCTTTGAAGTACTCTGCATTTTGAGGGCGTTTTGGAGAAGTGCAGTTCCTTGCTATGTGTCCCTCACCACCACAGTTCTAGCACTTAATTGACATTGCTTGTCCTTGATTACCATTCCTTCCCCTATTGTGATTTGCCACATACCCTCCTCCTACTCCACCTCTTCTTTGTTCATATTGTCTTCCTTGAGCTGTTGCACCGTAACCTTTCCATCTCTGACCAAAGCATGATTGTGTAGATTGGATGTGGTCCTGATTTCATTGTTAGTGTGAAGAGTGTTAGTATGTGGAGTGAAGGTTAAGTTTTGTTTAACCATAAGAGCCAGTTGATTGATAAAGTGTTCCATGACTGCATTGGCATCAGGTTGCTTGAAACTTGGATCGGGAATGAGTTTGTGATTTCCGTTACCAGTGGGTATGACTTGAGAGGCTTTGGTAGTAATTCCAACATTGGTGTAAAAGGCTGTAGAGTCATTTGACGAACTTGTTTCTCCCTGGTTGGTTTTGAATTGTCCAAGAATCCTTTTTTCAAACATAGCATGTCTCTCATTCTGAAGAAGGAAGGCATACAGTTTTTCATAGTTGGTGTTCTTCAATCCTTTAGTTAGCTTCATAGATGTGACAAACTTGTGCCATTCGGGATTCATGTTGTTCACAAAATTTGAGTTCGGCTAAATATTTGGCATTGTCATTTTGATATTCCTCATATCATTCACAAGTTTGTGGAATCTCACGTAGTACTCATAGACACTCTCATCTGGTTTCATCTTGAAATGCTCAAACTCATCATACAGTTGTGATTCTCTGTCTTCCTTGGTTAATTCAGAACCTGAGAGAAGCATCTTGACATTATATCAAACTGCCTTTGGCTTCAGTGTTGTGATTGATAAGCTTGTAGATATCTTTTGGAAGACCCTGAAGTATAATGTTAGAAGCCCTGATATCAGCATCGAATCTCTTTTTCTCCTTATCATTTAGCTCATCATACGTCTTTGGTCTGTCTAATCCATAGATCATTGTTCCATCTGCAGATGTATCAATTATGTCTCTTGTAGTCTCAATCTGATAAGGTCCTTCATCAATGGATATGAGAATGTTGACCCCATTTTCCTTTCCAAGACAGTACAATCTGATTCGTTGAGCCCAAGAGTCGTAGTCAGTTCTGTCAAGCATAGGTGGACGAGTATCTGAACCAGCTGCTTGATCATCCTCAGCAACAGTGGAGATGATTGTAGGTACGTTGGTAGACATGTTAACAGATTACACGAGATTTTATAACTCTATGATTAAACCGGGAAATAGATTCTTTCACGGGATTTTAGTAAATCAAGAGAAAACCGTATTACAAACAAAAATCAACCAAGTCGCTAGGAATTTTTGAACCAAGTCGCTATGTAGCAATTCGCTAAGATCTCAATTTCCTGTGAACCAAGTCGCTAAGACCAAGTCGCTAAGACCCAAGTCACTGGACACAAGTCGCTAAAGCACAAAGTCGCTACACAGTCAAGTCACTAAAGAGCAACTCGCTAAGGTCCAAGTCGCTAACACCAAGTCGCTAAGAATACTAAGTACAAGTCGATAACAAAATTGAAAGCAAGTCGCTAACTTCACCAAGTCGCTAGCCGTAGTGGAGAATCCACTAAGTTGTATTGTTTATCGGCTTGTCTCAATAGACAAGTCGCTAGGACCAAATCGCTAACAATTAACACTACAACTCGCTACCTTTTACTGAAGCAAGTCGCTACGATGAAAAACACTACGAGAACCAAGTCGCTAGCAAGAAAAACTTCAAAAACACACTTTTCAATCCAAAACAAGCTCAACCACAGTGATTCAAGCTTACCAAATCAAAACCCAAGCACTTACAATGATTCTAAACATAAAAGTACACCCAAAATTCAAACTTTAACACTAGAAATGATCCAAATGATTCAAAAACCACTAAACTTTTTCAAACTCAAAAACCATCTAAAACCACTAGAAATCCATGGATATGTGAGAAAGATGATCAAACCATGGCTCTTGATACCATTTGTAACATATTGGATTTCTCAAACACATCATATCATAAACACAAGTAGGCGCACAAGATGAGGTTTTAGAGAGAGAAAGAGTTAGAGGTTTGGGAACTTAGTGAGAGAAAATGAAAGTATTATTATGAGCTCCAACTCTCTACCTTGGGAGGTAGAGAGTATTTATAGTCTTACACAAATCGCCACCTACAGGCTGTGGATCAGGCATACAGTGGGTAAAGACCCGTACATCCTCCACGGTGTTACTTAACTAAAAACTACTCAACATTAAATAATCTACGACTACGAGCTTTATAACGATTACATATACTTGAGGTGACCGACTCTTTAATAACTGGATTTACTAAATCCTAACATGAAGCATGGCAACTCATGGACTTGAGCTTGCTCGACTTCAAGAAGTGGTGATCTCGCCTTTAAGAGGAACCTAGAGAATCACACAAAAACAAAAAACAAACTACATAGAAATATCCCTTAGGATCTGTGGTTAGAAGGTTACAATACTTGGAGAAAGTATGTGTGGGAGTGGCAACCCAAAAGGAAGAAATGACTCACTATTTATAGAAGAAAGGTATCTACTGTTCCACGGATCCCTCGGATCCCTCACTTGAGGGATCCGTCCAGTGTAATACTCGGGATCCGTGGGACGCTCCCTTTTGTCCATGGGTTTTGGGTCATGGGTCATGGGTTATGGATCATCGTATTAAAGTAGATACAATGTATCTCCAAGATGCAATGCATCTAGTCCATGGTTCATGGATTAAAACTATGGGCCATGGATTAAAACCATGTATGACTTAAGCATGATGTCATGCAATGGTTTATGGGTCAAGTTCCATGGGTATGGGTTATGGACTTTGGGTTGTACCCAACTACATTCAATGTATTTGGTCAATGAGTCAAATACTTAAGTTTCTACCCAATTGTATTGCCCATTATAATACATACTAGTTATGTATATATTTACCCAATATGTAAACACTAGTTTTTGTACATATGTATTATTAAATCATAAAATCACTTATACTTGTTTTAGTGTTTTATGTGAAAACGTAAGTGTGTTAGAAAACTATTGGCTCAAACCATTTACGTATTTTATTTGTTTTGTTAAAATGATTTTACGTTTGTTATCGACAAAACATTAGAAGATCATAAAATATAAATAAACGTTTTTACGGCTTATTTGTATTAACAATCTCCCCCATTTTGTTGATGACAAAACATAAAACTATTTTAAGGAAAAACTAAAATTTGTAAAAGTTCGAATTGGAGTTTTTACTCTCTTCTACCCCTTTTTGTCGAAACAAAAAGAGCGTCGAAAAGAAACTAACACAATGTTTAAGACAAACATGTAAAAGAGGAAAAATTTAGAAAGAATGTGACGGGAAAAGTTCCCGTCTTAAGTCCCCCTTGACGAGTCCATCCCTTTGTGAGGGCGTCAGGTAAATAAAAACTATTAAGCTAATGTATTGCAACTATGTTTGCAAGTGGTTTCGTCTTAGTGACGATAACGCTCCCCCTTGATGATTGCAACTTTGCAAGGGGACGTAACGAAATGTAATCCATATGAGGATTATATTGCAAATAGTTTTGCAATGTATGGTTTGACACAAAGCTCCCCCTAGCTTAGGGTGTCAAAGTCTTCATGTGTATTTTAAAAATCTACAAAACAAAGGTTAGAAAACAAGTATATAGTGCATAATTTCCTGCAAATAACACTCAAGTTAGTAGAAAATTGGTCTTCTGTTGCACGGATCCCACGGTTCCCTCCTTGGAGGGATCCGCCTAGGAAAATTCCAGGGATCCGTCTGTCTGATGACAGAATTCAGCGATGGTGATATAACAAATAATGTTAACATCAAAGTGAGTCATGTATTTAAGCAACAAACATATGTGTATCATATTGGTCTTCATAAACACATAATCTAATGCACTGTTGGAATCACTCCTAAACCATAATCAAGTGTTAGTAATTAATATGTAATAGTTAGCTTTATTATGGCCTTTATGTTTGTAATTAGCCTTAGGCTTATGTAGAAGGCCCATAAGCCTAGACCTTAGTCCATTAAGGAAAGGATGGAAACTAGGAGTGTTGCCCAAGCTTTCCTCCTATAAATACCTTATGTAAACCTTCATTTGAAGGTTGGTTGTTCAAGTTATTTCCTTTCATTCACCTCTACGCATAACCGTGTTATATTATCGTGTGTGTGTGTTTGGTTCTTGTTCAATCGCCTTATCTCTTTCTATATTACTTGTGTTTTTAAAACTAGTGACCTAACAGTGGTATCAATCGCCTACTAGTTGGGTGAACGTACTGTTTGAAGTGAGTTTTGGTCTCACGCATAACGTACGGTCCATTTCTTTGGTTAGCTTAAAAACGCATTTTTTACACTTTTTAATCCAAGATTCTTGTACTTTCACTGTTATAAGGTGTTAAACTAACGTTTTTTGGCAAAAAGTTTGGAACTTTATGCGTGGATCATTGTTTTTGAGCTAGTTTTTATTCATGGGTGTAGTTCTACGCGTAACTGTTTTAGAAGGTTTGGTTCATCAAATTTCACATCCTTGTGTTCTTTGGTGATCTTGAAGCTATTTCATCACACAAAAACTGGTTTAGAAACATCTTTGAGCAATATCAAATTTACGAGTAAACCTACGCGTAGTGAAACCCTAAAACTACGCGTAAGTATTTCCTTGGTTTGATCTTCATTTTCGTGGTTTACTCCATGTTTTCTTGCTTGGATAAGCCTGAAAATACGTCGACTTTGGATATCTTTTGCACTGTGAAGTGTAAAAGATCACTTTGGATAAAACCCTAAAATTACGCATAAGCATAAGCTTACGCGTAGAAATCCTACGCATAAGATTTTTCTTACGCCTAAGCATAGTCTTACGCATAAGATAATCCTACGCCTAACTTTCTACGCCTAACTTTTATCTACGCATAACTTTAGCGTCTTTTCCCTACTTACGCGTAAGCTAAAACTACGCGTAACTCCTTATTGTTACGCGTAACTTTGGTGTTTTTATGCATAAGTGCTACTTGGCTATTGTGATTTCTACGCCTAAGGATACTTCTTCATCAAAGGTTCATTCGACTACAAAGATCCATTTTTACCAACACAAGTTTTCTACATGTCTCAACCACCATACTCTAACTATTTCCCTTACACTTATCCTCAACGACAACAACAACTAAGTCCACAACATCAACAATGGAATCAACAACAAGCAATTTATCAACAACAATTTAATCAACAACATACTCCACAACTTGGTGCAATTCCCCCACCACAAATGGTTCAAACACCGCCAAGTCTTCAAGTTCAACCTTACACAAATGACTTCAATCAACATCCATCCAGGAACACTATGAAGGAACCCACTTGGTTTGCAAAGATGTGTGAAGCTTTATGCAGCCAACAATCAATTCAGGAGGCTGGATCACTTGATAGACCTCCAAGGCTCACTCCAGGAAACTACGATCAATGGGTGATAAGGTTCTTTAGGTTTCGTGATCTGAAGAAGCCACATGGAAAGTTCTTAAAGAAGGTTATCTTGGAAGGTCCATTTGAGATGCCTACTGTCATTGTACCCGGAGATCCAAATGCCATTCCACCAAGAGATGAACAAACGAACATTGCTACTGTTACAGACTTGAATCCTCAAGAACTTCTCCACTATGAAGCAGATGAACTTGCAATGGAATATATCCTCTTAGGATTACCAAACACAATTCTTCGTAGTGTTGATGCTCAAAAGACTGCACAAAAAATGTGGGATCATATTCGTCTTCTTATGGAAGGATCGGTACTCAATCAGGAGGATTTGGAATCCAAAATTTACTTGGCTTATGAACACTTCATGATTGAACCTGGAGAGACACTAGAGTCCTATCATCATCATTTTTCAGACATCATCAATGATTTGGATAAACCCAACATCATCATGCCAAGAATTGCAGTGAATACTAAGTTCCTGAGTAGTCTTGGTCCTGAATGGGAGAAGTCTGTCATTTTTCTCCGTCAAGCGAAGAATATGCATCATTCAACATATGGATTGTTGTACAATTACTTGAAGCCTCATGAAAAGGAAGTTGATCGTGAAAGGATTCTCCGTGCTCAAATTGCTCCACCTACACATCCGGACAATCAACAACTTGCCTTATATGCTCAACAAAGTTATCCTCCTCAACAAGCAACTCAACCAACTGCCTCAGTCACACCAAACGATCAATCACAGCAACCTCAACAAAATCAATTGGTTCCTTACAACAGCAACAATGATCAAGCACTTCATAGTCAAACTAATGAGGAATCATATCCGTTCGAAGCATTGCAACAGGGATTTGTTATGATTTCTAATGCTTTTAGCCGTTATACCAACAAATCCAACAATCGTATTCGTTCCTCATCCAATACACGAAATTAGGCTGTTGTGAACAATGGACGAGTTGAAGTTCAGAATCGTGGTTATGGTCGTCAAATGGGAGGTGGTCAAGGATTTAATGCTATGGGTAGGAATAACAACGGAGCTCAAGTGGTGGAACAGGGAAATGCTCAGAATGGGTTGCACGGTCTTCGATGCTACAACTGCAATGAGAAGGGAAACCTGGCTAATGCATGCCCAAAGCCAAGGACTAGGGGCAATGCTTATTTCAAAGAGGCTCTTCTTTTGGCTCTTAAGGATGAAGCTGGTGGATCTCTCACAAACAAAGAACAGAGCTTTATGGTAGATGCAGACTCAGATGATGATATGGAGGACTTGCAGGCCAATGCAGCTGTTATGTTGATGGCTAATATGCAAGAGTTACACATGATTGAAACAGGCCCAGTGTATGACACTGATGGCTTGTCTCAGGTACCTGAACAAACCATCATCATATCTGAACTAATATCTCCGCCAATATCTGAATCCGGCACGGCTCAGACTGTTCAAAATGAGTCATCTACATCTCATTCTGACGATTTTCAAATTAACCCTGTAGTTACATTTGACGATCAAGATGACCTTATGGTTTCCTTTGATAATCAAATTGACTCCGTGGTTGTACTTGAGGATCTAAATAGTGATCATGTTGTGACTCACGTTGAACAAGCCGAACTGTTGCCTCATCCAGATTTTGCTCGGTTAATTCAAGACCATCAAATCAAAATGGAGGAATGTTATGCATTAAATAAGGACTTAAAAAGCAAAAAATGCACTGTTAACCAAGGATTTTGAATGCTTACAAATGCAACTCAACTTTTTCAAAACTCAAGAAAACCGTGAAAAATGTTTTGAAGCCGCTTTTGCTAAATCTCATCAAAACAAAAAATATTTAGAGAGACAGATGCGTGATCTAGCCGCTTCGAAGAATGCTTTGTTGTCTGAAATAGAACAACTGAAACATGAACATAAAAAGCAAATTAACGCTCTCACCTTGGAAAATCAAAAAGCTAAGGCTGAGTTGTTAACTTGTCAAAAACAGTTCTCCGCATACAAAAAGCATTCAACGAATCGGGTAGATGACCTTCTTGAAGAAATTATCGGCTTGCAAAACAAAATCAAAGAGTTTAAAACTGTTGTTTACAAACATGGTGAATCAGTAATAGCTATTGAAAAGTTTACGTTAAAACCCAATCCAAAAGGATATGGACCAAATCTAGCTGATTACAAACCAAAGCTTTCACTAAAAACATTCAAACCAAATCCTGAAGTTTCCAGTGCAGAATATAAAATTAATGATACTGTTAAGAGTGTTGTTGAATACCATCGTCAAGAGGAATTAGATGCAGAAGACGAGAGTCGATCAAAATTAAAAACTGTTGTTTACAACAAACCTTTTAATTATTCAAAACCGGTCACTTTCGTCACACCAACGAATTCTTCTAACACACCAAGGGTTATCATCAAAACACCTGAGACTTCTAATGTTAATCCCCAACCAGATTATGCACAAACTTATGGTCCTTTACCTTCCATCAGTGAAGTAAACTCAAAACCTGAAAATCGAAAAATTCTTCGATATTTTGACATTTTCATGGCTGACCTCAAAATTTTACAACATGAGATAGAATATCGTTCTGAAATCAAAATTGATCATTTTCAATCGCCTCTGGCGCGAGAACAAAGAGACATTTTTCAGAAAAATCTTTTACCTAACGTTAAAAATTTGAAAATTTGTGCATTAGCTTGGGAAAAGGATTTTCATAAGGAACTTGGAGTAATGAAGGTCGTTTTCGAGAAAACCGAAACATCTATTTCTAATACTAAACGTAAAAAGAAACTGTTGAGAAAAGATGTTGATCGACTCTTGGAAGATGTTATCTGTGCTGATATCCATAAAGTTGTGTTATTCTATTCTTTGCCACATGCATCTGATTATATCTCTGCTGATAATGTTGACTCTGTGGTAACTGTTGAAAATACTGATAATGTGCTTCAGATCGAGTCTTTAAAAGCTGAAAATAAACGATTACTTAATGAAGTTTACAATGCAAAACGTCGTCTTCATTGGTGTGAAAAAGATATTCACAATCATCAACTTAGTTTTCAAAAGAAAATCGCTCAGTTGCAAACAAAATCTTTTGATCCTAAAATTGAGCAACTGGATGATCAAAACGTGTCTTTGAAAGGTCAAATCTCAAAATATGAACAAGAGCTTGTAAAAGTTAAACATGAATATGGTGTCATATTTGATTTACTCAATAAGACTCGTCATGAAGCATCAAACGAACTTGATCACTATCTTGCTCACACTAGAGAAGTCATGAATTTTGCTGGTAATGTTCAGTCTGAAAATCAAGATTTGATTCACACTATCTCTAAGCTAAGAGAAATGTTAGGAAAGTATGAACAACTTCCGCCAACCATCATTAAGAGATTAGCACCAGTAACACTCAGTAATCATGCACCTAGAATCCCTACTGCCAAATCACAAGTTGCTAACGTGCTTCCTTCTACTGAAACAGGAATAGTTGCGTCTTTTCCAAACGTCCGCACTTCACAGCCTAGGAGCACTCAATCGAAGAATACAAAGTTGCGACCTAAGAAAAGATCAATAAGGAATGCTAAAGTAGAAGAACACCCTAGGACTATGAATAAGACTCACGTTGCTTCCACTATAGATATTGCGTCTGGCAAATGTAATAGAAATAGTGATGTAACGAATGTTAAACCGTTAAGTACTTTTGATATTCAGTCTGATGCACCTTGTGTTATTTGTCGTAAAAGTATGAATTCTGATTGTCATGACAAATGTGTTGCTAAAGCTATAATCTCTCGTTTACGGAATCCTAAGAATCGGAATACCTCTAGGCCCACTAATCATTCTAAGGCTATTCTTGGTAGACCGCCTTCTTTAGATTCTACGTCATGTGTGGTTGTCCCTGTAGCCCCAGTTTCACCTCCTAAGAATGTAGTACCACCTAGTGCATTCACTAAGACTAAAGCAAAGAGTAGTTATAGATGGCATAAATGGATATATAACACACTAGGATTTAAATGGATGCCTAAAATCATTAATGTGTGCATGTCTCATATACCTGCTTCGGAACCCTCTAACATTTCGGGTTCCACATCTACTTCTATTCCATCTGTGTCGTCTGTGTGTAATGCAGGTGATACAGATCATTCTCTGGATTGTTGATAGCGGATGTTCCCGACACATGACAGGCAACCTTAAACTGTTATCAAACTTTATTGCAAAGTTCATTGGCACTGTCAGGTTCGGGAATGATCACTTCGCACCTATCATGGGCTACGGAGATTATGCCAATGGGAACATCGAAATCAGCAGGGTTTACTATGTGGAAGGCCTCGGTCATAATCTGTTTTCAGTAGTTCAGTTTTGTGATGGAGATTTGGAGGTTGCTTTCCGGGAGAAAACTTTTTTCATTCGTGATCTACACGGAAATGACCTTATGTCTGGCTCGCGTAATTCTAGTCTCTACACTATCTCTATGCAAGACATGGTTGCTTCATCTCCCATCTGCTTACTTTCAAAGGCAACATCAACAAAATCCTGGCTATGGCACCGTCGTCTCTCACATCTAAACTTTCAAACCATCACCAACCTTGCTCGACACAAACTAGTTGAAGGTCTCCCACGATTCCGGTATTCAAAAGATCATCTTTTCTCAGCATGTGAACAAGGAAAAAGCACTCGTGCTCACTTTCCTTCAAAGGTGGAACACAGCTCTCAGCATGTGCTTCATCTTCTTCACATGGATTTGTGTGGCCCGATGCGCGTGCAAACGATCAATGGCAAACGCTACATCTTAGTAATTGTTGATGACTACTCACGATGGACTTGGGTCTACTTTCTTCGAAGCAAAGACCAAGCTCCACAAATGATCATCACCTTTCTCATGAAAATACAGGTTCAGCTCCGCAACACCGTCAGGCTAATCAGAACAGACAAAGGAACTGAATTTGTTAACCAAACCCTTCGTGAATTCTATGAGAAAGTGGGAATTCAGCATCAAACATCTATTGCACGTACACCCGAACAAAACGGAGTTGTTGAAAGATGAAACCGAACGTTAGTAGAAGCTGCAAGAACAATGTTAATCAATGCTAAACTTCCAGATTACTTATGGGCAGAAGCTGTATCTACTGCATGCTATACTCAAAACCGTTCTATGATCACAAAACGCCACAACAAAACACCTTTCGAGCTTGTCCACAACCATAAACCGAATCTCAAACACTTTCATGTATTTGGATCCCTTTGCTATCCGAATAATGATCGTGATGATTTTGGAAAGCTCAAAGCCAAAGCTGACATTGGAGTCTTTATTGGATATTGTGAGAATTCTAAAGGTTACCGGATCTGGAATCGTCGTACAAAACAGGTGATGGAAACGATTCATGCTCATTTTGATGAACTCACGGAGATGGCTTCTGAGTATAACAGCTTAGAACCCGGTCACAACCGTTTAAACTTCCCTCAATCCCCATCATCAGCTGAACAAAGCCCCCAGCTAACTCGTCAACAAATGGAAAGGTTATTTGCTCCTCTGTTCAGTGACGATATTAATGAACGTGCTCCAGGTGTATCCGTTGTTTCCGCTGCTCAACCTGATAATATTCCTATACCTGATACACCTGCTACAACAACTACTGTTGAAGATGCACCTACACCAGTTGACTCCAACACAACAGTTGAACAAACCGCTTCCAACAATGATGAACCGGCTGATGACATTCTGAATGAAGTACCCCCACCTGCAGATTTTGATCCAAATGCGTTCTTTAACCCGTTTGCTAATGAGACTGCTGCACCAGATGTCGCGGAATCTTCAACAAACCATTTGAATCCTCAGAATCTGCACAATGTATACCAACATCAACCCTCTACACATCGATGGACAAAAGACCATCCTCTCGCTAATATTATTGGCAACCCGAATCAACCAGTCGTTACGAGACAACGTCTTCACACAGATGGTGAACATTGCATTTATGCACTCACTGTCTGCCAATCTGAGCCTAAAAACATTAAAGACGGAATGACAAAAGATAACTGGATTGAATCCATGCAAGAAGAACTCAACCAATTCAAACGTCTTGAAGTATGGGAACTGGTTGAAAGACCAACAGGGGTCTACGTCATTGGTCTCAAATGGATTTGGAAAAACAAATTGGATGCTGAAGGGAACATAATCCGAAACAAGTCACGTCTAGTTGCTAAGGGTTATCGTCAGGAAGAGGGTATAGACTTTGAAGAATCTTTTGCTCCGGTTGCTCGTCTTGAGGCTGTTCGGATATTTCTCGCGTTCGCGGCTAATATGAATATGACGGTCTTTCAAATGGATGTCAAAACTGCGTTTCTCAACGGACAACTGAAAGAAACGGTTTATGTCAGCCAACCCGAAGGATTCGTTGATCCAGAGTGCCCGAACCATGTCTACAAACTGAACAAAGCTCTTTATGGTCTCAAACAAGCCCTTCGGGCATGGTACGATAAGCTATCATCTTTCCTCATTGCTAATAATTTCACCAAAGGTTCGGTTGACCCAACTCTTTTTATACAATATCACGGGGCAAATATCTTAATTGTTCAAATTTACGTGGATGACATCATTTTTGGGTCTACACATAAAAAGTTTTCAATCGCTTTTGCAAAACTAATGAAGAAAAATTTTGAAATGTCCATGATGGGTGAACTTACGTTCTTTCTAGGATTACAAGTTCATCAATCACCCCGTGGTATTTTCTTGAGTCAGTCCAAATATGCTCTTGAATTGTTAAACAAGTTTGGAATGAAAACCTGTGATACTTATGCCACACCAATGACTCATACCAAGAAGCTAGACGCTGATTTACATGGGAAATTAGTGGACCCTACCAAATACCGAAGTATTATTGGGTCTCTCATGTATCTAACAGCTAGCAGACCTGATATTGTCTTTGCCGTTTATCTATGCTCCCGTTATCAGTCGCGACCAACTGAAACCCACCTCTCTGAGGCTAAAAGAATCCTCCGATACATCAAGGGAACCATTAACTTGGGGATCTGGTATCCGAAGGATTCTGGTTTTGAACTAATCGCTTTTTCAGACGCTGACCACGCAGGATGCTTAGACTCAAGGAAAAGTACTTTAGGAGCTCTACAATTTCTTGGTGATAAACTGGTTTCTTGGCAATCAAAGAAGCAGGATTGTACATCGCTGTCATCAACCGAAGCAGAATATGTAGCCATGTCCGCGTGTTGTGCTCAAGTCATATGGATGAGAACACAATTCAAAGACTATGGTTACGTATTTGACAGAATCCCGATGTACTGCGACAATCGGAGTGCCATTGCGATCTCGTGCCACTCAGTTCAGCACTCGAAATCAAAGCACATTGATCTTCGTTATCATTTCATCAATGACCACGTGGAACAGGGTACAGTTGAATTATACTTCGTGGGTACAGAATACCAATTGGCAGATCTTCTCACCAAAGCCTTGCCTCCCGCTAGGTTTAATGAGTTGGTCCACCGGATTGGTATGAGGTGTTTGACTCAAGAGGAATTGGATGACCTCTTAAAACAGTCTTAAAAACCTGTCAAACACCAAAACATCTTTTGTAAATAATTTTTCAAAAATCAAAATACAAAAATATAAAACCTGATAAAACAACAAAAATATTCTTCTAATCTATTTTTCTTTCAACATGGAAAGTACATTTCTTCCATCAACACTTTAATCTTTCAAAATTCGGTATTTTTCCGAACAAGTGTTGAGGGGGAGAAAAGTATCACTTAACTGTTTCAAAACATCTGTGTACTTGCATGTTATCATATCTCGGTTGTTTCTTTTATCAATGGTGGTAAACTTTTCTGGCTAAATGACACTCCTCGGACTAAAATTTATAACATTTCATTAGTTTCTTAAGTCGAGGGGGAGTGTCGTCAAGTTTCTTTCTCAAAATCTTTGTTTGGTAACCAAAATGGAAGTTAAATGGCTTTGTATGAAAAAGGAAAAGGTGGAGGGACCAAAAGTGTCAAAATGTTAAAGTCATTTTAATAAAACCACTCTCCACCTAACTATGACATCACATTTATTACTTACACCTAAAAGATCCTACGCCTAAAAATCGTTCATCCAATCTGTGTTATTGATCATCAAACTGTAAGTGGATTAATGTTTCTAACATGTTTTTAAACATTGGCTTTGATTTTCAAATGCATCCAACGGTCAAATCTACTTATATGGGTGATTTTGTGTTCTTCGCATACGCGTAAGAACACATGATCATGTGTTATGTGTTTGTGACTAAAAAGATAATGTCAAAATGTTTTAATAACATCAATGATATGTTTTCTATCCTCAAAACAAACCCAGAAACTCGAATTGAATGATCTTCAAAATTAGGGTTTATGCGTGATTTTGGGTGTTTTCAAATGTGTATGTTTCTGGTCAAAAAGATTGTTGTGTTATGTTTATATGATGTTGAATTGATGATATCCAAGTTCTATAACAACCCAGAAACACTGATTTACTCAGAATTAGGAATTAGGGTTTAAAGTTCTAAAGCTTGGGTATTTTTGATTCATCACGAATTGAGTGTTAAAACTTGGTTATTAGACTCTTATTACATCTAAGACCTACCAGATAAAGTTTGGTGCAATTTCCAAGGTTAGAAATCTTATGCGTAATTCATAACCCTTAGGGTTTTGACCTACGCGTAAGTGTTTCTACGCATAAATGATTAACAAGCTTTCATACCATGATTTGATTTTAGAATGAATATATGTGTTAAGATTGATGATATGATGGTTTTATTTCAGGCTTGCTACGCATAAAATTCAGAATCAAGGTTGATTGTTACTCTACGCATAAGGATTACCTTACGCGTAGGCAGTTATGCGTAAGAGAAATCCTACGTGTAACGACTACGCATAAGGTTCTACAATGGGACTACGCATATCCTGTGAAGGATATGCGTAAACAGTGACTCTACGCATAAGGTCTACTCTTACGAGTAAGCCTTACGCGTAAGGTCTTTATACGCCTACGCGTAAGCCCTACGCATAAGGCCCCCTTTCCTACGCGTAACTTTTCTTACGCGTAAGTTAGGATCCTACGCATAAGCTTTCGTCTACGCGTATATCATTTCTGTTTACGTTTAACTTTGCCAAATCTACGCCTAAGCCTGGATTGACCTTCATTATGAATTGTTACGTATACAAACTTGTTAATAAACAAATCATATCGTCACGAATCCAATAATGTCACTAATAAACTTAAACGTTTGATATGTTCTGAACTATAAGTGATAACATAAACTTTAAAACTTAAAGTTAACTAACTCATGAAACATTTCACGACGTCATTAGACTATTGGACAAACAAGTGACTTAGGACTCGTAACAATCATTGACACTGTACATTCAATAACTAGACAATAAAACCTTCTGTTGACTAACATTATGTCTTTTGATATGTTGGTTCTTTTGGATAATGTTATTTCAGATCACGACATGGCTGCTCAAATGAATGTGGATGCACCTGAGGTTCTCACTATTGCTGATATCTTCCCAAATGGCTATCCGAGAAAGATTGGAAAGAATAATCTCAGGGTTGACTTTGAAACCCTCACATGCTCAGAATCTTCTTGTCTCATTGTCGTGGATATTCTAAGGAATCATCCATACCAGAACATGCTCTCACACTCTGCTACTGTACCAGAAATCTACATTCAGCAATTCTGGAATTCTATGCAGAGGATCACAGGTCAAAGTGCAGTGACAGTGACACTTAATCACAAACAAGTCACCATCACACATGCTGACTTACGGGCTGTTCTTCTCATTCCTGAAATCGAGCCAACTGACTTCTTTGCCACACCTACTAAAGAGACAGTTCTACAATTTCTTCTTGACATTGGTTATGATGAAGCTTCGGGGATTGTTACTAAGCATTCTCACGTGGAGCTTAAGAACATTCCTCAACCGTGGAGAACCCTCTACATCATCATTACCAAGTCTGTTTCTGGTCGTGACAGTGGTTATGAGCATCCAAAGCTCATGGAACTACAAATCTTCTGGTCACTGATCAATAAGAAGGGCATCGAAATCGAAGCACTGATATGGGAGGACATGATGCTATCTCACAAGAAGATTGGATCAAAGATTCCTTATGTCAGATACAAAAAGCTTTTGATCCAGAGAACACTTGGACTTAATCCTGATATCCCCATGAGGCTCAATGACCCCGACAATCACGACTTGTTGTCCGAACCTATCCTTTCTATCAGAATCAAGGAATCAACAACTAAGAAGCAGGGTGCCGTGCTGCCTGATCACCTTCTATCTAAAGAAATCAAGAAGCTTGAAACGTACAAAAGGTATCTAGTAGCAGTAAAAGAAGGTAAAGTCGGTCGTCTTGATGAAAAACCTTCAGGAACTCCTACTCGGAGAACCAGAAGAGGAAGTGCTGGAAGTGCAGTAAGTTCTGAAAGTTATAGGAAGCTTCCCAAAAGGAATCCTCCTCGTAAAAGGATTGTTCCCGTAAAGGAAGCTGAACCTATTCCCACACCTGAACTGCAAAGAAAGCTTGTGGACGAAAGCTCTGAAGGTACTGACACAGATGAAGAGATTACCTACTCTGAAACTGCAAAGGATGACAATCCTTCAGTACCAAAACCTCCAAGTCCTCAAGCTGATAAAGTAAAAGGGAAGACTTATGCACTTGTGCCCTATGATGAGAGCTCTGAAGAAGAAGAAGAGCAACTGGATAAATCATACAGGAAGAAGTTTAAAATCGTCAGGCACCTTCAAAAAGCTGAAGAATTTGCAAAAGACCAAATGGGTGGCCCCGGAGGTAATTTTCAAGTGGTGCTGACCACTCTTTACCAGATCCTGATGCGGTTAATCGACCCGATAAGGGATCTGGTGCCACCACTCTTGTGCAACAACAAAAGCTTGTGGAGGATACTATCGAATATGAGTTTGAGAAACCTGAAACTTAGAAGTCTGAGAAAGATAAAGATGCTGATTATGACAAGCTGCTTCTGGAAAGTCCTACACATTCACAGAAGGAAACTTCTGAACCTCCCAAGGACCCCGAGTCTCCTCATGTCTCTTCCTCATCAGACTCTTCATCTCACTCTTCCCAACCACCATCAAAGAAATCAACCAAATCAACATCCAAATCTGTGAAGAAACCACCTCGATCTTGGATTTCTCAGACACATGAAAGAATTGTGAAAGCTGTCAAACAATTCAGAAAGAAAGACATTCTTTACAGGAAGCTGAACTTTCTCAATCAACAAATACAATATCTACATGACGAGAATGACAAGATGCAAGAAGAAAGGAAGTTTATCCAGGAATTCATGAGAAGTCATCGTCAAGAGGAACTGAACGAAATGATCGAAGGTTACACTAACAAGTACCTTCAGGATATCGTTCCTAAAGTCACAAAGGAGATGTTTACCAGACAACTATATCCGAATCTTATGCAGATAGCCAAGCAAACTATAAGATCAACACCTTTAACCGTCACAATCAATCCATCTTATCCTGTAGTTTTCTCGGATAATGAATTGGTGGCCAAGCTTGTCACACAAATGTCTAAACGTTCTGGGACATTTACTTCTAATGAAGGAAAGCTGTTTCAAGCATTACTGGACTACCAACTCAAAGAAGCATGTAGATTCGAAGCAGAAAAGTCTAAACGTCCTAGAGACGATGAAGATAAGGATCAGGATAAAAATAATGAAGCTAAACGTCAAAAGAAGTCTGGTGAATCATCTTCTATGTTACCTCCTCTCCAACGGACTCCTACTCAACAAAGGTCCCCTCCTCGTTCTTCTACAGGTAAACCTCAGGACGATTCCGAGTTACCACCCCTGACTCAGAAAACCGGTGACACTTTGAGTATACGGGTGGTGACGATGAAGAGGTCCTTGAGCCCCTACAACAACCCACCTCTCCTAAACAAGTTCAGAAACCAGCATCATCATCTAGGCCTTCGAAAAAGAAGAAGAAGAAGATGCCTCAGACTGACGTCGTATCTTGGCTAGATGACGATAAAACTGAAGAATTTGAATGGTTCTCTACTCTTGTTAATAACACTCCCTACCCTGAAGAAGGTCAGGATTTGGTAGACAGTAATACATTGGAGCATGCAAAACTTTTGCAAGAAAAGTTCCATGTGAAGAAGATGACGAAATCCGAGTTGAGGCGAATCAAGAATGAAGCTTTTCAACTGTGGAAAGATAGCTCCGAAAGTGCCATCGAGGTCGAATATCACCTTGAGAACATTGCTCGAGCTATGTCTAACAACACGGATTGGCTCAACCCAGAAGCAAACATCGACTTCACCAAACGGGAAAACCCTCCATACTACACCGACTGGTCAAAACCTCTACCAAAAATTGGCCAACCAGATGAACCAGGGATTCTATTAAGATATTTTTTCAACAAAGACCTGGAATTTCTTCTACATGGTGGCGATGGTTCAAGGAAATATGCTACAACGTTGACACTTCCATTCCCATCAGCTATATACTCGAACTGCATAGCCATCGAGGAACGTGCCAATCACTTGTTCTCTGACAAAGTAGAAGCATACGACCGAGATGCAATGTACAGGATTCATCATTGCCCGGAATGCCGAAGAATCTACTACAGAAGCTGTCAGGTTCAGAAGTCTCAACATGCGGTGTTCAGTACTAAGGATATCGTTGCCATCAAACATGTTGTTCTGTCATCTAAGTGGGACTACACCTTCCTAAAGAATATCGTGGTCAAACGACAAGATGAAAGGGATTATGCATTCTCTGAAGCTGACTTTGAGAATTTATCTATCAACGACATCGAAGACATGTACCTTGCCAAAGTACAAGGTCGCATGAGATAATTTTCAACCGAAGTACAACGTGAATTCATCAATTCATTGCTCATCTTCATCAGACGCATAGTCATCAAGGAACGTGTAGAAGATCTTCAGCTGGCAGTTGAATCTTATCAGACCCGTGTCAACTTCACTCCACCTCAGCTAGATCTTCCCGACCTCAACCAGCTCTCACAATACACACTCATAGAAAACCTTTCGGCGTTGTTTACCGCAGTGAACTTCAAAGAAATTGCTTAATGGCGTGTAGTGAACTCCACAAGTTTGGGGATCACACTTTGAAGATTGTTAGGGACGGATTGGCCTATAGGTTGAAGGACATACGTCACAAGATTGGGTCTCCTAAGCGATGGAATTCTCAGGATCGAAGTGATGTGAGGATAATCATCAGAATGATTGATGAAAGGTTGTTTCGAAGGGATCAGTTCAGAACGTTGGAAAGCTTTGTTGGTGGTCGACCCAGGATTAACATCACCGGCTATCAACGCCCTGCTCGCACTCCTGGCGACATCACTGGACTTCCCGGTACCCCTTGAATTGTTTCCTTCATTATTACATTTGGATGTGTGATTATATATGTCTATGGCTTGTGCACACATAACAGTGTACAACCCGTTCTTATCATGAAAGGACCCTGTGGAACGCTTCAGTGCCACAATCCTTATAAAAGGAGCGAAAGCTTCTTACTTTTGAGTAAAACCTATCAAACCTTTCATTTTTCAAGGTTTTGCTCAAAAGGACTAGTACTTCCCCATATGATTTTCAAAACCTCAACCGTTTATATCACTAGTTGAGGGGGAGTATTTGAATTAAACTTTGTTCACAAATTGTTCATAGTGGTCATCTTCCCGCAACACTCGAAATGGTCATATTTATTCTCAACTTTTCAAAAATAACATTTTATATGCCATTTTTGAGGGGGAGAAAATTTATGTGATAAGAAATATGTTGTGTAAATGCAAATGAATCTTTGTGTAATAGACTTAACCAACGAATTGACGGTGCTAAACTGTTAGTAACTCGAAAAGACTTGTCCTGGACGGGTAATAATTTCAAGCTAGTTCACTAGTAATGTAAACATGTCTCGCAAAGGACTTGTCCAAGTAGAAAGTACCATTCGAGATACTCTTGGTAGACATGAACTCTGACGGGTATGACAGCCTTTCGAGGATTGTCTACACATTCAAGGTAGTTATTAGAGCTAGTTGTCACCTAAAAGCTGTCAATGTAACTCTTTAACTATGCATCGTAACCGTTTCTCGCGGGAGATTGTCTATCTTGAGTGGATCAATTCAAAAAGTGCGCGCTCTTTCCTCACTGTGCAATTAACCGTTAAAACTTTTAAGTACATGTGGAGGGGGAGTATTTATGCAAAATCCTATCTCTCACAGTGGTTCAAACATGATTTTCATTTACAAACCCTTTAAGAGATTCTTCACAATAGTGGTTTTAATGGCAACATAGGTTAGTCATGGAGTTATAAGGTGACTAAGGTTAGGAATAACCGTCCTATGATCCGCCAAAGCCAGAGGGATCTACCCAAGGACATCACAAATAGTTAGTACTTAGAAGTCCTTAGGTATGATTATAAAAAGGAGAAAATGAGAATCGGAGAAAGAAGGAGTTGAAGAATTAAAAAGAAATGCAAAGAAAAGGGTGAAAAGAAATAGCCCTCCAAATTACTCAACTTAGGGCAGACACCGGGTTCAATTCATAAGCTACTGGTTGTCACTTAGTGACGCCGATATTGAAGATTAAAAGTCGTCATGGACCCAGTGACGCATGCACTAAACCTTCTTAGCCACTCAAGTTTCTCTCAACAGAAGCTTGTTTCATTCTCACAGGGAACCCTACGTAAACTATTGGCGTTCTCTTAGAGATCGCTGGTATTGAAGAAGGAGACCCTCTCCCTAGTCTCCGCTCAGGAAAACCAAAACGCACCATTGAGTCTAGAGCCACGAGATTCATCAAAAGATCTCTTAGGAACACTTGACATTTCATCACTTATTGATCACCAAATAAGATCATCAGTGGTTCATATCGAGTCCTTCATAGATCTTAGCAATCTGTCGAGAACATTTATGAGAGGTTCACAACTGTGATCCTCAGTGATTGAATGGAAACTCCTGCCAGGGTCAACATCAAATAGCCCTGACAGCAGGTCACTTCGGTAACTCCCCGTGGATTACACTTAGTGTGTCTCAAACGGTCTACAGTCATGAGGTGATGCTTCGGTGTACCTCAGCGACTCATCTAAACTGTAGATGTACTTCGGTACATCGCGTTATCTCACTTGTGGGACTCCAGTTCAGGAACGGCCTTTGTAAGAATTAGAGTTGTGCTTTCACACTATGCTGTTAACACTCTCGAAGTTCAAACTTGTAAGTGCCGGAATCCGCTTATTACTAACCGTTTGAAATGTTTTCTTCTTATGGAAGCTCCGGAGCGGGTTGATCGTGCTGATTCTTCTCATGCTCACGCCAACATCATCACTAATGGAAGTTCTATCCAAAAGCAACACAACAGTCAGAATGATTCTTCGTCAAATCAAAGAATCTACAAAGCTAAAGACTTAAAGAACTTCATCAGTACTGAATTTCAACGTCAAAGAGCGTGTGAGTATGTTGAATAATGACGTGGAGACACTGTAGCGGCGAAGCAGACCTGAGGCAGAATTGATGCAGACAACAACATACTATCACTTTCATCACAAATAACAATGATCAAAGAACAAAGTTAATGATGACGTCAAAGCATAACTGCTCAAGGAAAAACTATCTCTCTACACTGGGGAGATTGTTCGAATCAAGGCAATTCTTCTCATAAGAAAGAAGAATGTCAGAAGACGTCAGATCTAATATTACATCAACGCTTTCACCGTTCATCACCAACACTTGAGGGGGAGATTGTTGGAATCACTCCTAAACCATAATCAAGTGTTAGTAATTAATATGTAATAGTTAGCTTTATTATGGCCTTTATGTTTGTAATTAGCCTTAGGCTTATGTAGAAGGCCCATAAGCCTAGGCCTTAGTCCATTAAGGAAAGGATGGAAACTAGGAGTGTTGCCCTAGCTTTCCTCCTATAAATACCTTATGTAAACCTTCATTTGAAGGTTGGTTGTTCAAGTTATTTCCTTTCATTCACCTCTACGCATAACCGTGTTATATTATCATGTGTGTGTGTTTGGTTCTTGTTCAATCGCCTTATCTCTTTCTATATTACTTGTGTTTGTAAAACTAGTGACCTAACATGCACAAAGTAGGCGTATAATGTGAGGTTTTAGAGAGAGAAAGTAAAGAGGGTTGGGAACTTAGTGAGACAAAGAAAAATGATATTATGAAGCTTCAACCCTCTACCTTGGGAGGTAGAGGGTATTTATAGTTTCTTACAAGACACGCCTCCTACGGGCTGTGGAACAGGCATACAGTGGGTAAAGACCCGTCCGTCCTCCATGGTGTTACTTAACTAACTACTTATTAACATAACATGACTAAAACTACGAGCTTTCTAATGAATACATATTCTTGAGGTGACCGACTCTTTAACTACCGGATTTTCTAAATCCTAACAATCTCCCCCTAAGGGAGGTCACCTCAAATTACATTGAATAAAAACATATATTACATTTAGATTGTTCTTGGGTTCTTGATTACGATCTTTTCTCTGTAATTCGTAGCCTTAGATTCTTCATGTTCCACATGTTTTGTTAGCTCAAGTGGAGGTCTTTAACTGATCCACGTGATGATGAGTTTTGAGCCAGCTTTGAGATCATCAGCCATCATAAATCTCTGACTCATCCATTGTTTTGTTGCCATCATGTGAAGTTGTAACTTTTGGACCGACATGCTCACATTCTGATTCATGAAATCTTCTCATCAGAGTTGCGGAAGCTTATGTTGAATCATGATATTTGCAGCAGCGTAGCAGAAGCATGGAGTGCAAATATCAGAGTCGTTGATGAAGTTGTATACTTATCATGAATTCTTTAGATATGAATGTGATGTGTGAGCATGCGGCTATGGATTGACTTCTCAATTCTGATCAGCTGCAAACATGGCGTGTACCTGCATACAATAGTCAGCAATAAAGTGCACGAAAGTGTCTTTAATCACTTTTGTTGAATTGAGGTACACTGCCTATGGTTCCCCATTGATCAGTACAAGTATTTCCTGTGATCAGGTATAATTCCTAAGAATCTCCTTGACAGGGTTTCGCAGCAGCTCTAGCTGTTCTCAAACCGGAATGTCTCAAAGAAGACAACCCGGAGTGAGTGAACTAGCAAATTGAGGTTTGCTGATTAACGAAAATGATTTGAAAACAATCAAGTATTGCTTATCTGAAAGAGTTTTTGCAATACAATGAAGGTTTTATATTGGAAATCAATTTTCAATCACAAACACCTCTTGAAATTAGAAAACATACTACACAATCGACGTGTTAAAGAAAAGAATTTTTTTGCACATCGACCGGTTTTTCAAAGGTATCCGTCAATCCATTTCTTGGACCAAGGTTGATTCATGGTGTGAATCGCCCCATCGTTTTGTCCAGTTGTCACATGTTTGATCTATTGGATAGATCTCACATGCCACCTACCAAGAGCTTGTTTGATGTTGGCTCTAGAAGGTTTTCCATCTTCATTGTGAATATGTGAACATATCACTCAGATGTTCTGGAAATACCACAAGGATAAGGCGTAGGACTCTTAAGATATATTCTAACTTTCCACATTGTGCGAAACAGTGAGTCTTCATAGACTGTGTCCCTAATGAGATTTATTGATGATGTCGTGGCTCTAGACTCAATGGTGCACATTTGGTTCCTATGCTGGAGACTAGGGAGAGGGTCTCCTTCTTCAATATCAACAATCTCTAAGAGAAAGTCGATAAATTATGTAGGTTCTCCGTGAGAATGAAACAAGTCCTTTTAAGAGGAACTTGAGTAGCTCGGGAAGTTGTAGTGCAGTGCGTCACTGGGTCCATGACGTCTTGTCTTCAATACCGGTGTTACCTTAGTAACCACCAGTAGCATATGAATTGAACCCGGTTTCTGCCCTAAGGTTGAAATAATGGAGGGCTATTTCATTTCACCCTTTTCTCGTTCATTTATTTTTCATTCTTCAACCCCTTCAGTGCTTACCGAGATTTCATAACTAGAACCTTGTTGGGTTTGTTCCAGTTCTAGCTCTATCTCAGTCCGCACTCTTCCCATTTCTCACTTTTCTCCTTTTTCCATCATACCTAAGGACTTCTACACTATCTAGTGGATTCTTCCTGGGTAGATCCCTCTGGCTCTGGCGGGATCGTGGGAACGAATACCTAACCTCACCATCCTTATATCTCCGTGCATAAAGTAAATTTTGTCGGTCTTTTGGTATTGTTCTTCTGCCAATGAAACCAATTGAAAACCATTTGAAAATCAATTCAGGCACTTGTGATACAAGATCAAAGCGTTTTGCACCTGGATTGTTTTTGATATTTTAGAAAAGCTCCCCCTCAACATGTGCATCATAGTTTTGAAATTGCTTTAGCACATGGAGACAAGAGGACTTAGAAATCCCATTTTAAGAATGAGGAATTCAATTCTTTGATCAACATTTTCTAAAATAATCATCATCACTTTCCTGATCAAAATTAGTATTTCAAATACTTTGTTAAAGATATTTTTGGGAAAGGATGTGGTTTTCTAAAAGTTGCTCCCCCTAAATATGTGCATCGAGATTTGAAAGAGTATTGCACATATTAGTGGGAACATGCACAAAACACGTTTTAATCCCTTATGGTTTTAAGATAAATCTCCCCATTAACATGTGCATGCAAAATTTGAAATCGTTTGGCACATGTAGGGAGGAGAGTTTGTTATAATATTTCTAAACCATTTATCGAATTATCAGTTTATATCCAATTTAAATCACAAATTCTCCCCCGATCACAATTTTCAAATCCTTTGAGATTTGTGATCTCTATTGATTTAAATTAATTTTGAAAACTTTTGAGAAGAACAGTGACTTGCATTTGAAAAACATTTTAACTGATGAGGATCAAATTTTGAGACTTTAAACTCCATTGTTCAAACATGCATAAGTATCTTATGAAAACACAACCTAGGTCTGGATCCAATTGTATAAAAACAATGTGAACCATTGTTCTTTTTGATTTTCCAAAAGTAGACCTTATTAGATTACGTGCCAATTGTTTGAAAAATAACCTTTTTTATTTGATTGAAATCATTCTCCTCCTCAATCAATGACGTAAGTTGTTGATTGAGAGCTAGAGATTTTGACAAGTGATAAGTACAGATGATTTTCAAAAATAGAGTCCAAGTTATTTTCAAAGCAATTTTGTTTTCATTAGATCACAAATATTTTTCAAAAGAATTTATAGAAGGAAAAATATTTGAGAGACGCATTTGTTTATAGAATCAGAGCATGAAGATTCAAAAGTTAATTTAAGCATGGCTCTGCTCTTTCTTTTAAAACTGGTTACTGCCTGAAATGACAATAAACCATCATTTTTCTCCATCCCATTTTTTTTTTGGTTTATGTACAATCGAACTTCATCTAAGGACCCGTGCCATTTTTTGAATGATAAATCACAGTCCGTAGATGTTATCGAAGAAGATAAATAGATTGAAAAATAATATTTTTGGGCTTCTTCAAAGATTTTCTGAACTTTTATGGATTTTTAGAAAGTTTATATTTTTCTATTTTCTTTTTGTGGGTTTTATAATTTTGTATTTTTTCTTTTTGAATGAATATGTACAAGAGATGGATGAATAAAAGCTTTTACACCTCGTCTTCCTCTTGAAGACGTTTGAGTGTTTCAGGTTGTAGACTCTTTAGACCAAGTCGTGGAAGGATAAACTCAAAACGTTCTCTAGGAAGAGCTTTGGTGAAAATGTCTGCTAACTGATATTCAGTCTTCACAAAATATATTTCCACCACACCGTTCTCCACTTGCTCCCTGATGAAATGATGTTGAATATCGATATGCTTTTCTCTTGAATGTTGAACGTTGTTGCATAAGAGAGCAATGGCACTCTAGTTATCACAGTACATAGGGATTTTGTTGAATTCAAAGCCATAGTCAGATAATTGGGATCTCATCCATAGGATTTGAGCACAACAAGATGACATGGCTATGTATTCTGCCTCTGTAGAGGATATAGAGGTATGTAGGACCTTAAATATATCAACCTTATCACGTTATACCAAACTTACCACACAAGTATACACGTAAAACACAAACACACCTTATGCGTAGAGATGAAAGAAAGATTAAGAAAGGTGGTGACTTGATGATGTTAGGTTATGCGTATTTGTGGAGAGAAAACAAGATGAAAGGAAACTTGTATTACTTGAAAGAAAACACACATATACACACTCAAGCACACACCCCTCAAATGACCATTCGAGGGGTATTTATACTTCCTTACATAATGCCCTTATGGGCTTGGGCTTGGGCTTGGATTGGACTTGGATTGGACAATAACTTACATAAGGCTAGCTTAACTTAACTATTAGCCATTTATCTTAGCCCAATCCTCGAGCCCATTGACTATTCTATCACGATATCTAACACACGTTACAAAGTTCTTAAACGTGAATGACCATCACTTCTATTAAATATTATCAAGGCTAACAATCTCCCCCTAAGGGGTGGTCATTCAAAAGATGCTTCACTTGATTAGGTCTTTACTTTCCTTGAGCTTGAACTTTGTGTGTAGATATAGAATAGTCTTAATTCTTTGTTCCTTTATGCTTTGTGATCAGTTAATGTGGTATTCTACCATACGTCAACTTCTTTGGTTAGGTGTCTCCACGTCATTCTCCACCATGCTCACACTTCTTTTTGACTTTTAGATTCCAATGATGTTGTTGGTATGAGCATGTGGAGAATCTGCACGATCTCTTCCTCCCGCGAGCATCCATCAGCAGCAACTTCCCAGGTACAGTCACGAACACCAATTGATCATTGTAATATTTTCTTAAAGAATTGAATTACTACAATTATTCTACTGATGACTGTCTTGATTCCATTCATCTTGGTCGGACGAATCAGCCGTCCTAATCCCATAAGGGACAGTTGGCATTACATTGAATAAATTCAAGTAACGACCCTCATATTCAGGATTCGATTCGTGAAAGGAATCTCCTTAGCGGGATTTCCAGCACTTACATGTTCGAACATCGAGGGTGTTAACAGCATATTGTGAAAGCACATCTCTAATCTTACAATGGCTGTTCCTGAAACTGGAGACCCTCAAGAAGGCTAACACGACATACCGAAGTACATCTACAGTTCAGGTGAGTCGCTGAAGTACACCGAAGCATCACTTCAAGACTGAAGATCATTTGAGACACACTAAGCGTAACCCATAAAGAATTACCGAAGTGACCTGCTGTCAGGGCTGTTTGATGTTGACCCTGGTAGGAATTTCCATTCAATCACTAAGGATCACATTTGTGAAACCTCTCATAAATGTTCTGGCAGATTTCTAATATCTGCGTAGGACTCTAGAATGTATCACTTGTGTTCTTATTGATGAACAACAAGCGATTAAATGTCAAGTGTTCCTATGAGATCTTTTGATGAATCTCGTGGCTCTAGACTCGATTAGTGCATTTTGGTTTTCCTAAGCGGAGGCTAGGGAGAGGGTCTCCTTCTTCAATACCAAAGATCTCTAAGAGAAAGTCGATATATTATGTAGAGTTCCCACTGATAATGAAACAAATCCTTTTAAGAGGAATTGAGTGGCTAGAAGGTTTAGAGCAGTGCGTCACTGGGTCCATGACGTATTTGTCTTCAATACTAGTGTCATCTAGTGACAACCAGTAGCATATGAATTGAACCCGGTTTCTGCCCTAAGGTTGATTATGGAGGGCTATTTCTTATCACCCTTTTTCATTACTTTTCTTTTTAATTCTTCAATCCCTTCTTTATCCTTTCTCACATTACTCCTTTTTTTCAGTCATACCTAAGGACTTCTAATACGAAAATATTTGTGATGTCCTTGGGTAGATCCCTCCGGCTCTGGCGGATCATAGGACGAATTTCCTATCCTTAGTCACCTTATAACTCCATGACTGTCCTATTGTTGCCATAAAACCATTTTTCTTGAAAATATCTCAAAGTGTTTATGATTATCAAAACATTTTGTTAACACCTTGAGAGTTTTTTTTTTCAGAAACACTCCCCCTTCACATGTGCTTCTATTGTTTTAACTTAAATCTGCACACAGAGGGTAGAGTTCGCACTTTTTGAATTGATCGGCTCATGATAAACAATTCCCCACGAGACACGGTTACGTAGCTTAGTTAAAGAGTTCCATTGTCAGTTTTTAGGTGACAACTAGCTCTAATAACTACCTTGAAGTTGTAAACTCTTCCTGAAAAGAAGGTTAGACCCATGAAAGTGCATGTCTATCACGAGTTTCTCGAAATGGTACGTTTACTGACTTTGATTCCTCGTGAAATCATTGGTTTCAACTGAGTCGAGCTCTTTTGAGAATTAAACAACGATCATTAAACTTTTTGACCACATTTTAATCACGTCTCCTCCCTCTCAAAAATAGCATATTCGTGATATTTTTGATATCAACGGATTAAACAACATTTTTAGAAACTTGTGGGGAGACAAAAGGATTTGATTTAAGCATGAATTTGGAATATTTTGGTTTTATACTCCCCCTTTAATAAAGCATAATCATTTAAAGGGTTTAGAGGGAGTTATCTTGAGCACAAAATATTTTAAAATATTTTGAAAATAATTTTGAACAATCTTGAAAAACACGAGTTTTGATTTGAAAATAATCAAAAGTCATCATTTTAGTCCGGGTTTCGTACTGAAGTATACGAAAGCCATCTTTGAAGAAATTTTAAGAAACGACATGTTTTAGAAAATATGTAAATAACTCTCGCTCAAGCATCTGTACATGTTCGTATCATTGTTAAATGACATTTCTAGAAACGTACAGAATATCGATTATACAAGAGACATGTCGTGAGAAGAATATTTTTGGATTTTTGATTTTATATTGTTTTTATATTTTTGAAAATTTTATATTTTTATATTTTGGTTTTGTTGGTTTTTCAAATTTTGTATTTTGTTTTTAAAAAATATTTACAGCGAAGCTTTTTGGAAAATCATTTTCAAGAAGATTCGAGAAGACATTCTAACTCCTCAGGGGTTAGGCTTCGCATTCTAATTCGTCGAACTAAATCGTTAAACCGTTCTTTTGGAAGGGCTTTAGTGAATAGGTTGGGGAGTTGGTAATCTGTCTTCACGAAAAATAATTCAACAGTACCTTCTTCCACGAGTTCTTTTATGAAGTGATAGCAGACACGAATGTGCTTTGTTTTTGAGTGATGAACAGGATTGCAGGATATGGCTATGGCACTTTTCAAGTCACAATACATAGGTATTTTATTGAAAGTAAAGCCATAATCTGTGAGTTGTGTTCTCATCCATAGAACTTGAGCACAACACGCATATAGAGACACATACTCAGCTTCAGCGGTTGAAAGTGCAGCGCAATCTTGTTTCTTTGAAGACCAGCTGACTAACTTTTCACCCAAAAATTATGCTCCTTCGGATGTACTTTTTTCTGTAACTTGATCACCTGCGTGGTCCGCATCTGAAAAGGCAAATAGATAAAATCCGGACTCCTCCGGATACCAAAGTCCCATGTGAATGGATGTCTTCAGGTACCGAAAGATCCTTTTAACCTCTTTGAGGTGCAGTTCGTTAGGCTTTGCCTGAAACCGTGCTAATAAGCAAACATCAAAATGAATATCGGGTCGACTAGCAGTGAGGTACATGAGAGAACCAATCATGCTCCGATATTTCTTTGGATCAATAGGTTTCCCAAATAAATCGGCTCCAATTTTTGGTGAAGTTACCATTGGTGTACCGACCGAATCACAATTATGCATACCATGATTTTTCAAAATCTCAGTTGTATATTTAGCTTGATTAATAAAAATTCCACGTGGGGATTGATGTATTTGTAAACCATGAAAAAAATTTAGTTCCCCCATCATGGACATTTCAAATTTTCTTTTCATGAGATTTTCAAAATGTTTTGATAGATTCAGATTAGTGGACCCAAAAATGATGTCGTCCACGTAAATCTGAACAATCAAAGTGTCATTGTAATGTTTTCTTGTAAACAAGGTAGGATCAACCGCTCCTTTGGTGAAATTGTTTAGGATAAGGAAAGAGGACAGTTCGTCATACCACGCTCTCGGAGCTTGTTTCAAACCATAGATTGCCTTTTTGAGTTTGTAGACGTAGTCTGGATGTTCCATGTCTATGAAGCCTTCTGGCTGACTCACGTACACTTCTTCTTTCAGAGTTCCATTCAAGAACGCGGTCTTAATTTCCATCTGATAAACCGTGATGTTTTTGTGAGCTGCATAGGCTAAGAATATCCTGACTGCCTCAAGTCTAGCTTCCGCCGCGAATGACTCTTCAAAGTCTATCTCTTCTTCCTGTCTGTATCCTTTGGCCACGAGACGAGCTTTGTTGCGAATTACAGTCATTTCTTCATCCCTTTTGTTCTTCCATAACCATTTGAGATCAATGACGCGAATGTCAATTGGTCTTGGAACCAGACCCCAAGAGTCATGTAGACGGTATTGGAGAAGTTCCTCCTGCATCGCTTCTATCCAAGCGTTTTCTGCCATTACCTCCCGAATGTTCTTTGGTTCTTTAGTGCTAATTGAGCAAAGGTAAATGCACAAGTCGCAGTCTGTGGCAAGTTGGCGTCTCGTCTGAATTGGCCGTTAAGGTTTACCAATAACTTGTTCAATTAGATGGTCTTTTGTCCACTTCAGAGTAGAAGGATACCGTTGGTTAAACGTATGCGAGTTAGATGGTTCTCGTAAGCGTGAAGATGATTCAGCTAATTCTGTAGAAAATGGGTTTTCAAATAAGTCTTCATTTAACGTTGAATCGTTCTGGTTTTGTGTAGGTTCTTCTTGAAATGATATGTTTTTGTTTTGCTCATCAACTGCTGGTAAAACTGTTGTAACAATAGGATTTGCAGAATTTGATGTAGATGACGTTGATGGAGTTGGTGCATTGGTTTCGACCGTAGTAGATGCATCTTCTGTTGGTGGTGGTGGATGATTTTGAGCGGGTGCAGCGGAATGATGGTTTGATGCATTTGTCAAAGTTCCACCACAGTATTCATCAAACATTAACTCGAAGAAATTCTCCCATTCATGTTCATGAGGAGTGCCAGCAAAAGTTGATGGAGCTCTTTGTTGTACGAGTCCTGAACTGATGTGTCTAGAAGTCTGCAAGTTTTGTGCGGGTTCTAATCTGTTTTGATTAGAAGCCATCGGTTTAAGCGCGGGTTCTAGAGCGAGTCTATTAGAAGCAATTTGTGAAAGTTCGTCAAAATTCACATTCATCGTCTCCATTATCTTCCTATTTCTTTTGTTATACACCCTGAATGCCCTTGAGTTTTTAGAGTATCCAATGAAGATTCCAATATCACCTTTAGCTTTCTGTTTTCCTAGATCTTCTCTGTCGTTCGTTGGATAGCACAAAGCGCCAAACACATGAAGGTAAGAGATATCAGGTTTTCTGTTGTGCACTAGCTCATATGGGGTTTTATTGAATCTTGGATGGATTAGGGATCGGTTCTGAGTGAAACAAGCAGTGGCAACAACATCAGCCCATAGAAATAACGGTGCACTAGAATAGATTAGCATTGTGCGAGCAGCTTCCACAAGAGTTCAATTTCTTCTTTCAACTACCCCATTCTGCTGTGGAGTTCTAACAGCTGATGTCTGATGAGTGATTCCAACATCTTCAAAATTAGCCCTTAACTCCTGATTAGTAAATTCTGTGTCGTTGTCTGATCTTACTACTCTTACTGGAGCTTAAAGAAGTACTTGAATACGTTTCAGGAAGGTGATGATGATGCCTGGTGCTTCGTCTTTTGACCTCAGAAACTTAACCCATGTATATCTTGAATAGTCATCAATGATAAAAAGAATATACTTTTTGCCATTGATGCTTTCAATTCTCATTGGGCCACATAAGTCCATGTGCAACATATGCAACCTTGCTTCCGAACTAGGTACGGGTTTGGGTTTATATGATGCTCGTTTGCTTTTTCCTTGTTCGCATGATGGACATAGGTGATCCTTGGTGTATTTGAAATTTGGAAGTCCGTTGACGATGTTGTCTTTGGCAAGTTTGTTGATGGTGTCGAAATTGAGATGGGATAATCTTCGATGCCACAACCTGAACTTTGTTCCAGATGCTCGTGTAATAAGACATATTGGTGGTTAATGTCGATAGCATACAAGTTTGTATCACGATTTCCAGTTAAGAGATCAGTGCCATCCAAGTTTCTAACGAAACAAGCATTTTTCCTAAAAGCAACCTCTAAATTTGCATCACAGAACTGCCTGACTGAAAACAAATTGTGTCCCAACCCTTCGACATAGTAAACCCGAGTGATCAAATAATTTCCAAAAGGTAGGTCTCCATAACCCATGATAGCTGCTAAATGATCATTTCCAAAGCGTATGGTTCCCATGAATTTCCAGACGAAATTGATCAACATATTCAGATTCCCGGTCATGTGCTTGGAGCAACCCGAGTCGACGATCCAAAGACATATTTCGATAACCTGCCAAGAACAGAAGAAGAAGATTTTGGAAACCGTTTTGATTTTGGTTCCTTTGGGTTAGAGGTAAACTCCTGATCACACTCATAGAAGTTATCTACTGGGAAGACAGGTTCATCACTCATTCTACCATTCTGGAGTGTGAAAGTGCTACCCGTTGGTTTCCAAATATCATCCCTAAAGTAAACAGTATGCTTCTTATCAGTAGTGTAAGACCTAAATCTTGCAACTAGTCTTCCTAGAGGTTTAGCATAAGTTCTTTTTGGAACGTTCTTCTGAACAAGCTTAACAATCTCATTCTTAGAAACACAATAATCATGAACATTAGTTAAATATTTCTTGCAGGTTACACAAACAGAATCAACACATTCGTTAAACTTAGCAAGTTTCATAGGTTCAGTACATTTAGATGAAATGTCTTTCTTATTACAAAGTGGTAAATTCCTAGGGTGTTCTTTTACTTTCTTCTCTTTATTCAAGCTACTACTCTTAGAGGCATGCAAGACTCTATTGTTCCTTGTATTGCTCTTAGGCTTTAGTCTGCTGCTCCTAGAGGTGCTTTCTAGTCCTGTAGAAGGTAACGCACACGCATTAGGATTCACTTTTTTATCAAGAGAAGTGGTTTCGGCTTTCCTAGTCTCTTTAGAGTGCTTGTTTAAACTTACGTCGTTTGTTCCATATGGTTTAGATGTGGAGGCAGACGCATTAGTGGTACTCATCTTAAAAAGGCCAGGAGCTAAAACTTTTGGTTTCTCGATAACCGCTTTTTCATTTTCAACAACTTTTTCTTTTAGCTTGGGCAAGGCTGGTGGAGTGACTGGTTTTGACAAATCAATTTTCTCATTTACTTTTGGAGGAGGCATAGAAATAGACATTTTTGGTTTGAAAACCTGTTTGGGAATATTTGCCTTCTCCTCAGTCAATGGTTTTGCAATCTTAGTATCCACAGCCTTTCCTTTTTGAAATTCCAGCTGAGCCCTCAAAAGATCATTTTTCTCTTTCATGTCATCGTAGGCACGCTCATACGACAGTTTTCATACTTGCATTCCTCAGTTTTCAGATCAAGTTGTTTAAAATATGATACATTTTCTTTTTCAAGTTTTTTAAGCGCTTTTTCATATTTTGAAACAATTTCGGAGGTCTCATACTGGAGTCTTTCATGAACTTCAATAGAATATGTTTGTAAAACAATGGACATAATATCGGTACACAGAACATCTTTGAAGAGAGAATCAATTAAATTTTCCAGAACCTTTATGTGTTCAACACTGTCATTAGCTTTCTTTACCAGGGATTTATGGTCCTTGACAAAGTCAACTGTTTCTTTCAAAAATGCTTGTTCAAAATGAATTACCCTTGAATTGATGTTATTCAGCTGAGGGGAAATTTGAGTTTCAAAAAACTTTTTATTTTCATCATCAAAACTAGAAAACCAGATGTTAGTTGTAATATTGGTTCCAATTTTTTTATTTTTTCATTGTTATCAAGAATTTCATCAAGAAGAGAATCTTCACGTTTTGAAAAATCAGCAATCAACCGTTTCTTCTGTTTTTCAAGATCAGAATAAGTTGCTTGTTGTTTAGAATGTTGTTTTTTAAGATCAGAAATTTCCTTGTTTAAAGATTTTATTTTCAAGTTCAAATTAACATCAAGCGTGTTATACTTGATTTGAAATTGTTGTTCTCTTAAAACGGAATCTCGATAACCAATTTCTAATTTTGACTCTTTGTTTTTATGAAATTCAAAGGCTTTTGCATTCTCCTTGTACCTCTCAAGCTCAGCGGTCAATTTATCATTCGTGGCCTTAACATCGCGATTGACCTTTTTAACTTTCTCAATTTCAATGCCACAGTTATTGATTAATGTTTCAAATAAGGCACGTGTTTCCTCATCAGTCTAGGATTTTTTTATCACACAGCCTCCACTAGGATCCACATCTTGAGTTTCAGAGTCTGTATTGCTACATCTCGGATTGTCCAGGTATGTATCATAACTAGGTGCTGATGTCACAGAATGTTGTTCGTCATGAGTAAACACATCAAATATGACATTGTTATAGCATGGATCAATGATTGTTACTTCAGATACTGCATTGGCGTCATAGACAGGAGGTGGGTCAGACTCAGTGTCATACTTAGCTTCTTGAAGATTTTCCATGAAGATGCAGTTTGCATTGATGTCCTCTAGGTCTTCCAAATCATCCATAATAGCAAAAAAAATCATTTTCCTCAGCACTCAACTGCAACCCTTCTTCTGACTTCTGTGCTAACAGCATAGCTTTCTGAAGATATGCAGCATTTTTCTTTTTTGGCTTAGGAGGACAATTCATTGCCATGTGACCTACTCCTTGACAGTTGTAACACGTAACCTGATTACCCTAATTCACATTTCCATAATTCCCAACGACTGGAGCTGCAGCATTCCCATTCTGATTACCCATTGTTTTATTCCCAACATTCTGAGCCAACTGATTTCCAACATTCTGACCTATTTGATTACCCTGATACGGAACTTCCTGATTACCCATGTGAAATACAGTAGCATATCCCTGTTGATTCCCAATAACTCCAACCATTTGTCCTTGATGACCCATATTCACACCCCGACTGTGCAATTTGCCTGTTGCGAGTATTTGATGAAATCCTTTGGTTGTTGTTAGTTGGTGTGGAAAAGCGACCTCTAAATGCTTTAGTCCAAAAAGAAATGCAGTTGACAAAGCTTGTTCTTGTTCAGTTTAAAGATCAGTGATTCCTTGTTCCTGGTATTGTGGATACTGTTGTTGTTGACTGACTTGTTGTTCTTGTAGGTAGAATTGTTGTTGAGGGATAACAGTTTGTGGTTGTGGAGTGTATTGCTGCAAGTTGTTGTTAGTGGAAGATGATGAAGCTTGTTGTTGTGTATTCACTAGAGTTTGAGTCTTTGCAATTAGTGCCAATGGATCATGATTCTTTGCCAATCTTTCTTTCCTAACTTCATTGACTTCAGCTTGGTTTTCTTTCAGAAAAACATTGAGTTGATCAAAGTTCACCTGATGTAAGTCCTTTGTTTGGTTGACAATAGTGACATATCGTCCCCATTCTTCTGGAAGATTGTTGAGAAATTTGATGTTACTCACGATAGTTATGGGTGCCAACTTGTTTCTGATAAGCTCATTCATTAAAGTGCAAAACCTTCCATCGTAGGATTCAATGGATTCTCCTGGAGTAGATGTAAACTTCTCCCATGCAGTTAGCAGCTTGTTCTCCGTGTCTTGTTGACCAATTTATGTTCCATAACAAAGCCTTCTAACATGTTCCCACATATCGTAAGCAGTTTCACAGCTGTCTACTGCAGCAAAGATGTCTCTTGGCAACCCTAGTTGGATAATGTGAATTGCCATGTCATCTGCTTCGACTTGCTTCTGATCCTCTTCAGTGTATTCTGATTCATTTTGAGCACAAAAAGATGGTGGGACGGGAGGTGTTGCATCAGGATTTCCAGGGTCATGGACTTGTCGAGGCTGGAAGGGTCCATTTGTAATAGATTGAATCATGAGTTTTCTATTAGGTTTAGTCTTGATGTAGCGGCGCATACGACTTGTCCATTGAAGATATCCACCTTTGTCCAACATAGGAGGACGGTTTTCGGCACCGGCTGCATGAATGTCTAGTTGATTAGCCATTGATGAAGGTATTTGATGATAAAGTTGATGTAGGATCGATTCAACGATAAAGGAGTTGTGTTTGATGAAGATTAAGCTAGGTTGTTGTAGTGAAAATTTGGTCTAAAAACTTAAAAACCTCAATAACTTCTGTTCGGAGCGTTTTTAGGACTTGAAGGTTTAGTTCATTTGGCGTGCTAATCTCCTCGTTCTGACGGTCGTTTTGATGTCTGGAACGCTGAAAACGGAGTTACGGTTCAAAAGTTATGGCCGTTTGAAATTTTGCTCAAAATCTTACTCGTAAACTTGTTCTTAAGCGTAAGATATAGTGCTTATGCGTAGACTTCCTTATGCGTAGGATTCCTTAGGCGTAGGATACTTATGCGTAGACTGCTTATGCGTAGGATTCCCTTATGCGTAAACTCAATCTTACGCGTAACCTTTAGGCTTAAGCGTAAGCTTATGCGTAAACTTAAATGCTTAGTAGTAAGAAACCTTACGCGTAAGTGATAACTTAGGCGTTGAGTGTTACTCGTAAGCTTTTATGCTTATGCGTAAGTTTAGGATTAAAACCAAAATCTTTTACACTCGTCCAAGTGTAAAAGATATCCACAAGTCGAAGTGTTCCACAAACTTATCCAAGTGACGGAAGCACTGAGTAACCGTTGTAGCACGAAGATTTTTCACCAAAAGCTTATGCGTAGGATTTCACTTCCTACGCGTAGACCCTTAAGCGTAGAATTAGGGTTTTGACTTTTGCTTACGCGTAAAAATAGGGTTTTGACTTTTCTGTACTTGTTTTCTTACGCGTAAAAATGCCCAGTTTTTGCAAAAAAACACTACTTTTCAACCAAAAACACGTTTCCAAACTATTTATTTTGCACAAACTTCTTCCAAAACACTTAAAGATCAATAAAGTCTACAACTTTAACCTTAAAAACACGTAAAAATCAAAACTTTATGACAAAAAGCCCACGTTTTATGTAAACAACGCAACTTTATGAAAAGCTTTAACCAAAAAACATAACACAAACACTCCTAAACCATTGTTAGGTGATTGATATCAATTGTAGGACCTTAAATATATCAACCTTATCACGTTATACCAAACTTACCACACAAGTATACACGTAAAACACAAACACACCTTATGCGTAGAGATGAAAGAAAGATTAAGAAAGGTGGTGACTTGATGATGTTAGGTTATGCGTATATGTGGAGAGAAAACAAGATGAAAGGAAACTTGTATTACTTGAAAGAAAACATACACATACACACTCAAGCACACACCCCTCAAATGACCATTTGAGGGGTATTTATACTTCCTTACGTAATGCCCCTATGGGCTTGGGCTTGGGCTTCGATTGGACTTGGATTGGACAATAACTTACATAAGGCTAGCTTAACTTAACTATTAGCCATTTAGCTTAGCCCAATCCTCGAGCCCGTTGACTATTCTATCATGATATCTAACACACGTTACAAAGTTCCTAAATGTGAATGACCATCACTTCTATTAAATATTATCAAGGCTAAAAAGGTACTCATTTGTTTCTTTGAAGACCAGCTCACAATCTTATCACCCAAAAACTGAGCACCTCCTGACGTGTTTCGACGTGTATCTTGACACCCTGCATGGTCAGCATCTGCATAGGCTGTTAGTGACATACCGGTGTCCTTCGGGTACCAAAGTCCCATGTTGATGGTTCCTTGGAGATACCAAAAGACCTGTTTAACTGCTTTAAGGTGCGTTTTGCTAGGCTTAGCTTGGTATCTAGCACACATGCATACAACGAACAGAATGTCTGGTCTACTTGCGGTGAGGTACATCAGGGATCCAATTATACTACGATATTGAGTTTGGTCAACCATGATCCGTGAGTGGTCCTCATCCAGTTTAGTACGCTCCACCATGGGAGTGTCAACAAGGTCACAAGAATCAAATCCAAATCTCTTTAAGATCTGATTAGCAAATTTAGATTGATTGATAAACATGCCTCCAGGACTTTGTGAAATTTGTAAACCCAAGAAAAATGACATTTGTCCCATCATTGACATTTGAAATTTGGAGCCCATCTCCTTAGAAAAACGGTCACATTCATTGGGGTCAGTCGAGGCAAAAATAATATCATCAACATAAATTTGAACGTGAATTAAGTGTTTGCCTAACTTTTTGGTGAACAAAGTCGGATCAACTGCTCCTTTGCTGAATCCATTAGATACAAGAAATTTCGATAGCGTGTCGTACCATGCCCTTGGAGCTTGCTTCAAACCGTAAAGGGCCTTCTTCAAGCGATAGACATGAGTAGGATGCTTTGGATTCACAAAACCTTCAGGTTGGCTGACGTATACTACCTCTTTCAGACCTCCGTTAAGAAAAGCAGTCTTTACATCCATCTGATAGACTACCATGTTCTTACTAGCAGTGTTAGCCAAGAAGATTCTGATTGCCTCGATACGTGCAACTGGAGAAAATGATTCTTCAAAGTCAGTACCCTCCTCTTGACGGTATCCTTTCGCAACCAGTCGAGCCTTGTTCTTTAGCACATCACCATGTTCATCAAGTTTTTCTTTGAAGATCCATTTAAGAGCAATGATCATAGCACAGTTAGGAGCAGGTACTAATTCCCATACATCTAGTCAATCGAACTCATGACTTTCTTCTTGCATGGCATTGAACCAGCTGTCTTCAGTCATGGCTGTTTTGACGTCTTTTGGTTCGACCTTAGATGGTACGGAGTTGAAGAATCACCACAAGGCATCAGTTGCAAGTTTTTTATGAGTGGATACTGGACGAGAAGGGTTCCCAATGATGTTGTCCAATGGATGGTCATGTGTCCATTTTATAAGGTGCTCGTGTGGTTGTTGTTGAGGGACTGAAGTAGCATAGTTTGGATCTCCAGATGAAGATGGTTCTGAAGTTGGTTCAGGAGCAAATATGTTCTCAAATGGGGCATCTTCGGGAGTAGCAAAGGGGTTATCTCCATGATAGTTGCTAGAAACATTTCCATGAAGTACACTCAATGATTGAGGATTTGATGATGATTTTGAGTGATCTTCAGTAGGCGCTTCTTGACTCAGTGACACAGAAACTGAAGGGTTATCTACGTTGACTGGGTTAGGGACTGCCACTATTGATGGATTAGACTGATCATTAGTAATAGGTTCATAGTATTCATCAAACATCGGATCAAACAATTTCTTCAAATCTTCTTCAAAAGGAGGTACATATGGAACTGCAGGTGATGGATTCTATACAAGTGAGGAACTGATAGGACTACAAGATAAATGTTGAGATGCGGGTCCAAAACTTAATTTTCCTGGAGCCATTTGGACAGACAGCTCATCGAACGTGACGTGAATTGTTTCCATGATATCTCGGGTTCTTTTATTGTAGATTCAGTAACTTTCCTAAGTCTTAACTTTCCTAAGTCTTGACCACGACTAACACATATTTCTTCCCGTTTATGTGCATATTTCTGGTTTGGTGCATAACCAACAAAAACTCCAATGTACGCCTTAGCTCTTAACTTTCCTAAGTCTTGAACATCATTCGTTGGATAACATAAGGCACCGAACACACGAAGGAAAGACAGACCAGGTTTTCGGTTGTGGACAATTTCGTAAGGAGTCTTTCCATGAGAGGTGTGAATAAGGGAACGGTTTTGGTTGTAGCAAGAAGTAGCAATGGCTTCAGCCCAGAGAAACATTAGAACCTTTGATAAGATCAGCATAGTTCTTGCAGCTTCGACAAGAGTCCAATTTCGTCTTTCAACAACACTGTTCTGTTGAGGAGTACGTGGAACACTTCTTTGATGACTGATTCCAATGCTTTCATAGAACTGACTCAGTTCTTTTTTAACAAACTCAGTTCCATTGTCAGTTCGGATAATTCTGACAGTTTTATTAAGTCGAACCTGTAGTTGTTTAATAAGTTTGATGATGACATCTAGAGTTTCATCCTTTGACCTAAAAAACTTAACCCAAGTAAACCGAGAATAATCATCGACCACGACTAACACATATTTCTTCCCGTTTATAGTTTGCACTCTCATGGGTCCACACAAATCCATGTGAAGGGTATGAAGAACTTCCATAACTGAGTTTGCAGGTTTGGGTTTATGGGCATATTTCTTGCTTTTTCCCAATTGGCATGCTGAACAAAGATGATCTTTTTCATACTTCAATCTGGGTAATCCTCTTACGAGATCCTTTCGAGAAAAATCATTTATGGTTTCGAAGTTCAAGTGGTTGAAACAGCGATGCCATAACCATGATTTTGTTTTAGAGGCTTTAGATAACAAGCATATTGGAGAAGACTTCATCATATCTTCGATAGAGATGGTGTACAGGTTTGTTCCACATTTTCCTCTTAAAATTTCCACACCATCAAGTTCTCTAACAAAACAAGTATGTTTTCTAAAGGCCACTTCTAGATCAGAATCATAGAATTGACCGACATAAAACAAATTATGACCAAGACTTTCAACATAGTATACCTGTTGGAATCAATAGTATACTTGAGGGTTGGTTGTTCAATTCATTTCTATTTCACTTGCATACGCCTAAACCTTTCTATAGTTTTCTACGCATAGTGTTTGTATGAGTTGTTCAACCAATCTTTCTCCTCTCTACTCTTTCTATTGATGCTTGTGTTGTAAAACTTGTGACCTAACAGTGGTATCAATCGCCAAATAGTTGGGTGAATCGTGTTTGTTGTTTATGTGAGTTTCGGTCTTACGCGTAACAACACGTGATACTTTGGTTCGCTTAAAAACACATTTTTTACACTTTTTAATCCAAGATTCTTGTACTTTCAACGTTTTAAGGTGTTAAAATAACTGTTTTTGGCAAAAAGTTTCAAACTTTACGCGTGGATCATTGTTTTCTAGCTTGGTCTTGTACGTGGGTTTCTGTCTACGCGTAACGTGGTTTTAAGCTTTGGATCATCAAGTTTCACACTTTTGTGTTATCTTGGTGATATTGAGGCTATTTCATCACAAAAATCTGGTTTAGAAACATCTTTGGGCAACAATCACTTTTACGAGTAAGTTTACGCGTAGCAAAACCCTAAAACTACGCGTAACTTATCCTTTGTTTGATCTTCAGTTTTCGTGGTTTACTCCGTGTTTTCTTGCTTGGATAAGCCTGAAAATATGTCGACTTTGGATATCTTTTGCACTGTGATAGTGTGAAAGATCATTTGGGCAAAACCCTAAAATTACGCATAAGCATAAAGCTTACGCGTAGAAAATCCTACGCATAAAATTTATCTTACGCCTAAGCTTAGTCTTACGCATAAGGTAATCCTACGCCTAAGTTTTCTATGCCTAACTTCTTGTTTTACGCATAACTTTATTGTTTTCACCTTCCTTACGCGTAAGCTAAAACTACGCGTAACTCTTGCTGTTACGCTTAACTTTGGTGTTTTTACGCATAAGTGCTACTTGGTTTATTGTGATTTCTACGCCTAAGGATACTTCATCAACAAAGGTTCATTCGACTACAAAGATCCAATTTATAACACAAGTTTTTCAATATGTCACAACCACCATACTCTAACTATTTCCCTCACACTTACACTCAACGACAACAACAACTAAGTCCACAACATCAACAATGTAATCAACAACAAGCAATTTATCAACAACAATTTAATCAACAATATACTCCACAACTGGGAGCAATTCCACCACCACAAATGGTTCAACCACCACCAAGTCTTCAAGTTCAACCCTACACAAATGATTTCAATCAACATCCATCAAGGAGCGTTATGAAGGAACCCACTTGGTTTGCAAAGATGTGTGAACCTTTAAGCAGCCAACAATCAATTCATGAGGCTGGATCACTTGATAGACCTCCAATGCTCACTCCAGGAAACTACGATCAATGGGTAATTAGGTTCTTTAGGTTTTGTGATGTGAAGAAGTTACATGGAAAGTTCTTAAAGAAGGTTATCTTGGAAGGTCCATTTCAGATGCCTACTGTCATTGTACCCGGAGATCCAAATGCTAATCCATCAAGAGATGAACAATCAAACATTGCTACTGTTGCAGACCTGAATCCAAAAGAACTTCTACACTATGAAGCTGATGAGCTTGCAATGCAATATATCCTTTTAGGATTACCAAACCCAATTCTTTGAAGTGTTGATGCTCAAAATACTGCAAAGGCAATGTGGGAACATATTCATCTTCTTATGGAAGGATCTGCACTCAATCATGAGGATATGGAATCCAAAATTTACTTGGCTTATGAACACTTCATGATTGTATTTGGAGAGACACTAGAGTCTTATCATCATCGATTCTCAGACATCATAAATGATTTGGATAAACACAACATCATCATGCCAAGAATTGCAGTTAATACTAAGTTCCTGAGTAGTCTTGGTCCTGAATGGGAGAAGTATGTCATTTTTCTCCGTCAAGCGAAGAACATGCATCATTCTACATACGGATTGTTGTACGATTACTTGAAGCCTCATCAAAAGGAAGTTGATAAGGAAAGGATTCTCCATGCTCAAATTGCTTCCTCTTCACATCCGGAAAATCAACAACTTGCCTTGTATGCTCAAAACAGTTATCCTCCTCAACCAGTAACTCAACCAACTGCCACCATCACACCAAATGATCAATCACAGCAATCTCAACAAAATCAATTGGTTCCTTACAACAACAACAATGATCAGGCACTTTATAGTCAAGGTAATGAGGAATCCGATCCTTTCGAAGCATTGCAACAAGGATTTGTTATGATTGCTAATGCTTTTGGCCGTTATACAAACAAATCCAACAATCGCATTCGTTCCTCATCAAACATCAGGAATCAGGCTGTTGTGAACAATGGATGAGTTGAAGTTCAGAATCGTGGTTATGGTCGTCAGATGGGCGGTGGTCAAGGGTTTAATGCTATGGGTAAGAATAACAACAGAGCTCAAGTGGTGGAACAGGAAAATGCTCAGAATGGGTTGAATGGTATTCGATGCTAGAACTGCAATGAGAAGGGACACCTGGCTAATGCATGCCCAAAGCTGAGGACTAGGGGCAGTGCTTATCACAATGAGGCTTTACTTTTGGCTCTTAAGGATGAAGCTGGTGGAACTCTCACAGACAAAGAACACAGTTTTATGGCAGATGCAGACTCAGATGATGATATGGAGGACTTGCAGGCCAATGCAGCTATTATGTTGATGGCTAATATGCATGAGTTACACATGAGTGACACAGGCCTAGTGTATGACACTGATGGCTTGTCTCTGGTACCTGAACAAACTATATTTAACTCTGATCTAATATCTCCGCCAACATCTGAATCCGGCAAGGCTCAGAATGTTCAAAATGAGTCATCCACATCTCATTCCGACGATTTTCAATTAGACCCCGTAGTTACATTGGACGATCAAGATGACCTTATGGTTTCCATTGATAATCAAATTGACTCCGCGGTTATATTTGAGGATCTAAATAATGATCATGTTGTGACTCACGTTGAACACGCCGAACTTGTGCCTCGTCCAGATGTTGATCTGTGGCTTAAAAACCAACAATCCATAGTGGAAGAATGTCGTGCAGTAAATCAGGACTTGAAAAGTAAAAATGCACTGTTAACCAAGGATTTTGAATGTTTACAAAAGCAACTCAACTTTTTCAAAACTCAAGAAAAACATGAAAAAGGTATTGAAGCCGTCTTTGCTAAATCTCATCAAAATGAAAAATATTTAAAGAGACAGATGCGTGATCTAGCCGCTTCGAAGAATGCTTTGTTGTCTGAAATAGAACAACTGAAACATGAACATAAAAAGCAAAATAACGCTCTCATCTTGGAAAATCAAAAAGCTAAGGCTGAGTTGTTAACTTGTCAAAAACAGTTCTTTGCATACAAAAAGCATTCAACGAAACGAATAGATGATCATCTTGAAGAAATTATCAGCTTGCAAAACAAACTTAAAGAGTTTAAAACTGTTGTTTACAAACATGGTAAGTCGGTCACAACTATTGAAAAGTTTAATTTAAAACCCAATCCAAATGGATATGGACCAAATCTTGCTGATTACAAACCTAAGCTTTCAACCAAAGCATTCAAACCAAATCCTGAAGTTTCCAGTGCAGAATATAAAATTGATAATTCTGTTATGAGTGTTGTTGAATATCATCGTCAAGAGGAATTAGATGCAGAAGACGAGAGTCGATCAAAATTAGAAACTGTTGTTTACAACAAACCTTTTAACTATTCAAAACCGATCACTTTCGTCACACCAACGGATTCTTCTAACACACCAAGGATTATCATAAAAACGTCTGAGTCTTCTAATGTTAATCCCCAACCAGATTATGCAAAAATTTATGGTCCTTTACCTTCCATCAGTGAAGTAAATTCAAAACCTGAAAATCATAAAATTCTTAGATATTTTGACCTTTTCATGGCTGACCTCAAACGTTTACAACATGAGATAGAATATCATTCTGAAATCAAAGTTCAACACTTTCAATCGCCTCTGGCGCGAGAACAAAGAGACATTTTTCAGAAGGAACTTGGAGTGATGAAGGTCATTTTCGAGAAAACAGAAACATCTATTTCTAATACTAAACGTAAAAAGAAAATGTTGAGAAAAGATGTTGATCGACTCTTGAATGATGTTATCTGTGCTGATATCCATAATGTTGTGTTATTGAATTCTGTGTCATATGCATCTGATTATATCTCTGCTGATACTGTTGATAATGTTGTAACTGTTGAGAATACTAATAATGTTCTTCAGATCGAGTCTTTAAAAGTTGAAAACGAACGTCTCTTACACGAGCTTTCAAATGCAAAACGTCGTCTTCAATGGTGTCAAAAAGATTGTCAAAATCGTGAACTTGCTTTGCAAAACAAAATCCACCAGTTGCAATCAAACAATTTTAATCCAAAATCTGAGCAACTGGATGATCAAAACGTGTCTTTGAAATGTCAAATCTCAAAATATGAACAAGAACTTGTAAAAGTTAAACAGGAATATGGTGTCATATTTGATTTACTCAATAAGACTCGTCATGAAGCATCAAACGAACTTGATCACTATCTTGCACACACTAAAGAAGTAATGAATTTTGCTGGTAACATTCGTTCTGAAAATCAAGATTTGATTCACACTATCTTTAAGTTAAGAGAAATGTTAGGAAAGTATGAACTACTTCCGCCTACCGTGATTAAGATCATAACACCAGTAACAATTAGTAATCGGGAACCTAGAATGCCTACTGCCAAAACACAAGTTGCTAACGTGCTTCCTTCTACTGAAACATGAATAGTTGCCTCTTTTCCAAACATCCACACTTCACAGCCTAGGAGCACTACATCGAAGAATAGGAAGTTGCGACCTAAGAAAAGATCAATAAGGAATGCTCAAGTAGAAGAACACCCTAGGACTATGAATAAGACTCACGTTGCTTCCACTATAAATATTGGATCTGGCAAATGTAATAGAAATAGTGATGTAACGAATGCTAAACCATTAAGCACTTTTGATATTCAGTCTGATGCACCTTGTGTTATTTGTCGTAAAAGTATGAATACTGATTGTCATGACAAATGTGTTGCTAAAGCTATCATCTCTCGTTTAAGGAATCCTAAGAATCGGAATACCTCTAGGACCACTAATCATTCTAAGTCTGTGCTTGGTAGACCGCCCTCTTTAGATTCTACGAACCGCATTGATGTCCCTGTAGCTCCAGTTTCACCTCCTAGGAATGTAGTACCACCTAGTGCATTCACTAAGACTAAAGCAAATACTAGTTGGAGATGGCAGAAATGGATATATAACACACTAGGATTTAAATAGATGCCTAAAGTTATTGATGTGTGTATGTCTACTATAACTGCTCCGGAACCCTCTAACATTTCGGGTTTCACATCTACTTCTATTCCATCTGTGTCGTTTGTATGTAATGCAGGTGATACAGATCATTCTCTGGATTGTTGATAGCGGATTTTCCCGACACATGACATGCAACCTTAAACTGTTATCAAACTTTATTGCAAATTTCATTGGCACTGTCAAATTTGGGAATGATCACTTCGCAGCTATCATGGGCTACGGAGACTATATCAATGGGAACATCGAAATTAGCAGGGTTTATTATGTGGAAGGCCTCGGTCACAATCTGTTTTCAGTAGGTCAGTTCTGTGATGGAGATTTGGAGGTTGCTTTCAGGGAGAAATCTTGTTTCATTCGTTATCTACAAGGAAACGACCTTCTGTCTGGCTCGCGTAACTCAAGTCTTTACGCTATCTCTATGCAAGACATGGTTGCTTCATCTCCCATCTGCTTACTTTCAAAGGCAACATCAACAAAATCCTGGCTATGGCACCGTCGTCTCTCACATTTAAACGTTCAAACTATAACCAATCTTGCTCGACACAAACTAGTTGAAGGTCTCCCAAGATTCCGGTATTCTAAAGATCACCTTTGCTCAGCCTATGAACAAGGGAAAAGCACTCGTGCTCATTTTCCTTCAAAGGTGGAACACAGCTCTCAGCATGTGCTTCATCTTCTTCACATGGATTTGTGTGGCCCGATGCGCGTGCAAACGATCAATGGCAAACGCTACATCTTAGTAATTGTTGATGACTATTCACGATGGACTTGGGTCTACTTTCTTCGAAGCAACGACCAAGCTCCACAAATGATCATCACCTTTCTCACGAAAATTCAAGTTTAGCTCCGGAACACCGTCCGCCAAATAAGAACAGACAAAGGAACTGAATTTGTTAACCAAACTCTTCGAGAATTTTATGAGAAAGTGGGAATTGAGCATCAGACATCTATTGCACGTACACCAGAACAAAACGGAGTTGTTGAAAGACGAAACCGAACGTTAGTGGAAGCTGCAAGAACAATGTTAATCAATGCTAAACTTCCAGATTACTTATGGGCAGAAGCTGTATCAACTGCATGCTATACTCATAATCGTTCAATGATTACTAAACGCCACAACAAAACACCTTTTGAGCTTCTCCATAACCATAAACCGAATGTCAAACACTTTCATGTATTTGGATCCCTTTGCTATCCGAATAATGATCGTGATGATTTTGGAAAACTCAAAGCCAAAGCTGACATTGGAGTCTTTATTGGATATTGTGAAAATTCTAAAGGTTACCGGATCTGGAATCGTCATACAAAGCAGGTTATGGAAACGATTCATGCTCATTTTGATGAACTTACGGAAATGGCTTATAAGCATAACAGCTTGGAACCCGGTTATAACCGCTTAAATTTCCCTCAAACCCCATCATCAGCTGATCAAAGCCCCCAGCTCACTCGTCAAGAAATGGAAAGGTTATTTGCTCCACTGTTCAGTGACGATATTGATGAACGTGCTCCAGGTGTATCCGTTGTTTCCGCTGCTCAACCTGATACTACTCTTATACCTGATACACCTGCTACAACAACTACTGTTGAAGAAGCACCACCAGTTGACTCCACCACAACAGTTGAACAAACCGCTTCCAACAATGATGAACCGTCTGATGTAATGAAGTACCCCCACCTGCAGATTTTGATCCAAATGCGTTCTTTAACCCGTTTGCTAATGAAACGGCTACACCTGATGTCACGGAATCATCAACAAACCATTTGAATCCTCAGAATCTGCACAATGTATACCAACATCAACCCTCTACACATCGATGGACAAAAGACCATCCTCTGTAAAATATTATTGGCAACCCGAATCAACCAGTCGTTACGAGACAACGTCTTCACACAGATGGTGAACATTGCATTTATGCACTCACAGTCTGCCAATCTGAGCCTAAAAACATTAAAGACGCAATGACAAAAGACAACTGGATTGAATCCATGCAGGAAGAACTCAACCAATTCAAACGTCTTGAAGTATGGGAACTGGTTGAAAGACCAACAGGGGTCTACGTCATTCGTCTTAAATGGATTTGGAAGAACAAATTGGATGTGGAAGGGAACGTCATCAGAAACAAGTCACGTCTGGTGGCTAAGGGTTATCGACAGGATGAGGGTATTGACTTTGAAGATTCATTTGCTCCGGTTTCTCGTCTTGAGGTTGTTCGGATATTTCTTGAGTTCGCGGCTCATATGAATATGACGGTCTTTCAAATGGATGTCAAAACTGCGTTTCTAAATGGACAACTGAAAGAAACGGTTTATGTCAGCCAACCAGAAGGATTCGTTGATCCTGAGTTCCCGAACCATGTCTACAAACTAAACAAAGCTCTGTATGGTCTCAAACAAGCTACTAGGGCATGGTACGATAAGCTATCATCTTTCCTCATTGCTAATAATTTCACCAAAGGTTCGGTCGACCCTACTCTTTTCATTAAATATCACAGGGCACATATCTTAATTGTTTAAATTTATGTGGATGACATCATTTTTGGGTCTACACATAAAAAGTACTCAATCGCTTTTGCAAAACTAATGAAGAAAAATTTTGAAATGTCCATGATGGGTGAACTTACGTTTTTTCTAGGACTGCAAGTTCATCAATCACCCCGTGGTATTTTCTTTAGTCAGTCCAAATATGCCCTTGAATTGTTAAACAAATTTGGAATGAAAACCTGTGACACTTATGCCACACCAATGACTCATACCAAGAAGCTAGACGATGATTTACATGGGAAATTAGTGGACCCTACATATACCGAAGTATTATTGGGTCTCTTATGTATCTAATAGCTAGCCGACCTGACATTGTCTTTGCCGTTTATCTCTGCTCCCGTTTTCAGTCAAGACCAACTGAAACCCACCTCTCTGAGGCTAAAAGAATCCTCCGATACATCAAGGGAACCATTAACTTGGGGATCTGGTATCCGAAGGATTCTGGTTTTGAACTAATCGCTTTTTCAGATGCTGATCACGCAGGATGTTTAGATTCACGGAAAAGTACTTCAGGAGCACTACAATTTCTTTGTGATAAACTGTTGTCCTGGTAATCGAAGAAGCAGGATTGTACATCACTGTCCTCAACCGAAGCAGAATATGTAGCCATGTCGGCATGTTGTACTCAAGTCATCTGGATGAGAACACAACTCAAATACTATGGTTACGTATTTGACAAAATCCCGATGTACTGCGACAATCGGAGTGCTATTGCGATCTCGTGCAACTCAGTTCAGCATTCGAAATCAAAGCACATCGATCTTCGTTATCATTTCATCAAGGACCACGTGGAACAGGGTACAGTTGAATTATACTTCGTGGGTACAGAATACCAATTGGCATATCTACTTACCAAAGCCTTGCCTCCCGCTAGGTTTAATGAGTTGGTCCACCGGATTGGTATGCGGTGTTTGACTCAAGAGGAATTGGATGAACTCTTAAAACAATCTTAAAAACCTGTCAAACACCAAAATATCTTTCGTAAATAATTTTTCAAAAACAAAATACAAAAATAGAAAATCAGATAAAAAAACAAAAATATTCTTCTATCTATATTTCTTTAAACATGGCAAGTACATTTCTTCCGTTAACACTTAAATCTTTCAAAATTCAGTATTTTTTCGATCAAGTGTTGAGGGGGAGAAAATAAATTCTTAACTGTTTCAAAATAACAGTGTACTTGCATGTTACCTTATCCCGGTTGTTTCTTTAATATTGGTGGTCACATTTTAGGTTTCTGACACTCCTCGGACTAAAATTTATAACCTTTCATTATTTCTTAAGTCGAGGTGGAGTGTCGTCAAAGTTACTTCCAAATATCTTTCGTTTGGTAACCAAAATGGAAGTTAAAAGGCTTTGAATGAAAATGGAAAAGGTGGAGGGACTGAAAGTGTCAAAAGCTTAAAGTTATTTTTAATAAAAACACTCCACCAACCTCATTTATTTCATCACATTTATTACACAACCAAACTCATCCTACGCCTAAGAATCGTTCAACAAATCCGTGTTTTGGATCATAATTTCGTAAGTGGTTTAATGTTTCTTACATGTTTTCAAACAATGGTTTTGATTTTTACATAAATCCAACGGTCAAAATGTTGTATATGCTTGATTTTGTGTTCTATGCATATGCGTATGAACACATGATTATGATTGTGTGTTTGTGGTTAAAAAAATAGTGTCAAAACGTTTCTATTACATCAATGATATCATTTTTATCCTCAAAATGCACCCAGAAACACGAATTGATTGAATTTGGAAAACTAGGGTTTATGCGTGGTTTGGGCTGTTTTCATATGTGAACGTTTTTGGTGATAAATATTGTTGTATGAAGTTGTTTTCAATATGAATTGATCATGTTTTAACCCAGAAATTATCCAGAAACACTAACTGCTTAAGAATTGAACTTTAGGGTTTAATGTTCTTCACATTTGGGTACTTTTGATTCACTACGAATTTGGTGTTAAAACTTGGTCATTACACTCACATAACATCTTAGACTTACCAGAAAAATTTTGGTGCAATTTCCATGGCTAGATTTCTTACGCGTAATTCTTGAAACTAGGGAAGTTCTACGCACAAGGTTTTTACGCATAAACTGTTTGATAAGCACTCATGCCATGATCTGTTATAGAATGAATGTAGGTGTTTATATTGATGCTATGATGATTTTATTTCAGGTTTGCAATACGTAATAATCAAAATCAAGGTTATTGAACATCTACGCATAAGGATCACCTTATGCGTAGAAGGTTATGCGTAAGAGAAATCTTACGCGTAGCGTTTACGCGTAAGGTTCTACAAAGGGACTACGCGTATCCTGTAAAGGATATGCGTAAACAGTGACCTCTACGCATAAGGTCTACTCTTACGAGTAAGCCTTACGCGTAAGGTTTTATATACGCCTACGCGTAAGCTTTACGCATAAGGTCCCCTTTTCCTACGCGTAATATTTCTTACGCGTAAGTAAGGATCCTACGCGTAAGCTTTCATCTACGCGTATACCTCTCCTGTTTACGCATAAGCTACCATTTCTATGCCTAAGCCTTGATCAAACCTCCATTATGAATTGTTACGCGTGCAAACTTGTAAATAAATAAATCATAACGTCACGAAACCAATAATGTCACTAATAAGCTTAAATGTGTAATGTGTTGTGAAAAATATGTGATAACATAAACTTTTAAAACCTAAAGTTAACTAACTCACAAAAATTATCACGATGTTATTAGACTATTGGACAAACAAGTGACTTTGGACTCGTAACAATCATAGACATAGCACATTCAATAATTAGTCAATAAAACCTTCTGTTGACTAACATTATGTCTTTCGATATGTTGGTTCTTTTGGCTAAATGTGTTTCAGATCACGACATGGAAGCTCAAATGAAGGTGGATGCACCAAACGTTCTCACCATTGCTGATATCTTCCCTCATGGCTATCCAATGAAGATTGGAAAGAACAACCTTCGTGTTGACTTTGAAACCCTCACCTGTTCAGAATCTTCTTGTCTCATTTCTGTTGATATTCTGAAGGACCATCCTTATCAGAACATGCTCTCCAACTCTGCTACTGTTCCGGAGATCTACATACATCAATTCTGGAATACAATGCAGATGATCAAAGGACAGAATGTTGTGACGGTGACGCTCAATCACAAGCAACTCACCATCACTCTTGCAGACTTAAGGGATGTCCTCCTCATTCCTGACATCTTACCAACTGAATTCTTTGCTGCACCTACTGAAGAGACTGTCATGCAATTTTTGATTGATATTGGGTATGACGAAGCCTCAGGGGTTATTAATAAGCATTCTCACGTGGATCTTAAAAACATTCCTCAGCCTTGGAGAACCCTTTATATCATCATCATAAAATCCATTTCTGGTCGTGACAGCGGCTATGAGCATCCCAAGCTCGTAGAACTGCAAATCTTTAGGGCTCTGATCAACATGAAACACATCGAAGTTGAAGCTCTGATATGGGATGACATGATAACATTCCTCAAAAAGCTTGGCTCAAAGATTCCTAATATCAGATATACAAAACTGTTGATCTAAAGAGCACTTGGATACAACCCTGATATCCCCAAAAGAATCAATGACCCCGATAATCTTGACGTGTTTTCCGAACCCACTCTAACAGTCAGATTTAAGGAGACAACTACCAAGAAACAAGGTACTGTGTTGCCGGATCTCCTTCTCTCAGATGAAGTCAAACAACTCTACTATTATAAAAGATATATGGCAGCTGTGAAAGAGAACAAAGTTGGCTTTCTTGATGAAAAATCTTCTGGTACGCCTACAAGAAAAACCAGAAGAGGAAGTGCAGGAAGTGCTGCAAGCACTGAGAGTCAGAGGAAGTTTCCCAAGAGAAATCCTCAACGCAAAAGGAAAGTTCCTTCTAAGGAAGCTATTCCTATTCCCATTCCAAAGCTTGAACCACAAAGAAAGCTAACCCATGAGGACTCGGAGGGTACTGCATCAGATGAAGAGATTTTCTACCCTGAAACAGCTAAAAATGACACTACAACGGTACCTAAATCTCCAAGTCCACCAGAAGATACAGGCAAAGGGAAGACTCCAGTGATTGAGCATGCTAAGAAAAGCTCAGAAGAAGAACCCATTGATGAGCAAAAGAAATATCAAAGGAAGTTGAAGGAACTCAGACATAAACATCTTGCTGAAGCATTTGTAAAAGATCAAACTCGTGGCCCCGGAGGTTCGAGTGGTGGTACTCAAGCCACACCAGTTCTTGATGCGGTTAATCAACCCGATAAGAGAACTGGTGCTACCACCACCCACGAACAACAACAACGGCAGACTGAGGACCCCATCAACTTTGATACTGAGGAACCATAAACAGAAAAGACTGAGAAAACAACTGCTGATGATACAAAGATTGATGAAACGGACGATTATGATCGTCTTCTTCTAGACAGTCCCACTCGTTCTAAGGAGGAAACTTCTGAACCACTGAAGGATCCGGAGTCTCCTCACATCTCATCATCCTCGGATTCATCTTCTCACTCCTCACCACCACCATCAAAAAGATCAACCAAATCAACATCCAAATCAGTGAAGAAGCCAACTGCCTCTTGGATTTCTCAAACTAAGACACGAATCGTTAAAGCTGTCAAACAGGTCAGAAAGAAAGACGTGCTCTACAAGAAAATGAATTTCTTCGCTGATTATATACAGTATCTTCATGATGAGAACGACAAGATGCAAGTTGAAATGGAATATGTCCAGAAGCTCATGAAAGATGATCTTCAAGGGAATATGGACGATATGATCAAAGGATACACTCACAAGTTCCTTCTTGACGTAGTTCCTAAACTGACTAAGGAGATGTACACCAGACAACTTTATCCGAATCTTTTGCAGTTGGCCAAGCAAACCATGAAATCAACTCCAATAAATGTAAACATCAATCCAGTTGAACCCACAATCTTCTCAGATGATGAATTGGTGAACCGGCTAGTAGCACAAATGTCGAAACGCTCTACAACATTTGCCTCCTACGAAGGTAAATTGTTTGAAGCATTGCTGGAATACCAACTCAGGTCATCATACAGAGAAGAACCTGAAAGGCCTAAACGTCCAAGAGACGACGAAGACAAAGATAAGGATAAGGAAAACGAGCCCAAACGCCCGAAGAAGTCTGGTGAATCATCTTCTATGCAACCTCCACCCCAACGGACTCTAGATCAACAAAGGTCTCCTCCTCGCTCTTCTACTGAAAAACCTCAGGATTCTTCTGAGTTACCACCCCAGACTCAGAAAACCGGTGATCACTTTGAGTATACGGGTGGTGACTGATAAGTGTGTAAATACTCATCATTTTTGGTCAAATCTGAACTGCAAAACGTTTAAAAATGCTCAGAAATGCATCAAAATACTGAAAATATTCCAAAATTGCATTTTATATGTTTCAGATGCAAAATGTTTAAAATCAGATGAAAAATGAGCTAAATTTGCATAATTGGCAGTTTCAGTCCCCCAAGTTTCAAAAATTGTCAGAAATAGTCCCTGAGCACATAATTTCAAAAGAAAAATCACCAAAGGTCCTTTTAAAATCATAAGTTGTCAAAATTAGTCCTTTGGTGAAAAATGTCAAAAGTTTTGAGAAATTACAAAATCGGTCCTTCAAGTTTGAAAATTGGCAAAAATGGCCCCTGGAAATTTGAAAATGTCAAGTTTGGTCCTTGTATTATTAAAACTTGTCACTTTTAGTCCTTGGAGCAACTTTGCAGAATTGGCAGAAGAGGTCCTTGATATTTCAGAAATTACACATTAGGTCCTTGTCACTAAACCCTTTAATACACCTTTTGGACCTGCCATTACCTGTGACCCCTGCCATAAACCAATTGGACCCTTCCATTTTGGACCCTTTCCATTTTAATAATAAACCCGGTCAACCAAATGGTCAAACAATCCCAGCGCGCCAAAAAGTCCTTCTTCTCAACTGCTTCTCTGCAACAAGCTAACACCCATCCCCCCTCCCCACCTTCACTCTTCCATGTCCCCCCACCTTCAACTACCTTCCAAATTGCATTTAATGCTCATCCCCCCCCCCCCTCACTCAACCTAACTGGCTAATACTTGTTTTGGCGCCAAAATTCAATCCAAGGGCCAATATCTCTCCTATCAATCCAATGGCCAAGAAAAAGGTGGGAAACAATCAGAGTGGAAAGAGAAGAAGATTGGAATATAAAAGAAAGCAAGAAGAGAGAAGAAAAGAGTAGATTTTTAGTTTAAAATTTTCCTTATGTCGTTTTTCTTATTAATGTCTTAGATTAATTTAAAAGTTGTAATATTTTGTTCCTAAGTGTTGAACTCAAGTTACATTTTCAGTATAATCAAGTTTTAATCATTAATTCCAAAGTTTCATCTAGTTTCATATTTGTGAATTACTGTTGAATATTTCAGTTTAAAATTCTTACACCCAAGCTTCAAATAGCTTGTTTATCAGTTTCAATAAGCTTATACAAGCTTTTCATAGCTTTTTGTAAGCTTGTATTCAAGTTTCAAGCAGTTTTGGAAATTGGTCAAAGGAAGTCAAACTAGGGGCAAAAATGGTCTTGGAAGTGGATAATGGTGTAGCAGTGCTGGATGTGGGTTGATTCAGGTCTATTGGGTTGATATACTTAGGATAGTTGGTTCATTGATTACTGAATTCAAGCCACAGTGGCTAGGACATTTGTAAGTTAATTTCAAGCATTTTTGTATAATCTGCACTTGTGGTTTATATTTGGTTAACTAGAATCAGTTTTAATATATGCTTAAGTTAGTTTAACAGTTGGATTAATTTTAAGTTCAAATCAGTAGGATTTAAGGTGTGTTTGGAATTGCTGTCAAATCTGTATTAGAGGTGTGTTCAGTAGTTGATACTTGTTGTGTTATGTTTGTTTAGCTCAAATTAACTCATATCTGTCTTTAAATTGCATCTGCAAACCATATTAGTCAAAATCTCATGTCAACTGTCTTAATCTCTTCACTGTTGAGATTTTGCAAAAACAAAAACTTGATTTGTGTTCAAATATCATAGACAAAGCTTGCAGTAGCTTCATTTAATCTTATAACATCATTTTCAGTTGGGAAATCAAGCTCAAAGTTCAAATAAGTCAACAATACAAAACTGCTTAAAAAGTCAAAAAGTTGAAAAAGTCATTTTGAGCCCAAATGGAGTGATTTTTCTTGGATTCATTTCTGAGCCAAACTTAGTGAAATTTTGGGTTTAAAAAGCTCAACTGGTCCATTTTCTTATTAGCATTTTTTTACATTTTTGTGAATTTTTTATAAGTCTCAAGCATGCTTGTCAAAATGTATCTACATGCCCTGTGCACAGGGACTTGAACTGCACAGGTTTTGTGCAGTTCTTGCAGCCCTTGCACAGAGCTCAAGAGAGCTTATCCAGGGCTCTAATTTGGTATTTAAGTACTTAGCCAGGTCCTCTTGAGGTTCCCACTTTTGTTTTCTATTTTCTAGCTTATTAGGTGTCTTATTCTTAAGCTGCAAGTACACCCCTCCAACTGTTTTTGCACTTGAAATCAAAATAAGCCAAATCTGTGTAATCAGCTATTCAGAGGTTAAAAACAGTTAAGATTAGTTGCATTTAAGTACTTATAGTATATTAGAGCTTCTGTAAACAGTTGGTGCTTATTGGTTTTCATTTGGCTTATTTCAAGTGCTTATTTATAAGCACTTGCCTAGCAGTTTCATTTTCTTGTACACAACCCCAGTTTTTTATATTTTTCCTAGATTCTAAATATTATTTTAAGCTTATCTTGAATTTTTCAGATTTTTATAGGTCAGTTTCGTATTTTTCTCCATTTTAATTAGTTTTTAAGCCTTTTTAATTAGCATTTAATACAAATAATTCAAAAAAGGTTCAAAAAAAATAATTTTTCATTTTTCTTAAGTTAAGATAAATATAAAAAGCGAAAAAAATATTTTTCCAAATTTTTCTTAGTTAAATTTGTATTTTTAAGCAATTTAAGTAGTTTTAAATAGTTTTTAATTCCTAGAAAATACAAAAATATTCAGAAAAATACAAAAATAGTTTTGAAAATTCTCTTTTGTTATTTTAGATTTTTCCAAGTCATAAATTTATTTTTCTAGCTTTATTTCATATTTTCTTGTATTTTAGGTTAATATTAAATAGTTAAAAATAGTTTTTAATTAATAATAATTAATTTAATAGTTATAAAAATAATTTTCTTTTTCTAAAAATTTTCTTTTACCATTAGGTTTGTAAAAATATCATTTTCATATTTTTAGGATTAATACTGCTTCAGTTTCACATTTTCTTTTGTACGTCGCGTAGTTTTTAATTAAGTTTTATAAAAACATAAAATCAAAAACATCATTTTGCAAATAGTGATAGCGTTTATTTAATATTTTTTATCTTTTTAATTTTCTTTAATTTGCATTTAAGCCCCTGTGGTTTATGTACTTTTTCTATAGTTATAATAATTCAAACCCTTTTTCTGTTCAAATCTCTCGATCACTATTCGTTTGGTGATTCTTCGCATAGCTCGCTGGGACATAACGACCCGGGGAAACACTATACTCCCAAGATCTTCATTGCATTGGTGTCTGAGCTGTTTTAAGTTTCTTACAGTTGGCCATTCACAAGTGGTCAGCTTGCGTGAGAAAACTTGACGGTTCACCACCGATCAGTGACGAAGAGGAATTCCATGAGCCCTAACAACAACCCGCCTCTCCCGATAAAGTTAAGAAACCAGATCTTCATCTAGGTCTAAGAAAAAGAAGAAGAAGGCGCCTAAGGCTGACGTCGTATCATGGCTAGACGAAGATGACATAGAGGAATACGACTGGTTTTCTACACTAGTTAACTCTACTCCCTACCCACCTGAAGGTCAAGATCTGGAAGACGGTAGTACATTGGAACATGCTAAGTTCTTGCAAGAGAAATTCCGTGTGAAAAAGATGACGAAATCTGAGTTGAAGCGAATCAAGAATGAAGCATTTCAACTGCTCAAGGACAGCTCGGAAAGTGCTATTGAAGTTGAGTATCATCTTGATAATATAGCACGAGCTATGTCTAACAACATGGATTGGCTCAACCCTGAAGCAAACATCGACTTCACCAAACGGGACAACCCTCCATATTACACCGACTGGTCTAAACCTCTACCAACAATTCGCCAACCAGATCAGCCTAGGATTCCATTCCGATATTTCTTCAACAAAGACTTGGAATTTCTTCTACACGGTGGCGATGGTTCAAGGAAATACGCTACATCTCTGACACTTCCATTCCCGGCAGCCATATACTCTAACTGCATAGCCATCGAGGAAAGAGCTAACCACATGTTCTCCAACAATGTGGAAGTATATGACCGTGATGCATTGTATGGGATTCACCATTGCCCGGAACGTCGACGAATCTACTACAGAAGCTGCCAGGTTCAGAAGTCTCAACATGAAGTGTTCAGTACTAAAGCAATCGTGGCTGTTAAACATGTTGATCTTTCGTCTAAATGGGACTACACTTTCCTCAAGAATATCGTGGTCAAAAGGCAAGACAAAAGGGATTATGCATTCTCTGAAGCGGACTTTGAGAATTTGTCTATCAACGACATTGAAGACATGTACCTTGCCAAAGTGCAGGGTCGCATGAGACAATTCTCGACTGAAGTGCAACGTGAATACATCAAGTCCTTGCTTATCTTCATCAGAGGAATAGTAATCAAAGAACATGTAGAAGATCTCCAGCTTGCAGTTGAATCATATCAGACCCGTGTCATATTCACTCTACCACAACTAGATCTTCCCGACATCAACCAGCTTTCACAATACACCCTCATCAGCAAACCATTCAGCGTCGTTTATCGCAGTGAACTTCAACGAAATTGCTTGATGGCGTGTAGAGAGCTTCACAAATTTGGGGATCACACATTGAAGAAGGTTAGGGATGGCTTAGCTTATCGGTTGAAGGCGATACATGAAGGCATTGGGTCTCCAAAGCGATGGAATTCTTAAGACAGAAGGGATGTGAAGAGGATCATCACTATGATTGATGAAAGGTTGTATCGAAGGGATCAGTTCAGAACATTAGAGAGCTTTGTAGGTGGTCATCCCAGGATTTCTCTCGCCGGCTATCAACGCCCTGTTCGCATTCCTGGCAAGCTTGATGGACTTCCTGGTACCCCTTGAACTGCTTCTATTTCATAATATTTTGGATGTGTGATTTAATTATGACGATGGCTTATGCATACATAACAGTGTACAACCCGTTCTTGTCAAGAAAGGACCCTGTGGTACGCTTCAGTGCCACAATCCTCACATAAGGAGCGAAAGCTTCTTACTTTTGAGTAAACCTTATCAAACCTTTCACTTTTCAAAGGTTTTACTCAAAAGAACAAGTACTTCCCCGTATGATTTTCAAAACCTCAACCGTTTATATCACTTGTTGAGGGAGAGTATTTGAGTTAAAACTTTGCTCACAAATTGTTCACAGTGGTCATCTTCCCGCAACACTCGAAATGGTCATATTTATTCTCAACTTTTCAAAAATAACATTTTATATGCCATTTTTGAGGGGGAGAAAATTATGTGATAAGAAATATGTTGTGTAAATGCAAATGAATCTTTGTGCTATAGACTTAACCAACGAATTGACGATACTTAACTGTTAGTAACTCGAAAAGACTTGTCCGGGACGGGTAATAATTTCAAGCTAGTTCGCTAGTGATGTAAACGTGTCTCGCAAAGGACTTGTCCGAATAGAATGTACCATTCGAGAAACTCTTGGTAGACATGAACTCTGATGGGTTTGACAACCTTTCGAGGTTTGTCTACACCTTCAAGGTAGTTATTAGAGCTAGTTGTTACCTAAAACCTGACAATGTAACTCTTTAACTATGCAACGTAACCGTGTCTCGCGGGAGATTGTCTATCTTGAGTTGATCATTTCAAAAGGTGCGCGCTCTTTCCTCACTGTGCAGATTTCTGTAAAAACTCTTAAGCACATGTGGAGGGGGAGTATTTCTGCAAAAGATCAAGCTCTTACAGTGGTACAAAATGTTTTTCAATCATAACCGTTGTGAGAGATTTTCTTGAAAATTGGTTTTATGGCAACATAGGTTAGTCATGGAGTTATAAGGTGACTAAGGTTAGGAATAACCGTCCTATGATCCGCCAGAGCCGGAGGGATCTACCCAAGGACATCACAAATAGTTAGTACTTAGAAGTCCTTAGGTACGATTATAAAAAGGAGATAATGAAAATCGGAGAAAGAAGGAGTTGAAGAATTAAAAAGAAATGCAAAGAAAAGGGTGAAAAGAAATAGCCCTCCAAATTATTCAACTTAGGGCAGACACCGGGTTCAATTCATATGCTACTGGTTGTCACTTGATGACGCCGGTATTGAAGAATAAAAGCCGTCATGGACCAAGTGACGCAGGCACTAAACCTTCTTAGCCACTCAAGTTTCTCTCAACAGAAGCTTGTTTCATTCTCACAGGGAACCCTACATAATCTATTGGCTTTCTCTTAGAGATAGCTGGTATTGAAGAAGGAGACCCTCTCCCTAGTCTCCGCTCAGGAAAACCAAAATGCACTATTGCGTCTAGAGCCACGAGATTCATCAAAAGATCTCTTAGGTACACTTGACATTTCATCACTTGTCGTTCAACAATAAGAACGTCAGTGGTACGTTATCGAGTCCTTCACAGATCTTAGCAATTTGTCGAGAACATTTATGAGAGGTTCAAAATAGTGATCCTCAGTGATTGAATGGAAACTCCTGCCAGGTCAACATCAAACAGCCCTGACAGCAGGTCACTTCGGTAACTCCCTGTGGATTACGCTTAGTTTGTCTCAAATGGTCTACAGTCGTGAGGTGATGCTTCGGTGTACCTCAGCGACTCATCTGAACTGTAGGTGTACTTCGGTACATCGCGTTATCTCACTTGTGGGACTCCAGTTCAGGAACGGCCTTTTGTAAGAATTAGAGTTGTGTTTTCACACTATGCTGTTAACACTCTCGAAGTTCAAACTTGTAAGTGCTGGAATCCGCTTATTACTAACCGTTTTTCAAGTTTTCTTCTTATGGAAGCTCTGGAGCGGAATGATCGTGTAGATTCTTCACATGCTCATGCCAACATCATCACTAATGGAAGTTCTATATAAAAGCAACACAAAAGTCAGAATGATTCTTCGTCAAGCCAAAGAATCTACAAAGTTAAAGACTTAAAGAACTTCATCAGTACTGAAAACCAACGTCAAAGAGCGTGTGAGCATGTTGAAGAATGACGTGGAGACACTGGAGCAGCGAAGCAGACCTGAGGCAGACTTGATGCAGACAACAACACCATACTATCACTACCATCACAAAGAACGATGATCAAATAACAAAGTTAAAGATGACGTCAAAGCAGAACTGTTCAAAGAAGACAATTTCTCTACACTGGGGAGATTGTTCAAATCAAGGCAATTCTTCTCACAAGAAAGAAGAATGTCAGAAGACGTCAAAGCTACTTTTACATCAACGCCTTCACCGTTCATATTCATGCATCACCAACACTTAGGGGGAGATTGTTGGAATCACTCCTAAACCTAATTCAAGTGTTAGTGATTCATATGTAATAGTTAGCTTAATTATGGCCTTTACGTTTGTTATTAGCTTAAGCTTATGTAGAAGGCCCATGAGCTTAGGCCCATGTCCATTAAGGAAAGGAAGGGAGTAGGAGTGTTGCCCTAGCTCCCCTTCCTATAAATACTCTTGTATAACCCTCACTTGAGGGTTGGTTGTTCAATTCATTTCTCTTTCACTTGCATACGCCTAAACCTTTCTTTAGTTTTCTACGCATAGTGTTTGTATGAGTTGTTCAACCGATCTTTCTCCTCTCTACTCTTTCTATTGATGCTTTTGTTGTAAAACTTGTGACCTAACAATACCCGGGAAATTACACTATCACCAACCACATAATCTTCATAACCCATAATTGCCCCAAAATGGTCGTTCCCGAATCTAATAGTCCCGATAAATTTACTCATGAAGTTCATGAGCCGTGAGCGATCTCCAGTCATATTCTTGGAACAGCCTGAGTCCAGGTACCACAGAACAATTTGAACGACCTGCAGTTGAACACAAACAAGTATGGATGACTGTACAGTTTGGATCCCCATGCGAGAATGGGTTCCACTTGGTTAGAAAACGAGATTGGAACATCCACATCAGAAACAGAGTCAATGAAATCTTTAGAGGTAGATGCCGGGCTAGTAGTAATAGTAGATCTATTCAAAGTATGTTCACTTTTTAAAGGTATAGTTCTACCAGTAGGCATCCATTTTCTAATGGGCATTGATCTAGATATTTTAGGGCACAACTCATTAAGATTGAATTTACGGCCAGTAGGTATCAAATCATAACCTACATTACTAAATTTTCTTCCTGTTGGTTTCCAATGTTTTCTAGCCCTCTTCCACCTTGGGCTTCTGACCTTCTTAACTTGTTTTCTAGTGTTAACATTTTTTACCGGAGATGTGACAAAATTGTTCACATCATTCACAACACATTCATGATTAATACCAGAAATCAAACAATCATTAAATGTTTTGCAAGAAGTAGCAGAATTCGAATTAATTATAGTACGCTTATAGCTAATACTAGAATCAACACGATTCGTCTTATTCAACACAAACTTATTGTTCCTAGGGTGGTCTTCTACTTTCTTCCATTGATCACTCTTAGCTTGCGAGGTCCTATCTTGCTTTGTATTGCCTAGAGGCTTTGACCCGCTTGCCTTAGTGTCACTGATTACTCCTGTAGAGGGAATGATGGGAACATTAGTTGGTTTTACTACTTTATGCATTCCTGATCTAGAAGTGTTGGGATCTGAAGAACCTGCAGGCACATCAAAGTTCACATGCTTGACTTTCAGCATAGAACATGGCATATCATGGGTTGCATGCTTAACAATAGGCATTGAGCAAGGTATAACGACTTTATCTTTCTTACAAAAGGATTTAGGGCATGTTGCTCTTAAACATTCTAAAAATTCCTGACATCGTTTAACATATAAGCATGCATACCTAACTTTACTATCAAGTGGTTTATTTATGCTATACTCTTCAACAATCTCACGGAGACATTCTAGACTATCCTTAAGGTACGGAATATATTCTTGAAACACAAGTTCGTTATTTCTAAGGTGAGGAGGAATATATTTTACAGTCACAGCATACTTAGAATCCGAAGATGCCTTTGACGCAACATTCTCATTACAGACAAGTGGCATTTTCCCTTTTACCTAACTCTTGAGATTCTCAATTTCCTTTTGCAAAATGTTCAACTTCTAACTTAGAAAAATGTTTTACCAAGTTATCATGATCATCTTGTTCTATTTTCTCATTCAGTTCTGAGTTTTTGTTTTCAAGCTCAATGGCATGATCATGGGAAACTTTCAAAGCAGCAGATAATTCATGAAATTGAGAAGCAGTAATAATATACTTCGTAATAGTATAAAACACATCTTGAGCAACACAACTAGAAATCAAGTTCTCATTTAAGATATGCAGATTCTTCCTGTCAATTTCATTACATTTGAGTTTACGTTCATAATCATTGACCTCAATTATCATGTTATCTAATTCCTTTTCCATTTCTTTAATCTCTTAATTTATTCCCTTTTGAAGACTTTCAAATTGATTTTTTAATTGTTTAAAGAAAGGCATGACCTCAGTTAAATAGAATTCTTTAGTTTGCTCAAAACCCGTTTCCCCTTCAGTTATCCCTGTAGGTGTGATTCTCTTCTTACATGTCTTCTCAAAATCAACGAATAGTTGGTAAACAACATACAGGCTGATTAAGGTCTTGCTCTTAGTAGGAAGAGTTCTAGGTACTAAATGTATTGGTGTATTTGGAGGATACACAGTAGCTGGAGGTACTTTCCAAAGGGGAGGGTTTGTTTCAACATGTTCATTAGCTTTTTGCTTATCTATGTCCTTTTTCCAAAAAACTTGTTCTGGGGTTAATTGAGTTTGAGGCTTAAAATTGGTCAAGGAAATCCAATTTTCTTTAGTGTAATCATGGGGTTTAATTGTTATATTTTGCTTTTTATACTGAGGATCTTTTAGCTTCTTTTCCATTTTCTCCCTAGAGGCATCTTCTAATTTTCTTTCATTTTCAGTGCTTCCAATACATGATGGTGTTTTCCTAGGCTTGAGGATCTCATTACCATCATATACTACATTATGATAAGCTTTAGCTTTTTACAGAACTCGGGATTTGGCTCCTCTACAAGGGGAATACTATGCGTATCGCTTAAGACTTTGTGCTTCGTGATCATGTGTGCAGTCTGAATGGTGTTCCCTTGTACGTACAGTTTATTTTCAAGTTTGTTTTTCAAAGTTTTTAGATTGGAAAAGTCATTCAAAAGTTTTGATTCCTTAGCATAAATTTCCTGTTTAAGCATTTTAACATTTTCTTGAAGTTCTTGCTTTTGCTTAACAGTTTTAGTGAGGTTTTCTTGTAAGGAGTTTAACTCTTGTTTTAACATTTCTTCCCTAAAATTACTTTTTCTAATGACTGTACGTATTTGGTTATCCATCTCCTGCTCACGGGTGGTCAATTCAAACTTAGCACGTTGTTCATAAATGGCAACTTGTTCCTTATAGGCATTAAGTTCAGAGGTTATGGAATCATCAGGAGCACATGCAGTGTATTCATAAAAAACATAGTCATCATTGACTGCTGAAGATGCATTACTTGGTACATATTCACTTCCATCTTGCTTCACATATTGATCATATGGGACAACATTACTATTACCCATATTTTCAATATCTGATTTAATGATTTTAGTTGATTGTACTTTGTCATGCATTTTTTGCACATCAACCTCATCGTATAGTTTTAATACCTCTGAGATGATAGATTCCCTGGAAGGATTGGCTTGTGTTGGTGAAGAAGCCCTTGGAGAGACCATTGGTGAGATACTAGCCATGAAGATGGTCTGGGCAGTTGGTTCATCATCAACATCTGAATCAAATGCATCACAGTCTGCAACTTGAAATGCGTTGGGATTGTTTTGACCCATACCCTGCACTGCTGTTCATCCACATCAGAATCATAAGTTCTGGCATTTCCCTCAGCAAGGAATAGCAATTCTTCCTCATTCAACACAGCTCCACTGTCTTGAGCTTGCACCAGCAACATCTTGTCCCTGAAATACTCTGTATTTTTCAGACGTTTTGGAAGAGTGTAATTCCTTGCGATGTGACCTTCTCCACCACAGTTTTAACAATTGATAGGCTTTACTTGACCCTGAGCCATATTCCTTCCACGATTCTGATTACCCACATATCCACCACCACCGCCAGCATTCCCATATCCACCACCAACATTCCCGTATACAGTACCAACATTTCCTTGCTCATTATGTGGAAGGTATGCATTCTGTCTTCCTTGCACATTTTGCACCACTACCTTTCCGTCTTTAACCGTTGCATGATTGTGAAGATTGGATGCAGTTTTGAGGTGGTTGTTGGTATGTGGGGTGAAGTTCAAGTTCTACTTGACCATTAAAGCCAATTGATTAACAAGCTATTCCATGAATGTGTCTGAGTCTGGAGGCTTATACCATGGATCCGGAATGAGTTTGTGATTACCATTTCCAGTAGGTATGACTTGAGATGCTTTGGTAGTTATTCCTACATTAGTGTAGAATGCAGTTGAATCATTTGAAGAGCTTGCATTTCCAACATTGTTGTTGAACTTTTCAAGGATCATCCGTTCAAACACATCAATCTTCTCATTTTGAAGCAAATATGCATACAATTGCTCATAATTGGTGTTCCTCAAACCTTTGTTAAGCTTGACTACAGTGACAAATTTGTGCCGTTCGGGATTCATGTTGTTCACAAACTTTGAATTGAGCTGATTATTTGGCATTGTCATTTTGATATTCCTCATATCATTCACAAGATTGTGGAATCTTACATGATATTCAGTGACACTTTCCCCTGGATTCATCTTAAAGTTCTCAAAGTCATTATACAGCTGAGACTCCTTGTCTTCTTTAGTCAATTCAGAACCAAAGAGAAGCATCTTAACATTGTCCCATACTGCCTTAGCTTCGGTGTTGTGATTGATCAGCTTGTAAATGTCCTTAGGTAAACCCTGGAGTATGATGTTTGAAGCCTTGATGTCAGCATCGTATCTCTTCTTCTCCTTATCATTAAGTTCATCATATGTCTTTGGTCTATCCAATCCTAATATCACTGAACCATCAACAGCAGTTTCAAGAATGTCTCTGGTAGTCTCAACTTGATAAGGTCCTTCATCAATTGACTTAAGTATGTTAACCCCATTTTATTTTTGTAGGACCTTGTTTTTACACCCACCTTACGCGTAACAACCTTCAACACACAAGATGAACACGTAACAAACACAAACACTATGCGTAAAGATTAAGAGGAAGAAAGGAAAGAAGTTGGTGACTTGATATGTTATGCGTATAAGATGAAAGGAAAACTTGTTATATTGCTTAAAGAAAACATACACACACACACTCAAGTACACCCCTCAAATGAGACTTTGAAAGGTATAAATACTACAAGTAGAAACGCCCTAATGGGCTTGGCCATGGGCTTCGTGGATATAGGTTGGACATGGATTGGATGACAACTTATACAAGGCTAGCTTAACATAACTTCTAGCCATTTAGCTTAGTCCAATCCACGAGCCCGTTGACTATTCTAATACGATATCTAACACACGTTACAAAGTTCCTAAATGTGAATGACCATCACTTCTAATAAAAACTATTAAGGCTAACAATCTCCCCCTAAGGGGTGGTCATTCAAAAGATGCTCCACTTGAATAGGTCTTTACTTTACTTGAGCTTGAACTTTGTGTGTCGATATAGAATAGTCTTGATTCTTTGTTCTTTCATGCTTTGTGATCAGTTAATGTGTTGGCCTGCCGATGTGAACTTCGTTGGTTAGATGTCTCCACGTCTTTCTCCACCATGCTCACACTTTTATTTGTCTTTTGGTTACCAATGATGTAGTTCTCGAGTCTTTAAACTTTGTAGATTCTTTGACATTGACGAAGAATCATCTTAAACTTTTGTTGCCTTTGATTTTGATGAGAACTTTCATGTGTTGTTGGTATGAGCATGTGGAGAATCTGCACAATCAATCCGCTCCGGAGCTTCCATAAGAAGAAAACCTAAAAACAGGCTAGTAATAAGCGGATTCTGGCACTTACAAGTTTGAATTTCGAGGGTGTTAACAGCATAGTGTGAAAACACGTCTCTAATTCTAACAAAGGTCGTTCCTGAACTGGAGTCCCACAAGTGAGATAACACGATATACCGAAGTACATCTACAATTCAGATGAGTCGCTGAAGTACACTGAAGCATCACTCCATGACTGTAGACCGTTTGAGACACACTAAGCGCAATCCACGGGGAGTTACCGAAGTGACCTGAAGTCAGGGCTGCTTGATGTTGACCCTGGCAGGAGTTTCCAATAAATCACTGAAGATCACAGATGTAAAACTTCTCATAAATGTTCTGGCAGATTGCTAAGATCTGCGTAGGACTCTAGAATATATCACTTGTGTCCTTATAGATGAACAACAAGCGATGTCATGTCAAGTGTTCCTATGAGATCTTTTGATGAATCTCGTGGCTCTAGACTCAATAAGTGCATTTTGGTTTTCCTAAGTGGAGACTAGGGAGAGGGTCTCTTTCTTCAATACCAACGATCTCTAAGAGAAAGTCAATAGATTATGTAGGGTTCCCAGTGAGAATGAAACAAATCCATTTGAGAGGAATTGAGTGGCTAGAAGGTTTAGTGCAGTGCGTCACTGGGTCCATGACGTCTTTATCTTCAATACCGACGTCATTTAAGTGACAACCAGTAGCATATGTATTGAACCCGGTTTCTGCCTAAGGTTGATTATGGAAGGCTATTTCTTTTCACCCTTTATTTTGCTTTTCTTTTTAATTCTTCAACCCCTTCTTTCTCCTTTCTCACATTACTCCTTTTTTCAATCATTCCTAAGGACTTCTAATCCTAACTATTTGTGATGTCCTTGGGTAGATCCCTCCGGCTCTGGCAGATCATAGGACAAATTTCCTATCCTTAGACACCTTATAACTCCATGACTGTCCTATTGTTGCCATAAAACCATTTTTCTTGAAAATCTCTCAAAGTGTTTATGATTATGAAAACATTTTGTTAACACCTTGAGAGTTTTGTTTTTCAAAAACACTCCCCCTTCACATGTGCTTATATTGTTTTAACAGAAATCTGCACAGAGAGGGTAGAGTTCAGACGTTTTGAATTGATCGACTTTAAATGAACTAGACCAATTCGAGACACGTTTACATCACTAGAGAACAAGCTTGAAATTATTACCCGTCCTGGTCAAGTCCATAGAAAGTTTCTCGAGATGGTACATGATGCCTCGTCAATTCATTGGTTTGAACTGAGTCGAGCTCTTTTGAGATTCAAACAACGAACATTAAACTTTTTGATCACATTTTAATTACGTCTCCTCCCCCTCAAAAATAGCATATTTGTGATATTGTTGATATCAACGGATTAAACAACATTTTAGAATCTTTTGGGGAGACAAACAGATTTGATTTAAGCATGAATTTGGAATATTTTTGTTTTATACTCCCCCTTTAATGAAGCATAATCAAATAAAGGGTTTTAGAGGGAGTTATCTTGAGCACAAAATATTTTGAAAGATTTTGAAAATCTTTGTGAACAATCTTGAAAGGTGCTCAAGATGATGATGATTTCTCACCAGTTTTAAATGGAGTGCACTGAAGCGTACACTTGATTTTTTCTTTAACAACACGAGTTTTGATTTGAAAATGATCAAAAGTCATCATTTTTGTCCGGGTTTCGTACTGAAGTATACGAAAGCCATTTTTGAAGAATTTTTTGAGAAACCTCATGTTTTAGAAAACACATAAAGAACTCTCGCTCAAGCATCTGTACATGCCCGTATCATTGTTGAATGACATTTCTAGAAACGTACAGAATATTGATTATACAAGAGACTTGTCGTGAGAAGAATATTTTTGGATTTTTGATTTTCTATTGTTTTTGTGTTTTTTTTGAAAGTTTTATATTTTTATATTTTGCTTTTGTTGATTTTTCAAATTTTGTATTTTGTTTTTCAAAAATATTTACAGCGACGCTTTTTGGAAAATCATTTTCAAGAAGATTCGAGAAGACGTTCTAACTCCTCAGGGATTAGGCTTCGCATTCCAATTCGTCGAACTAAATCGTCAAACCTTTCTTTTGGAAGGGCTTTAGTAAATATATCGGCGAGTTGGTAATCTGTCTTAACGAAAAACAATTCAACAGTACCTTCTTCCACATGTTCTTTTATGAAGTGGTAGCGGACTCTGATATGCTTAGTCTTTGAGTGATGAACAGGATTGCATGATATGGCTATGGCACTTTTCGAGTCACAATACATAGGTATTTTATCGAAAGTAAAGCCATAATCTGTGAGTTGTGTTCTCATCCATAGAACTTGAGCACAACACGTAGATAAAGACACATACTCAGCTTCAGCGGTTGAAAGTGCAGTGCAATCTTGTTTCTTTGAAGACCAGCTGACTAACTTTTCACCCAAAAATTGTGCTCCTCCTGATGTACTTTTTGCTGTAACTTGGTCACCTACGTGGTCCGCATCTGAAAAGGTGATTAGATTAAATCCGGATTCCTTCGGATACGAAAGACCCTTGTGAATGGATTTCTTCAGGTACCGAAAGATCCTTTTAACCTCTTTGAGGTGTAGTTCCGTAGGCTTTGCCTGAAACCGTGCTAATAAGCAAACAACAAAATGAATATCGGGTTGACTAACAGTAAGGTACATGAGAGAACCAATCATGCTACGATATTTCTTCGGATCGATTGGTTTCCCAAACAAATCGGCTCCAATTTTTGGTGATGTTACCATTGGTGTGCCAACAGAGTCACAATTATCCATACCATGATTTTTCAAAATCTCAGTTACATATTTAGCTTGATTAATAAAAATTCCACGTGGGGATTGATGTATTTGTAAACCAAGAAAAAACTTTTGTTCCCCCATCATGGACATTTCAAATTTGCTTTTCATGAGATTTTCAAAATGTTTTGAAAGATTCGGATTAGTGGACCCAAAAATGATGTCGTCCACGTAAATTTGAACAATCAAAATGTCGGTTTTGCATTTTTTTGTAAATAAGATAGGATCAATCGTTCCTTTGGTGAAATTGTTTAGGATAAGGAAAGAGGACAGTTCGTCATACCACGCTCTCAGAGCTTGCTTTAAACCATATATTGCCTTTTGAGTTTGTAGACGTAGTTTGGATGTTCCATGTCTATGAAGCCTTCTGGCTGACTCACGTAAACTTCTTCTTTCACAGTTCCATTCAAGAACGCGGTCTTAATGTCCATCTGATAAACCGTGATGTTTTTGTGAGCTGCATAGGCTAAGAAAATCCTGACTGCCTCAAGTCTAGCTACCGGCTCGAATGACTCTTCAAAGTCCATTCCTTCTTCCTGTCTGTATCCTTTGGCCACGAGATGAGCTTTGTTACGAATTATAGTCATCTCTTCATCCCTTTTGTTCTTCCATAACCATTTGATATCAATGACGAGAATGTTAATTGGTCTTGGAACCATATCCCAAGAGTCATGTAGAAGGTATTGGAGAAGTTCCTCCTGCATCGCTTCTATCCATGCGGGTTCTGCCATTGCCTCCCGAATGTTCTTCGGTTCAATATTGCTAATTGTGCAAAGGTAAAATGCACAAGTCGCAATCGGTGGCAAGTTGGCGTCTTGTCTGAATTGGCCTTGACGGTTCACCAATAACTTGTTCAAGCGGATGGTCTTTAGTCCACTTCAGAGTAGAAGGATACCGTAGATTATACGAGTGCGAGTTAGATGGTTCTCGTAAGCGTGAAGATGATTCAGCTTTTCGTAGCAAATGGGTTTTCAAATAAGTCTGCATCTAACGTTGCATCGTTCTGGTTTTGAGTAGGTTCTTCTTGACAATGATATGTTTTGAATTTGCTCATCAACTGCTGGTAAAACTGTTTGAAGAATTGGAGTTGCTGGAGTAGATGTAGATGATGTTGATGGAGTTGGTGCATTGGTTTCGACCATTGTAGATGCATCTTCTGTTGGTGGTGGTAGATGATTTTGAGCGGGTGCAGCGGAATGATGGTTTGATGCATTTGTCGATGTTCCACCATAGTATTCATCGAACATTAACTCGAAGAATTTTTGCCATTCTTGTTTATGAGGTGTGTCAGCAAAAGTTTATGGAGCTCTTTGATGTACGAGTCCTGAACTGCTGTGTCCAGAAGTCTGCGGGTTTGGTGCGGTAGAGCGAGTCTCTCAGAAGCCATTTTTGAAATTTCATCAAAATTCACATTCATCGTCTCCATGATCCTCCTAGTTCTCTGGTTATACACCCTTAATGCCCTCGAGCTATCTGAATATCCAATGAAGATTCCAATATCACCTTTAGCTTTCAGTTTCCTTAGATCTTCTCTGTCGGTTGTCGGATAGCACAAAGCGCCAAACACGTGAAAGTAAGAGATATCAGGTTTTCTGTTGTTCACTATTTCATATGGGGTTTTATTGAATCTTGGATGGATTAGGGATCGGTTCTAAGTGAAATAAGCAGTGGCAACAACATCAGCCCATAGAAATAACGGTGCACTAGAATAGATTAGCATTGTGCGAGCATCTTCCACAAGAGTTCGATTTCTTCTTTCAACTACCCCATTCTGCTGTGGAGTTCTAACAACTGATGTTTGATGAGTGATTCCAACATCTTCAAAATAAGCTCTTAACTCCTGATTAGTTAATTCTGTGCCGTTGTCTGTTCTTACAACCCTTACTGGAGTTTGAAGAAGTACTAGAATACGTTTCAGGAAGGTGATGATGATGCCTGGTGCTTCGTCTTTTGATCTAAAAAATCTAACCCATGTATATCTTGAATAATCATCGACGATAACAAGAATATACTTTTTCCCATTAATGCTTTCAACTCTCATTGGGCCACATAAGTCCATGTGCAACGTATGTAACCTTGCTTCCGAACTAGGTCCGGATTTTGGTTTATATGATGCTCTTTTGCTTTTTCCTTGTTCGCATGACGGACATAAGTGATCCTTGGTGTATTTGAACTTTGGAAGTCCATTGACGATGTTGTCTTTGGCCAGTTTGTTGATGGTGTCGAAATTGAGATGTGATAACCATCTGTGCCACAACCAGGACTTTGTTCCAGATGCTCGTGTCATAAGACATATTGGAGATGAAGAGGCCATTTGGTTAATGTCGATAGCATACAAGTTTGTATCACGATTCCCAGTTAAGAGATTAGTGCCATTTAAGTTTCTAACGAAGCAAGCAGTTTTCCTAAAAGCAACCTCTAAATCTGCATCACAGAACTACCCGACTGAAAACAAATTGTGTCCCAACCCTTCAATATAGTAAACCCGAGTGATCAAATAATTTCCAAAAGGTAGATCTCCATAACCCATGATAGCTGCTACATGATCATTTCTAAAACGTACGGTTCCCATGAATTGCCAGACGAAATTGATCAGCAGCTTCAGATTCCCGGTCATGTGCTTGGAGCACCCCGAGTCGACGATCCAAAGACATATTTCGATAACCTGCCAATAACAGAAGAAGAAGATTTTGGAAACCGTTTTGATTTTGGTTCCATTGGGTTAGAGGTAAAATCCTGATCACACTCATAGAAGTTATCTATTGGTAAGACAGGTTCATCACTCATTCTACCATTCTGGAGTGTGGAAGTTCTACCCGTTGGTTTCCAAATGCCATCCCTAAAGTAAACATTATGCTCCCTATCAGTAGTGTAAAGCCTAAGTCTCGCAACTAGTCTTCCTATTTGTTTAGCATAAGTTCTTTTTGGAACGTTCTTCTTAACAGGCTTATCATTCACATTCTTAGAAACACAATCATCATGAACATTAGTTAAAGATTTCTTGCAAGTTAAACAAAGAGATTCAATACATTCATTAGACTTAGCAAGTTTCATAGGTTCATTACATTCAGATGAAATGTCTTTCTTGTTATAAAGCGGTAAATTCCTAGGGTGTTCTTCTACTTTCTTCTCTTTATTCAATCTACTGCTCTTAGAGGCATACGAGACTCTATTGTTCCTTGTATTGCTCTTAGGCTTTAGTCTGCTGCTCCTAGAGGTGCTTTCTGTGACAACCCGCACTTTCAGGTCATTTCTCGACACAGTTCATGTCTCATTTTATTCAACATTTTAGTAAACTTGGTTTACTTGTTTCAAATTCGCGTAACCTTGGAGGTTTAGCGGCGAATTCATGATCATAACATCACATACATTTCATATGGACTAAGATTAGTCTACATTTCATTGACATCATTTGCATCTCATATCAATACTTAAGCGGCGATTTGGAGGTTCCAATGCGCTTAAACTTTGTTCATTTGGTTCAAATGATTTTACAACTTATTTTACTCTGTACTTGACACAGCTCTTTACTGGACTTTCACGCCCAACAGTGTCTTTCGTGGAGATCCTCGTCGTCTGATTTCGGATTCTCGTTATGTTCCTTGTTATCTCAGAGCATACGGAGATTCTCGTCATCTAACTTATTTCTCTTCTTTCATCTTCTTGTGGGATCCTTAAATGGCGAAATATTGTTCTTTCTGTAAAGTAGACTTACATTACTTGGATACTTTGAACGATTCAGATTACTTACATAACTTAGAGAAACAAATTGAACGTTCTTTAGAAATTGATTACAAGTACTACTAACACAAAGATTCTTACACTTACTATTCGGACAATTCTTCTTGCAAGGTTTTTCTTGAATACGATTTGTTTATCCTTCTGATCAACGCTCTGAATCCGAAATGTGATGACTATCCCTCGTATTACAAATGAAATCCCTACCGTAAACCTTTGGTTGCCCATCTTGAAGGTGTGAGGTCTTACCATCTTACTCACTACTTGGACAGAATGGTTATCTATTGAAGATACTCACACTAGTCCTAAAATGGAGATTGGGTTACCTTGGTTTTAGTTTTGCCAAAGGTTTTAGAAGAAGAAGACAATAACCGTCCAATAGCTTTATACAGAAACCTAGCAGCTGAGCCCCACGAGGTTCGTGTACTGGCCCTTAGACTTCGACGACTAGTTAAAGCAGACCGTTAAGTACCCTTGGCATGCAAAATCTTTACTAGTACATCGTCGATAGTACCCAATACCTCTAGATGGAAAACCTTTAATAAACTAGTGAGCCCAAATGATATAACTTCCCAACCCTGTGTTAAACAAAAGTCAGCCCATCAAGACACTACGTCTAAATCTCCAACGAAAATCCTTTTGACGAACGAAGCAATCTTTGAATTTACCGTGATTAGAGAATTGACCCTTAGCACTATGTTTGAACATACGATAGCTGTAATTG
>BPTQ01000003.1:86753853-86849283 GCA_019973895.1 Chrysanthemum seticuspe | reverse complement strand
TTTTAGATTAGAAAAATCATTCAAAAGTTTTGATTCCTTAGCACTGAATTCTTGCTTAAGCATTTTAACATTTTCTTGAAGTTCTTGTTTTTGCTTAGCAGTTTTAGAAAGCTTTTCTTGTAAGGAGTTTAACTCTTGTTTTAATACTTCTTCTCTAAACCTACTTTTTCTAATAGTTGTACGCATTTGGTCATCCATTTCCTGTTCACGGGTGGTCAACTCAAATTTTGCACGTTGTTCATAAATAGCAACACGTTCTTTATAGGCATTCAGTTCAGAGATGACAGAATCATCAGGGGCACATGCAGTGAATTCATCAAAAACATAATCATTATTGACTGCAGAAGATGCATCACTTGGTACAATCTCACTTTCACTTTGTATCACATATTGATCATATGGGACAACATTGATATTACCCATATTTTCAATATCTGATTAAATAAACACAGTTGATTGTACTTCGTTAACTATCTTTTGCTCATCAACTTCATCGTATAATTTTAATACCTCAGAAATGATTTTGTCTTTGGATGGACCAGCTTCTGGTGATGGAGAGACTTTAGGAGAGACCATTGGAGAAATGCTAGCCATGAAGATGGTTTGTGCAGTGGGTTCTTTATCAACATCAGAGTCGTATGCATCACAATCAGCTACTTGAAAGGCATTCTGATGATTATGGCCTATCTCATGAATTGGTTGCTCATCCACATCTACATCATATGTCTTAACATTTCCCTCAGCCAAGAACAACAACTCCTCTTCATCCAAAGCTGCACCATTATCCTGAGCTTGCACAAGCAACATCTTATCCCTGAAATACTCGGCATTCTGAGGGCGTTTTGGTGATGTGCAGTTCCTTGCAATGTGTCCCTCACCTCCACAATTGTAGCATTTGATTGGCTTTGCTTGACCCTGATTTCCATTCCTTCCTCTATTCTGATTTGCAGCATAACCTCTACCAGCTCCACCTCTTGCTTGTTCGTACTGTCGTTCTTGAACTGGCTGCACCATAACCTTCCCATCTCTGACAGTGGCTTGATTATGTGGATTGGATGCAGTTCTGAGATTGTTGTTGGTGTGTGGAAGAGAGTTCATGTTTTGACTAATCAGAAGAGCTAGTTGATTAATGAAGTTTCCCACGTGTGCATCAGCATCAGCTTGTTTGAACATAGGATCAGGAATGAGTTTGCGATTACCATTACCCATGGGTATGACTTGTGAGGCTTTGGTTGTGATTGCGATGTTTGAGTAGAAGGCAGTTGAATCATTTGAAGAGCTTGTCTCTCCCTGGTTGGTTTTGAATTGATTAAGAATCCTTTTTTCAAACATAGCATGTCTCTCATTCTGAAGGAGGAAGGCATAGAGTTGCTCATAGTTTGTATTCTTCAATCCTTTGGTTAGCTTTACAGAGGTGACAAACTTGTGCCATTCGGGATTTATGTTGTTCACAAACTTTGAGTTCAGCTGAATGTTTGGCATAGTCATTCTGATGTTCCTCATATCATTCACAAGCTTGTGGAGTCTCACATAGTACTCATAAACACTCTCATCTAGTTTCATTTTGAAGTGTTCAAATTCATCATAGACTTGTGATTCTCTGTCTTCCATAGTTAATTCAGGACCTGAGAGAAGCATCTTGACATTATCCCACACTGCCTTTGCTTCGGTGTTGTGATTGATCAACTTGTAGATATCTTTTGGAAGACCTTGAAGTACGATGTTAGAAGCCCTGATATCAGCATCGAATATCTTTTTCTCCTTATCATCGAGCTCATCATATGTCTTTGGTCTGTCAATTCCATAGATCATTGTTCCATCTTCAGCTGTGTCAAATAAGTCTCTAGTAGTCTCAACCCGATATGGTCCTTCATCAATGGATTTGAGAATGTTGACTCCATTTTCCTTTCCAAGACAGTACAGTCTGATTCGTTGAGCCCAAGAGTCGTAGTCAGTTCTGTCAAGCATGGGTGGACGAGTATCTGAACCAGCTGCTTGAACATCCTCTGCAACAGTGGAGATGATTGTAGGAACGTTGGTAGACATGATGACAGATTAAACGGGATTTTATAACTATATGATTAAACCGGGAAATAGATTCTTTCACGGGATTTTACTAAATCAAGAGAAAACCGTATTCAAAGGATATCACCCAAGTCGCTAGGAAACCTTAAACCATGTCGCTAAGTGCCAAGTCGCTATATAACAACTCGCTACAATCCAAGTCGCTAGCAAAATTTTGACAGCAATTCGCTAAGCACCAAGTCGCTAATTTGTCAAGTCACTAAATAGCAACTCGCTAGGTACCAACTCGCTAACACCAAGTCGCTAACAATATAAAGTACAAGTCGCTAACTTACACCAAGTCGCTACGTGTAGTGGAGAATCCACTATGTGTACTTTTTGTCGGCTTGTCTCAGTAGACAAGTTGCTAGCTCAACTCGCTAAGACCTTAAACAACAAATCGCTACCAAAGAACAAAGCAAATCGCTACCAAGATAAACTATCCGTGTCTCAAGTCGCTAGCTAGAAAATCACAAAACACCACTTTTCAATCCAAAAACAACCCAACCACGATGATTCAAGCCTTCAAAATCAAAACCTAAACACTTGTGATGATTCTACACACAAAAGTACTATCAAAATTCAAACTTTAACACTAGAAATCACCCAAATGATGCAAAAACCACTAAACTTTTTCAAACTCAAAAACCACCTAAAAACCACTAGAAATCCAAAGATATGTAAGAGATGATCTAACCATGGCTCTTGATACCAATTGTAAGATATTAGATTTCACATACACATCAAACCATAACACAAAGTAGGCGTACAAGAGTTTTTTGAGAGAGAAAGTTAGAGGTTTAGGGAAATTTAGTGAGAGAAAGAAAAATCTTATTATGAGCTCCAACTCCCTACCTTGGAAGGTAGAGAGTATTTATAGTCTTACAATAAAACGCCACACAACGGGCTGTGGATCAGGCATACAGTGGGTAAAGACCCGTCCGTCCTCCACAGTGTTACTTAACTAAATACTACATAGCTTAAAAGAACTACGACTACGAGCTTTCTAACGATTACATATACTAGAGGTGACCGACTCTTTAATACCTGGAATTTCTAATTCCTAACAATCTCCATAGACAAAACTACAAACTTGTGATAATGATATCTCGGCTATTCGAGAGCCTTGATCATCACTCCTCACATAAAGATTATTGACATTTCATCTATGTCAATAAGTATCCATGTGAAATTTGTCATATTGTGATAAAATAGGATTTTATCATAATCTTTGAAAACTTCCCAAAGAATTATGATTTATTCATAAAAAGGGAACCTCGTCAAATAGGACTAGTATAACACGTCAGAACCCCAAACCATAAGTTATAGAGCATAAACATCGACCCTAGGCAAATTAGAACTCCCAAACCAAAATTATCAAGGATCACTTAAGCTGTCAAATTGCTGATATGTCGGATCCCTGTGCTTGAACTAGCCGGTTCCCTCATACAAGGGATCCGTGGGATCCGTGCAACAGAAGACAGAATAAGAAAGAAATGATCAATGTGGAAGTTCCACTACCCACTTTACTCTATCAAGACTCACGAACATAAAACCTATTTACTGTTCACAGGAGCAAATTGATCATCTTCTTCAAGGAAACAATCTCTTGTGTAAGTATAATTGATTCGTTGTTTGTGTGTGGTGAAAATAAACACAATATCAATTTATCAAATTATTCGTGAAATTCGACAAATCAACCTTTTAGGAAAAGGGTTAACGTGCCAAAGCTCACGAATGTGAATAAAGTGATACCGGGAAAGTGATTTCCCCGGGTCGTGTCCCAACGAGGTGTGAATTGACGGTGTCATTGAGTTTCGTGATTAGGACTTGAATTGGTTTTACGAATTTGGATTTGTGATTACGTTATTCTACCAATTAAAGAACGGGAATAAAAATAAAGCATGTAAAACAAAATAAACACTAAATAAACTACTACTAAGCCTAAGAAACAAATAAACAAAGCTAAATTACATCCTAGGGTGCTAAAACTAAAAAAACGCAAAAACCTACAACCACCCGAGCTATAAATGTGAAAAAGATGCAATTTAAGTCCTTCGAGTGCAAAAACAATTTTCCTACACTTTAAATGACAAAAAATAATTTTATGAAAAAGCCGGGAATTTTTTCGACTTTTATTCTATTTACTACGAATTAAAAACTAAATTACACTAATTAATTAATTAAAAATACTAAACTATTTGGAAAATTCTGAAACTTTTTGTAAAAATACTAGATGATCTAATGGACCTATGAAAAATAAATGGGGAATTGCATATATATCCCTCCAAAGGTGAATAATTCCATATATATCCTTCTTACAAGTTTTTGATGCACATAGTACAATGATTTTTATGCATGCAAAGGATATATATGCAATTTTGCATCTTTGGAGGGATATATATGCAAATGACCCAAAAATAAAATGGGTGCAATGGATTATGTGGATAAGCAGTAAGCTAAAAAACTAAAATGCTACTTTAATAATATATAGTGCAATATTAAACAAGACAAAGACTCTAGTGCAGATGCAATAGTGTTGTGTGTTTGAGGTTGTGGGCTATGGGCCGGAGGTCACAGGTTCGAATCCTATGGTCTCCTTTTTGCATTTTTTTTTTTTTTGTTTCTTGCCAACTGATTTTAAGAACCAAAGGAATACTTTTTTTATAAAAATTTAAGCTTACAACAGTTTCTCAATAAGCTGTAAATAGCTTACTAGTTCCAACAGATTACAAGCTATACCAAACAACCCTTTTTCAGTTTTGAGCATGAAAAGCAAATAACAAGCACTCGTAAATTGCAAAATGAAAATGGCATGCTAGAGTACAAACTATAATAAGCTATAAATTAAGGAATAAAACTGAAAATAAAGTGGGAAATAAGCAGTTGGGAGAAATGGGGATCCTAAACTAGCAGTTGAATCAATAAGCAATCATATGATCAATTAAGCATTAAAGAAACTAAAGATGCTCTAGCCTAATCTACTAATACCAACATGGCCAATTGGAGCTTTTTGAGCTACTTATTTTAGCACTAAACTAATTTCAAAAGAAGAAACAATCTAAAACCTATATAACTAAGAGTGCAAACTGCTTAAATCTACAAAAGGACGGAGAAAACTGAACCTGTAACATCAGTACAAGCCTACTGTTGCAGCAAGACAGGAAAAAAGAAAAAAAAAGGAAACTTTAAGAAACTAATTTAAAATCTAAATTGCTACTTAATCTTACTTTAAATTATCATAAGTCTAACAAACACTGATTCAAGATTCACTATAACAACTTATAGACCCAAAATGGGTCAAAAATGGTAAACCCCCCCCCCCCCTTTTACTCAGAAAGTGACTTGTGTGAACATGAATTTTATGAAACTAGCTTACAAACCTTAACCAAATACTTTGATAAGCTTACAAGAGCTTATCCAACATGAGTAAGAATGGTAGAACCTTGATTGAAAAAAAAACAGATTTGAAATAAAACTAGAATTTCATTAACCCAAAAAAAAGAAATTACAAGGGTGAAAAAAATTAAAGAACTTAAATTGAAATTAAAGTAAACTTTAAAACTTAAGACATAAAATTAAACTTTACTACTACTAAAACCTAACTTGAATAAAAAGAACTTGACTAAAAAACTGCTAATTACAAATGGCTACCATATCTATTTAAACTCCTAGAAAATGGTCTTCGATTCCTTTTTCTTGTGCTTCTTGTGTGAGACAAAACAGACCAAAACCAATTTGTGTTTCTTTGAGTTGATCCAAGCCATCCAAGAGTTCGGTACATCCCAAGAGTAAATCAGAGCCGTCCATGGGTTGTCTTGTGCCAAAGATTGCCAAGGTGGCATGGGGTTCTCGTGACTTTGCCTTGGGTGGAGGAGATGAGTGGGATTGGGATGTGGGAATGAGAGTGACAGGAGGAGGGGGGAAAGGTTTGGCGGGTAAAAGGGTTTCCTGAGTGAGTTTTTATTATGTGTTTCAGGTTTATGGGTTTGAGGATTATTTTGGTATAAAGGGTATTTTGGGTAACACCGGGATTTTAGGATTGTTTTGGTATAAAGGGTATTTTTGGTATCGGGAAAGGTTTAAGTGGTAATTTTGGGTCGAGGGTTAGGTTTTATGGCTTGTTTTTCCACTCTCACTCCAAAAACACGTCCCGAGCTCTGAAAATGTGGAAAATCCACTCCCGGCTCTGTCCGCAAAGCACTTTTTCTGATTTCTGCTTGATTTTGCTTGTTTTCGCTCCGTTTTTAATTCTTTTGTACCTGCAAGATACAAAATACACTCCGAAGATATTTTTAACATATATTGAGCATATTTGAGTGTTTTTGGTCATTTTTGTGGTCTTAGGTGGGTAAAAACGATGAGTGAATATGCACTCATCAAATCCCCTCACACTAGGCAATTGCTAGTCCCTAGCAATCAATCATGTGAAGTAATGAAAGACTCAAGATTACCAAGAATACCCCGTTTCGACTTTTTATTTGATGCGAGAAACTTAAACTGAAACGTAAACAACATGCTTGATTATCAAAATATAAGCGGTATCATGGAACGGGATTCACGCAGAATGGATGTCTCTAGGGAATTGTAATCGTCATCCTCTTTTTTATACTCCCAAACTAAGTCTAAACTTATTATGCAAACGTTTTTGTAAAATGCTAACACTAGTTATACAAATAATCTATGTAAGTCAAGACTTAACTTTTTACTCCCGCAATTTATACAATTTAAGTTTGTGTGCTCATTTTCAAAAGTTTGACCATTGAAACCGACCTTGTTATGGTTGTTATCCACTTAACTAAATTCTTAACTTCCCGGAAACTATGAAAGTCTAAGGATCGAAAGGGCCTCTTTCATGTAGCGGCTTTCTTCTCGGCACATCCCAAACCAGTTGGCTTTAGGTGACCGGGTTTTTGACACCTCACGGAGAATAGTACCGGAATTAGCAGGAATTCGATTCCAAAGATTTACGAGGCTACCGTTAAGTTAAAACTAAACCTAAATGGACAACAACCGATGATAATTTAGAAGTTCAAGATTCAAAGGTGAGATCACTCCATGTAGCGACTTTCTTCTCAGCTTGTCTATTTAAGGAGGCTAGGTTTTCACCCTCGAGAATAGTATCGGAGCTTTCGGGGTCTTTGACTTCAAGAATTTCTAAATCACCGTTAAGCTTTTAGACAACTTTGACGAATCCTAGTTCAACTTCCGATTTAAATTTAAGAAAAAGCAAGTTTCGCACATTTATTCATAAGCAACAATACTTTTATTCGAGGACTCATATTTTTTTTTTTCATTATTCAATCTTTTTTTCATTTTTTCAATTTTTTTCATTTTTCATTGTTTTACATTTTTTTTTTACTTGCAATTTATTTTTGCATCATTCAAGTAATATTACTCACTTTCATTTTGCAATATTAATCCGATTTTAAGAAAGGATGCTCTTCCAAAAGTTTAAATAAGTTGATTTTGAGCTCTAAATCAATTTTGCTTAAAAACTTTATATTGTAACAAGACGATTTGAATGTTCAAAAGTTTGACAACGAGCACGTATTTTAGTCCAATTAGAGATCTACTGGGAGAAAAAGCCATAGATTACTTATATAAGCTCTAAAGAGAACCAACTACTCCACGCTTAGCATTTTCATTTTCACAACTCGTAAAAACTTAGCCTAATAGTTAAGAGAGCAGCTAGATCAACACTCTAGCAGAGTCGGGATTCTCTTTGTTCTAACCTAATCAAGACTAAACTATCATTATTACCGAAGCATTAACACTTTATTTTTGTGCAAAAATTTTTAAATTTGGGTCAAAAGGGGGTACTAGGGACTAAAGGGTACAAATGTGACAAAATTTGACAGAATTCCCCCCCCCCCCACACTTAGAACTGAATATTGCCCTCAATATTCAAAATCCCGGCCGAAGCTGATACTCTCGAACGGAAAAAGGTAATACCACTAGACAAGTGTGTGGACGAAATCTGTTATTTTACACAAAAAAGGATTTTTGAAAGCATATCCCCAGATAAACGTTAGTAAAATGATCGGATATTGGGCAGTTGGATTGATAACAGACGCATCAATCATCACAATCAAAGGGATTCTTGAAAACATGAGCAAACACATAAGAAGCAAACACTGTGGAGGCTTCCCCCCACACTTAGTCGTTAGAAAATAGAAAGAAGTCATAAACATGAGTTGTCCCCCATGAAATGCTACTGTTTTTGTTAACCGAGTCACTAGCTTGACTCGACCCTGAATTCATTGGTCCATGGGGAAGCAAGTGGAAGAGAACATCTCCATCGGACTTTCGTTCAAGAGGTTTAGATAAACATAGAAACATGAGAAAGTTCCACTCCGATGAGATACCCACGGTTCTAAATAGTACAACTATAAACGGTGATACCGGGGTCAAAGATGGTATCCTCACTCCCGCATGAGTGAAGAAGAGAAGAAATCACATTATATGGAAGAAATAGAATAAAGATTTTGATAACAATAAGGATCCATTCTTCATTCTCAAAAGGAAATTTCATATAATCCTTAATTTGAATTTGATCATTTAAGCTCATTGGGGTGATTTTCAACAAAAACTTTAGGAGGAAGAGGCGGGGTGATGTCATCCATAATGAAACTCTTTTGAGAGAGCTGCTCTTCTCCCAAACTAAAATCTTTCTCAAGATCAAAATAGAAACGATCAGACTCCGGAGGAGATATGACATGAGAGAGTTCACCGGAGAACTCCTCAAAACTAAACGAATCGTAATCCGGAAGAGAGACATAAGCATGAGAAGTGGTGATGCCACGACTCGTCTCTTCCGTATGATCGATATCAAAGAAAAACGACTCATAAGTCTTAAGAGAAAGATCGGGATGCAAAGTGGGATTGCCACTACTCTCCTCTACCGTATCAAAGATAAAACTCTCAAGTTCGGGAACATAAATCTTGAGCTCGAGCTCTGAAAGATCTGACGGCTTAAGTTCAACAATTTATTCAATGTTATCTTCTTTCGGGGGGAGAAAAGGTGACGGTTCATCGTATAACATCTTTTCTAATAAAGGAACATCTTCCCTCAGATCGCAATCTGTTTCAACAATTTCCGGTGAAATTGAAAAATCATCGACTTCTTCTAAAACGACGTCACTTCTCTCAACCGACGTGAGCGAAGGGGAAGAGTCGGAGATGAAAGGATCGGAAATGGGAGTGGGATTGCCACTCGAAGAATCATCATAAGCGTCATCGATCTTTAAGTTCTCTTCCTCAAATGGTTCATCATCATCACTCTCATCAGAATCTGAATAGTAAAAAATGGGTGGATGACTCGGTCTTTGCTGATAATGGTGACTGATATATCTATCTTGCTTGCCAAAGACGTCAATTTGAGCACTCATAACGTAAATTTGCTCGGAATAATGATCACTCAATATAGTGGTAGAATCGTAAGGAACGTCAGCATCCCATTGAAAATGATGTCGTGTCAAATTCTCGATCAAATCGTAAGCTTCTTGAGGAGTCTTCCGCATGAGATTTCCACCGGCAGCCAACATGATTTTGTCTCGATCAATCGTAGTGATACTATGATAAAAGGTTAGGATTTGATCAAGAATCAAAATTCGATGATCAGGACATTTCTTCAATAATGACTTGAATCTTTCCCAAGTTTCAAATATGGATTCCTTAGGTAATTGCTGGAAATTAAGAATTTCTTTCCTCAGCTGCATCGTTTTCGAATATGGAAAGTATTTTGAAAGAAACTTGTGAAACAGCTCTTCCCAAGTATGAATTGAATGTTTTTCAAGGGTGTAAAACCAAGATTCGGCTTCGTGGGTTAAAGAGAATGGAAAGAGATTAAATCGGATATTATCTTGAGAAACGCCTTTTTGTTTCATGGATTGAGTAGTAGACAAGAACTTGTTCAAGTGCTCATTAGCATCTTCATCGCGAAATCCATGGAATTGGCAATGTTGGCGAAGAATACGAACCATATGATTTTTTAATCTGAAATTGGTTCCCTGAATGGATATCGGAGCGATCGATCCTCCTCGACCGATAAGTGATAGACGATAGAAATCCTCCATGGTCCGAGGATCGTGGGGATCAAATGGTGAAAAATCGAGCATAGTGGAGAATTAAACAATTTAGATGTAGGATCGTTATTTTTATTGTGTTGATGATTCGGGTGGTCTTGGATGATCAAAATACATGTTTACCATTTTAGAGAGAGAAACTAGAGAGAGAGGGTGTTCTTGCTAGAGGTTTACACAAAGGAAAGGTTAGATTAAAATGAAGCACCACCCCTTCCAAGAATGGAAGGGGTATTTATACTTACAGACTACACGACCTCCTATCGGCCTGTGGATCAGGGATACAGTAGGTAAAGACCCGTCCTTCCTCCACGGTGTTGCACTATACTATTCTACGCTACAAACTAACTAGTAAACTACTAAATAACGTAAATAAAGATATGTCTACGAGCTAACTTATGCTAGATAATATTAGGGGTGACCGACTCTTCACTATGGAATTTTTTAATTCCTAACAATCTCCCCCTAAGGGAGGTCACCCCATATTTTACATTTTTCATCCTAGCATTCTATTCTTGACTTTGTTCTTGAGCTCGTAGACTTGAATTCTTCACTTTCACAATCTTTGTGCTTTAGTAGCGATTCTTCAAAGTCTGCACTGATTTGTACTTTTAGTGGAGGCCTTTAACTGATCCACATCTTTGATGATCTTCGAGCTTTCTTTGAGATCATCAGCCACAGTTAATCTCTGGATCACCCTTAGTTGTGTTGCCAGCATGTGAAGTTGTGACTTTCGGACCGACATGCTCACACTTTTGAATCATGACATCTTTCCATCAGAGTAGCGGAAGCCTTACTGGTTCATGATATTTGCAGCAGTGTAGCAGAAGCATAGTATAAAAATATCAGAACCAGGTTATGTAGATATGCACCAGTCATGATTTCATCAATTAAGTGTGGTTGCTGTGAACATGCGGCTTTGGATTGACTCCTCAATTCTGATCAGCTGCAATCGTCGGGGTGTACCTGTATACGACAGTTAGCAATAAAGCGCACGAAAGTGTCTTTGATCACTTTCTTTGAATTGAGGTACACGGCCCACGGTTCCCCGTTGATCAGTACAAGTACTGCCTGTGATCAGGTAGGATTCCTAAGAATCTCCTTGACAGGGTTTCGCAGCTGTTCTAGCTATTCTCAAACCGGAACGTCTCAAAGAAGACAACACGGAGTGAGTGAACCAGCGAATTGAGATTCACTGATTGATGAAAAATAATTTGAAAAACAATCGCGTATTGCTTGAAGAAAGAGTTTTGCAATACGACGAAGGTTTTATGAGAAAGATCAATTTTCAATCAAAATACTTTTTGTATTAGAGAATAAGTACACATTCGACGTGCTAGCGAAAAGAAGAGATTCGCACATCGAACGGTTTTTCTAAAAGTATTTTTCAATCAGATATACTTTTTGAATTTGAAATGAATACACATTCGACGTGCTAGAGAAAAGAAGGTTTGCACATCGAACGGTTTTTCCAAAAGTATTCGTCAATTCCATTCCTGGACCAAGGTTGATTCAAGAATGAATCTCCCCATCGTTACTATCCAGTTGTCACAAGTTTGATCTTTTGCAAGATTTCACATGTCACCCACCAAGAGCTTGTTAGATGTTGGCTCTAGAAGGATTTCCATCTTCATTGTGAATATTTTTACATATCACTCGGATGTTCTGGCAATACCACAAGGATAATGCGTAGGACTCTTAATATATACTTACTTTCCACATTGTGTGAAAAAGCAAGTCTTCAAGAATTTAGTGTCCTAACGAGATAATGTGGATGATCTCTTGGCTCTAGACTCAATAGTGCACTTTTGGTTCCTGTGTCGGAGACTAGGGAGAGGGTCTCCTTCTTCAATATCAACAATCTCTAAGAGAAAGTCGATAGATTATGTAGGTTCCCCGTGAGAATGAAACAAGCCCTTTTAAGAGGAACTTGAGTGGTTTGGGAAGTTTAGTGCAGTGCATCACTGGGTCCATGATGTCTTGTCTTCAATACCAGTGTTACCTTAGTAACCACTAGTAGCATATGAATTGAACCCGGTTTCTGCCCTAAGGTTGAATTGATGGAGGGCTATTTCTTTTCACCCTTTTATCATTCATTTCTTTTTCATTCTTCAACCCCTTCAGTGCTTACCGAGACTTCATAACTAGAACCTTGTTGGGTTTATTCCAGTACTAGCTCAGTCTCAGTCTGCACTCTTCCCATTCCTCACTTTTCTCCTTTCTTCAACATACCTAAGGACTCTACACTATCTAGTGGATTGTCCCTGGGTAGATCCCTCCAGTTCTGGCGGATCGTGGGAACGAATACCTAACCTAACCATCCTTATAACTCCATGCATAAAGTAAATTGGTCGGTCTTTTGGTATTGTTCTTTCCTTCATGAAACCAATTGAAAAATCATTTGGAAAAACAATCAAGGTACTTGTGATACGAGATCAAAGCATTTTGTACCTTAATAGTTTTGATCATTTAGAAAACCTCCCCCTCAACATGTGCGTGTGATTTAGAAATTGTTTGGCACATGGAGGCAAGAGGACTTTGAAATATTTTCTTTGATCACGATTTTCATACGAAAAAAAAGCCATTCGATTTTCTTGGTAAAATTCTCCCCCTCAATATGTGCATTATGTATATTAAAACATTTTATCACATAGAGGCAAGAGTTCTTTTGAAGCACATCCACAATCACAAAATCCATTAAGAAAACCATTTGAAAAACTCAATCAAGGTACTTTATGTTAAAACATAAAAGCATTTGCACCTCGATAGTTTCTTTTCTTATAAAATGCTCCCCCTCAATATATGCTTCGAGATTCGAAAGCTTTTACCACATATGAGAGAGCAGCCTGCACAACTGAATCAAAACGATCATTTTTTTATCAAATTTCATTATTAAATCACAAATTCTCCCCCGATCAAAAATATCAAACCCTTTGAGATTTTGGATCCCAAGTGATTTAATTAGGTTTTGAAAACATGGGAGAAAATGCCTTGTTTAAATACTCATATGGTTTTTGGATAAATCCTCCTCCTCAACATGTGCATTATGTATTTTGAAATCGTTTGGCACATGGAGGCAGGAGTGCCTTTAAACGACTAAAACCAATTCCATTTAAAACAGATTTGAGATTTAAAACACGATCTCTACCCCGATCAGAAATATCAAACCATTTGAGATTTGTGATCCCAACTGATTTAAGTCATTTAGAAAAATTTAGGGAAAGACGTGGCAAGATTTAATTTTGAAAAATGATAGATAAGGACCAGATTTAGACATTAAAGATTGTTAGTGTCAGGTATGATAGTTTTTAAGAGATCTTTAAGTAAAATAAAACAATTTCACAATCAAACAAGAACATAAAAAATTTCATTTTGACAGATCTTTGAGTTTTAAAGACAACCATACCATGACATAACATTAAATCTTTAGATCACCACATTTTAGCGTACAAACGGACTTTTTGTGAAGAAATATCGTTTTAAAATATTTTATTTTAAATCACTCTCCCCCTCAATCCATGACAGAAGTCAATAATTGAGTGACTTAGGTTTTGATAAGAAGTCCGGTGATTTTCAAAAATTAGTCCAATATATTTTCAAAAACAATATTTTTCCATTTTCAAAACAATTTTAATCAAAGTATTTAGAAAATTGTTTAAAAATGGTATCCTGCACAAAGATACGTTAGGTGGTTGAGAAGCTTCTGTTGTTGCTGTAGGGTTTGGAAGAAAAACCGTCTGCTGATGCAGTGAGACTTCTTCTTATGTTGCATTTTGAATGCCAACTGAGGTCCAATTAAGCTCCGTTTCTTCAATCACTTAGAAGAAAACCATCTGCTGATGCAGTGAGACCTCTTACGTTGCATATCTGCCAACTCTCCATAGAAGTCCAGTTAAGCTCCGTTTCTTCATTTGTCGACACAAGAAATCGTTACCCTTTCCTTTCGGCATCCAATTATATTCATCTGTGGGATCCGGATCGGGAACATTCTTATAACCAAAATACCTGCATACGTTAGTGAACACACATACAAATATATGGTGGTCGACATCACCCATAACAGCAATCGACTAATCAAAGTCAATTCAACATAACAATCAGATTATATAAGGCATGGGGTTTATGTGTTAATAAAACTCTAATCATCTAAACCTAACAATCATATCCTAAATTCCTAGTCCTTCGACACAGGCAAATATCATTTTTAATTAAGCACGTAGGATAATTAAGAAAGCTCGTTAGATGATATAGATTTGAAAACATTCTCCCCCTCAATCAATGACTCATTTTATAAGAAGTTTTAAAAGCGCTGAAGTCATTGATTGAGTTCTCAATTTTTATTTTATTTTTTTTTTAATAAAAACTCTGAAACTGATTGTTTTAAAGCAACTCATTTACCACCATTTTTGAAAAACAAAAAATATTTTCCTGAAGAATTTTAGACGGAAAAACATTTGTGTAGGAACAGCAGTCCTTCGACATACTTTCCTTAAATTGTTTTAGGATAAGTGCACGAAATATGTGAAAAACGTTTAAGCGTAGCACTTTCCTTCCTTTTAAGAGCGGGTTGCTATCTGAAATGATAGCAAGCCATGGTTTTAAGCACGGGTTACAGTCTGAAGTAACTGCAAGCCATTTTTTTGAACTGCGGGTTACAGTCAGAAGTAACTGTAAGCCATAGTTTGAGACATGTTTAGAAAGAAATATATACACCTCCTGCTCGAACTTCATCTATGGTCCCGTGCCATTATTGAATGACATTTCTAAGACCGCAGATGTTATCGATACCAGAAGACATGTCTTGGAAAACATATTTTTGGTCTTTTTCAAATTTTCTGATTTTTATGGCTTTTTGAAAATTTTATATTTTTCTATTTTGTTTTGTTGGTTTTATATTTTTCTATTTTCTTTTTGTTGGTTTTATATTTTTGTATTTTGTTTTCTGAAAAATATATACAAAGATAGAGTAGATGATATAGTATAAGAAGATGATGATACTAGTACCGAGATAAGGATATCAAGCCGCACGTCGTAGAAGATAGAATTCGTCATCTCTTAAACTTCCACCACCAAAGCTTCCAATGCTCCAGAATAGAAGATGGAACATGAGCCTTTGAGAAAGAGAGACTTTGGCAGCTTCCCCCCAAACCGAAAATCCTTATGTTGAGCAGATTCGAAGCTCTATTTCAAGCTTGCTTTAGCCAGGTGCACAAAGAAGCACACCATTATCATAAATCCCGCTGCTCCTTTCAAGAATAATCACCATGATTATTCGTTCGAGGTTATATCATCAACAAGAAGAACAGCAAATTATCATCCCACTCATAAATAATCTTCTCGAATTTCCATACCCACTGAAGTCTGAAGCGATCCATTCCAAAAGGTGTCAAGAGAGCACTTCCCCCGTGTAGTTGAATTGATGCAGTCAATCTCTTAGACTAGAGCTCACGAACCCGAATACACATACCCGAAGACAAAGAAACTTATACCATCGAAGTAGCAGATTAAGTCCAATAGCCAAAGAATAACCCCGATGTATACTTTTCTCTCCCCTGAAGAAAGTGTATGAAGCTCAAGAACCCGAAGTACCCGAATGCCCAAAGAGAGAATAACCGATAACATTGAAGAAGCAGGCCGAATCACTGATTATCTCTGCGGGTGACAATCTCTGCGGATGTCAACACCGGAATAAGTGATTATATCTCTGAATCATTGATTAAGCACTCAAGTGAAACAGCTGAGCGCCCTCAATGTACACAATTCTCTCTCCCCTGATGATTGCGATAACATCGAAATCATCACACACTTGTGAACCTCTTTCATCATCAGAAACTAACTCTTACATCTCTTCCCCCACGTAGTTGGAATAAGAACACTAAACGCGTTGATGAGTAAAACCTTGAGTTTCTCTGCGGTCATGACATTTGTTTTCTCGGGATATCTTCAATCACTTTGAAGAGTTAAGTTCATCAAGTTTACTCGCCATGAGTCAAACCTTGAGTTTCTCTGCGGTAATAACATTTGTCTTCCCGGGATATCTTCAATTACTTAGAAGTATTAAGTTCATCAAGTTTACTCGCGTTTAGATGCTTGTCTCCTTCCCCCTTGCTGGTTTTGACACTTCAGAATCAGCAACTCTTTGTAAGCCCAAATACTTGAAATCTTTTGAGAAGAACACTAGTAATCTTGTAGGAATCAACTTGCTGAAGAATATGAGCAAGTCTAACTGGGGATTAAATCTGACATATCACTCTCCCCCAATTAGTGCTCTCCCCTAAACCGACAATCTGTTTGATAACAGCCCAGATTAAGAAGAAGTCTTTAGATCGTTAAATGCAACTCGTCTTTAGTCTTCTACCATATATCAGAAAATGTAGAACCGACTGTAGACTCGACCTTCTTCAAGATTGTCCAGTTGGGGAATAGATAGTTAACATCTTCAACTCACCAAAAAATAAGAACATCACCAAAAAGCATCCCAATTAACTTACATCTTGCAAGTCCCCTTAACTAAAATCTCTCCCAATCAAACAAGAACAGAAAGATGTTCATTAAGGAAATCAGCAATCAGGCCGCAACGAACACACAAGATGGTAACACCAAACTACCAATCACATCAAACAAGAACAGATAGATTTTTCGGAATCATCATGTTGATGTATACGTGAAGCATTAACCGGAAGCACTTTGTCGATAAACTCATCAATCCGAGTGAAGATGTCAACCAACGGCTCTTCGAAGAAACACCATGTAAAGATGATCCGATCAGTAGAAGCTCGGTTCTTACATGAGTTTGGAGCCGTTTGACCATTTATTCTCATATATCAATCAACCATGCAAAATTATCACACTTCTTCTCCCCCTCAAGAATTGCATACGGAGATGCCATTCTTGATTAAACAAGTGAAAATCATCCAAATGTAGTCAATTTACACTTCTCCCTCGCAAAATTAGCACAGGATGTCGCCATCGTCATCATAGTTGAGCAAGTGGAATAAGAAAACAATCATTGGTAGTCCGGTTCACTTGATAAATGAAAGCGCGCGGAAAAAGCATGAAGCATGTTGATGAGAATGGTCATTAATAAGAAGATTTCTCTTCTTCAGAAGATAATGCGCACTGAAACGTACACATTTCTTTTCTTTGGAGTACGAGGCCTGAACTGATGTGAACAGACGTCATAATCTCTCTCTTTTCTACTCTCTTAGCAAAACATGTAATCATTCACCATTATCATTCAGTAGGCTCTTTGTAGTGACAGCTGATGGAGATAACCCAATATGATGAATTTGACCCTGAAGTAAACTAACCCGAACTCGTGACTTAAACTTGCACATATGTAACAAAGAGCGGTGCCGAGACTTCATCCTCCATTGAATCTCTAAGTACTCTATACTCTTCATCCAACCAACCATCAAGTAATAGACGTACATTACCTCTTGAAAATCTACAATTGAATGTGACACTGAGCACTACAACGTAACTCCTTTAAGTGATAGTTATTTTGTGGTGGTAAGAGCCCAATTCCCCCAAGTGGTAAAAGAAAAAGTAAAAGCCACTCAACAATAACTAGATTTCCAAGTCTTCGTTTTTGATAATAAGCTCGAACAAGGATCATGAAGAATCTTCATCCATCCATCCCCGATACCTTCAGATACTAAGTACACTTGCTCGTGATAATTCACTTCAACCTCAAATAAGTCCATAGTGAATAAACTTCGTTGTCACATCTTCTGATTAAAAAGCTCAAATCTAGCCTTCTTTGACATTTAAACGAACTATGATAATGGTTTCATCCCGACCATGGTAAAAAGCACATGACCCCGTAAAACCAAGTAATAACCAAACTGCCATGACGAATATCCAAACACACATCCAATATATGAAGCACACCCTTTTATCCCTTCTTCGAAGCAAAAACCGTAGCACAAGCATCAGAATATCCCGAAGTACACTTTCTCTTCTCCAAGATGGTTCCATCATTACGGGAGTTTACAATTCCATGGTTTAAACCGAGAAATAGATTCTTTCGCGGGATTTTACAAAACCAGGAATAAACCGTAAGATAGATCCGGAAATGCACTTTACTTTTTCCAGGATGTTTCCATTGTCACGGGATTTTACAAGTCTATGATTTAAACCGAGAAATAGTTTCTTTCGCGGGATTTTACAAAATCAAGACTAAACCGTAAACAACGTCAGCTTGAATGTGTTGTGACAATTTTGGTTTTGGTGAATATCTGTTTTAGGGGAACATGCAGTGGTTCATCAACGGTCCATTATCCAACATCATCAACAACATCAACCATCCAATCAACACTTTGGAAAACACATCAATCACGCAATCTGTCGGCTATTGTAATGACCACATGGAGAAGTAAACCCGATATACCAAACTTGATCATGCAGTAGAATTTCCCAGATTTGTTACTTAACCTTGTACTAATCCTTGTGAAGAAGAAACAGTGTACCCAATGTACAAAACCTCTTGACATTCTCAAAAAAATGAGACACCGAAGTGATAGCAACGTTGTTAGGCGAGAAAGAATCACAAACGTAACTAAATAGCCAAGTCTTTATCACACTCTATAAAAGCCCGAACAAGTCATCTTCGCGGAATGGTAGAACGAAAAAAGACGAAATAAGTAAACACGCCCGGAAAACCTTACTGCAAAGCCAAATAAGAAATACCGTACAAACAACCCCGTAGTCAACAAATTTCCATTCAAGCCAAGCCGTGACATAATAATCATCGTGAAAATGTATATATCAAAGTATCAACCCTCATACCACAACAACAATCATCATATCATCAACAATTCTTTACCCGAATGTAGACAACTTCACAAACCATACTAAGTCAAGTATAATAAACTCCTTTTCCTTGGAGGTTAACCGTAACACATCAAAGTACACATTTCTCCCCCATGATGGTTTCGAACTTTCGGAAGCATCATAACGTGTATGACCATTTGCACGAGAAGTTCTTGTCATAAGCAAACATCTTGAGGAATCACGACTGACACTGACGAAGATTTTGCTTAGACTGTGAAGTATCTTTGACATTTTGTGGCGTCGAATATATCATGAGAATTGTTGTAAATTGAACCTCCATTGATTCATCGGCTAAAAGTAATGACCACATATGAAGATAACGTCACTTCAATAAAGCCGTACACAAACCCCGTAGTCATTTTTCATTTTTCCGCTCAAGCCGTGAATTTGTATCCTTCTGTGAAATTTGACCATACCAACAATACCATTCATTATATCAAAAATGTTATCTAAAAAATAAATTTTGGACAATATCTTTTGATAATGTACATCGTAAATTCAGTCCAGCTCAAGACATCATCAAATTAGGGTCCAAATATACGGCCCAACTCCAAATGAGATGCCTAAGTCTAGTCGTCCAGCCCAAAGCATGTATACCCGGTTCTATTCAGTTACCAACCCGATCCAACCCATATTGATATTAATAATCCGGTTATAAAAGAGAATACCCTAATATTTTTCACTTAGACTAACCCTAACACATACTTAGAAAAGTATACGCCTCCCACTTAACATTTCTCATCACCAAACTCCCAAATTAGATCTGGAGAAGAAAAATGCATGTCAATTCATACCATCTCATCAATCTAAACTCTTCTAATCTCATGTATCCAAAGTCATCAATCCGAAAATCATAACTCATCAAAACCACAAAAACAACCTTATATCTTTCGAGCATGGATCACGACTCCACGAAGAGGAGAGCAAGATCATGATATTGGATCACAGGTAGGTGCACATGTTTTTGTATTAATCGTTTGAGTTTAAACAAGACAACGAAGTAAAGAACGATTATAACAAAACTTGTTATAGATCTTTCTTTTATATTCGGATATGAAAATGAAGCAAAGCTTCAAAAATTGGTCTGTGAGGATACAAGTTCAAAGAGAAAATCTTTTAAAGGATTCGAAGCAACTTTGAACTGTTCTGAGATCGTGAATGATTAAATGTGAGTTGGGGAGTGATTGTGAGGGTCCTATTGTTGAGTCTAGGTCTAGGATTGGTAGGTTTTGGTTCAGATCTGTTTGATACAGCTTCGATTTTTTTTTTTTTTTTTTTTTTTTTAAAGACTATGGACCAAGGATGTATGAACTGAGGTCATGAAGATGTTTGGTATTTGGTGTTGGGTCATGTGGTTGTCATATGTATTGATTAAACATATCCGTATGGATTTTTTTTTTTTTCTTATCGATTTGTGACTTGAGATGTTAAAGCTAAAGTCACATAAGAGTCGTTGGTATTTAGGTTTTGGTCAAGGTCAAAGTCTTCTCTTCTTCTACATTTCTGTGTAAGTCGCTAGGTCAAGTCAAGTCGTTAGTGACAAAGGTCTTGAGTCAACTCGCTAAGCCAACTCGCTAAGCAAGTCGCTAAGCAAGTCGCTAAGCAAGTCGCTAAGCAAGTCGCTTAGCAAGTCGCTAAGCCAACTCGCTACGACTTGTTAAAGAACAAGTCGCTAGGTAATACACGACCAAGTCGCTAGGTAGATTCATTGAATTTAGACAGTTTTGTGTACAACTCGCTAACATGATATATGACATATTCCGGCGTTATTTCCGACCATGTTTTCCGACCATATTCATGAATACCCAGAAACACATCATAAAAACTGCTTGCTTGACCCAAGTTTTGACCACAAAAAATGACAGTTTGACCACATATTTCTTCACGGATTGGTAACAAAAATTGTCTAATAAGATGTTATAACTTGTTTGGACCCAAAAGAGACACAAGGACAGATATAAACATGAATGACCAGGACATTTTTGACCAAAAATAAGATACACAAACCATGTAAAAACAGTTTACCCAAAAGATAAAAACATTCAGATCCGAAAAACAAGGTAAAACATATTCCGACCATAAAAAGGTACAAAAACAGTTAACAACAAGATCCAAAAACCACAAAAAATCAACACAACACAATAACCTTGGCTCTGGTACCAATTGTAGGATCGTTATTTTTATTGTGTTGATGATTCGGGTGGTCTTGGATGATCAAAATACATGTTTACCATTTTAGAGAGAGAAACTAGAGAGAGAGGGTGTTCTTGCTAGAGGTTTACACAAAGGAAAGGTTAGATTAAAATGAAGCACCACCCCTTCCAAGGATGGAAGGGGTATTTATACTTACAGACTACACGACCTCCTATCGGCCTGTGGATCAGGGATACAGTGGGTAAAGACCCGTCCTTCCTCCACGGTGTTGCACTATACTATTCTACGCTACAAACTAACTAGTAAACTACTAAATAACGTAAATAAAGATATGTCTACGAGCTAACTTATGCTAGATAATATTAGGGGTGACCGACTCTTCACTATGGAATTTTTTAATTCCTAACATTAGAGGGTCAAGAGATAAGAATTAAACATTCAAGAGGATAACGAAGAGTAGAATCAAATGGTAAAAGAGGGAAAAAGAAATAGAATCATACGGATAAGAGGAACCAGAAAAATATTTTTGGGTTTTTGAAAACGAGTGCACATGCACAAAAACACAATCAATCAAAACGAGACCGAAGAAAAACACAAGGAACTTAAACCAATAATCACAAGCGTATTCACGCAAGTGACACAAAGGCAAGTTTTGAATCTTTGGTTTGGGAACTTATTATGATAACACTCAAGTTGAGAAGTGTTATATGATTGATGTATTCTATTTATTTAAAACAACAAGCAAAATCTTTTTTTATTTTTTAATCTTTTACATATATACTGTCACAATTCTCAATTTCCGGTAATTTTTCAAATTTATATTTCATTAAGGTATATATTTCTTATTAAATAAACGCTATCGCACGATCATTTATTTTGAACAATTGATCCAAAACTTCCAAAAATTTATTCCGATATATTTTTATACTCATATTAAGATTATAAAAATAATGTTATTAGTTTACCCGGTGTCTTAAATTTATTTGGTATATAAATTGTTATATTTATATATTACGACGGTTTTCATAAATACTACTCGATAATTATTCTTTCACTTAAATTTTTCAAGAAATGTATTTTTATAATTTTTATGACTTCAATATATTTTATTTTGCTCCGTTAAAATTTATTTTTAACTAACGCTACCCTAAATACTTAATTATATGTACAAGTTACCAACTATACTTAAACAATTACACATTATATTATACACTTATACATTTAATTATTCAAAACTCACTCAATCACGCCTTGTTTTATGCATGTCGACACAAGGATGACTCACAATTTTTTTGAGTTCAAAATATCTAATGTGTACCAATATATTTGCTTACTTATAATAATATATTACAAACATAACACATAGATGAAAATATCCTAAGGTGAAAACACAAATTTTCTCCTTGTTCCCTCCTTGTGTTCGGCCATCACATGAACCAAGCAAGAATCAACAATATTTTCAAGATCAAGCAATATTATTAACACTAGTTTATTCTTAAGTAAGGTTTTGAAATAAAAACCTAGGGTGTTAGGATTAACCTTGTTCATTTAACCTCATCAAGTAACTAGTAAGCATTTCATGTTCACTTTCATCTTTCATATTCATATCATGTTCATTTTATCATGCTTGAGAAAAACATACAAGTTATATGATGTCTATACCACTTAAATTGTTTATAAACTATATAAATTCATATATGTTATCCTATAATTACTCCTTGAAATATATCACTTTTGGAGATGCCTAGGAACCCATGACACCCAAAGAAGGTGTATGGTAGGATTAAAATAGCTTCGGAGTTGGTTAGAATAAGTTTTACGCGAGAAAAATCCATTTCGACAACCATAAAACAGGGTCTGTTGGTTCTGTGAAATCTGGGAAAATTCGACAGTGGGTAAAATATTTTGGGCTAAATATTTGGAAAATATACTTTAAAACGAAAACGTGGCCGCTTGAATGGGTTAAAACGGAGTTATAACGAAGAAGTTATGCTATTTTGAAGTTTGACGACGAAAACTAATAATTTCAGAAATTTCAGCATGTAAATGTCACTTTTTACGAGTCAAAAATGAGGCTTAAGTGTTATGAAATGTGTCGACTTATCAAAAATATATTAGTATACTTTAATACGAATCTAAGGATGTAGAAAACGTAGAAAACGGACTTGTAACGATTAAATTACACGCGTTAAACAAAGTTGCCGTAACTTTATTATATAAGCAACATTAATATATTTTCTAATAGCCAACATTACGGCCGCGAATGACCATGTTGAGGGTCGTTTTTAACATTGATGGAGTACTTTTTATGAAACGATGTCTTCTAGTAAAAGTAAATTCGCCTAGCCTATTTTACAAAACGTTCAACCATTCGTCAAACGGAGTTATAACGAGTAAAATACAGTCACTTAAACTTTGCCGAAAACCACCCTTAAACGATATTTTGGACACAAGTACCATACTTTACCTATATTTTTCTTCATGATCGAGACCTCTATGATGAAAACTTAAAAGCTAAAACTTTGAGATAATGATCCAAGCTTTCCAAAACCGTTGAGTTTGTTTTCCTAACACTCGATGTGCACCATTTTACGACTAGCTTTTCGAGGCCATATAGTCACTTTCATGACTTGTCAAATTATATTATTTTGCGACGAAAAGCTATAAATTCTTGATAAATCACTAAACGACTATCGTAGGATGTTGTTTCAACGCAAATACTTGTAAAGTATTTTATAACATGACGAGATGTCATAAACATATATTTCGACGACAAACATTATTTTCAAACGTACAAGTGGTATGGATATCATATGAGTTTGCATGCACGACATTGTTTCATGACTTATATTAGATCATATCATTCATCATAGGTCGCGGTTAGAGAGTTGCATCTCATTTCTGTGCATCCACTTTGTCATCATAACTATTGCAACAGGTGAGTTTCATAGCCCCTACTGTTATATGTTTTGAATTACTTTTGGGGGAGATACATGCTCAACTATTTTCATTTAATTTCACAAGTACTCTAAACTTTTAAGGATTACCGTGAGTTCATACCCCGCTTTTACTCGTTTAAATTCTTACAAACTCTTTGGGGGAGATACATGCTTAAATACTTGTTTTTACTCTTGCGAATACTCAAACCATTTATGTAATTGTGTTACACTATACTTCTTATACTCTTTGGACATTATGTGTGGTTTATTGCGATATGTGCCTAAATGTGCTAAACTTGTTTTCAATTATGCCTCAACATACATACATTAGCAACTGGTTAACTCCTGCGGGAGCCAGCGGAGAGGTATTGATGGTACTATCGGGCTGACGCCCCCACCCTTGTGTCCCTGATGACTTGACCTGGGGTGAATATAATCCGTTATTCAATGAGACACAACAAACAATGTAGACTTGTCAAGAGGTTCATTTGGCTGTGATTCTTTGCATTAAGTACTTGTATATATCGTATGCACATATGTCCTACTTACAAACAAGATTGACAATTCCATATTTTGGCAATGGGTTGTAAACACACAGGTTGCAAGTTTTGTATGGGCGGAACTTGGAACTGAGTGGATTTACAATGCCTTTGCTGCATAAACGATTTTGAAAGGCTTTACATTTCAACACAATCTCTATGAACTCACTCAACCTTTGTGTTGACACTTTTTAGCATGTTTTATCTCAGGTATCTAAGGCATTCACTTCATGGCATGCATATGGACTTATCATAGAGTCGTGGTGACGACGCGTCTCACATGGGATTTATACACTTTAAAAACATCGTTTAGCATGTATCAAACTTATTTCTGCACACGTTGATTTTCATTTGGGACCTATACTTTGTAAACTCTGATTGTTTTAATAAATCAAACGATGTGTTTTCCAAACGACACTTTAGGTCGTTCAATATAACTATAACTTTGATGCTATGACAGTCATCCCCCAGGAATTCCATTCCGCTGCAAAACAGGTAATTTGGGGGTGTGACAGATTGGTATCAGAGCATCGGTTATAGAGAACTAGGTTGCATCATTGACCCTAGACTATAACTACATCATCATAGCATCTCATCATATCATTATAAGTGCATACTCATTATACATGCGGACTTATGACTCACCACCAAACATCATATGAGTCGATTAGTCCAAGCATTGCATAGTTACTCCTAAATTATACATAGCCTGATCACCTATGTCTAATTCAGGAAGAATCATGCAATGAAGGGAGTAGTAGTCTCATATGAGTAAGCAATTCCGTAATCGAGCCAAATTTTCAAAAGATTTTCTTCAAACCACTTGTTTCTAGTTTGATCCGAGTGACAGTTCTTGTTTGATGAGTTGCAAAGATCAAGCTAGAAACAAGTTGTTACCTAAACCGATTTAGCCTAATCGTATGACAGTTCTTGTTTGATGAGTTGTGGGATTAAGTAAAAATCGGTTACCTAAAAGTCTTTTGAGGGTTTTGCTCGAGAATGGGAAAGCTTGCCTCATCAAACCTAACCATAAGAGAGCATGTCTTTAGAATGGGATATAGTCACGATATATGCATGAGCATTGACATAATCATTTAGACCATACACGAGCATAAACTTTTAGAACCCTTGTCGAGGTTTGGACCATAGTATCATTAATCGAATCACGAGGACGTGATTCCTCTGACATGGGAAGAATGTCACAATTCTCAATTTCCGGTAATTTTTCAAATTTATATTTCATTAACATATATATTTCTTATTAAATAAACGCTATCGCACAATCATTTATTTTGAACAATTGATCCAAAACTTCCAAAAATTTATTCCGATATATTTTTATACTCATATTAAGATTATAAAAATAATATTATTAGTTTACCCGGTGTCTTAAATTTATTTGGTATATAAATTGTTATATTTATATATTACGACGGTTTTCGTAAATACTACTCGATAATTATTCTTTCACTTAAATTTTTCAAGAAATGTATTTTTATAATTTTTATGACTTCAACATATTTTATTTTGCTCCGTTAAAATTTATTTTTAACTAACGCTACCCTAAATACTTAATTATATGTACAAGTTACCAACTATACTTAAACAATTACACATTATATTAATACACTTATACATTTAATTATTCAAAACTCACTCAATCATGCCTTGTTTTATGCATGTCGACACAAGGATGACTCACAATTTTTTTGAGTTCAAAATATCTAATGTGTACCAATATATTTGCTTACTTATAATAATATATTACAAACATAACACATAGATGAAAATATCCTAAGGTGAAAACACAAATTCTCTCCTTGTTCCCTCCTTGTTTTCGGCCATCACATGAACCAAGCAAGAATCAACAATATTTTCAAGATCAAGCAATATTATTAACAGTAGTTTACTCTTAAGTAAGGTTTTGAAATAAAAACCTAGGTTGTTAGGATTAACCTTGTTCATTTAACCTCACCAAGTAACTAGTAAGCATTTCATGTTCACTTTCATCTTTCATATTCATATCATGTTCATTTTATCATGCTTGAGAAAAACATACAAGTTATATGATGTCTATACCACTTAAATTGTTTATAAACTATATAAATTCATATATGTTATCCTATAATTACTCCTTGAAATATAACACTTTTGGTGATGCCTAGGAACCCATGACACCCTAAGAAGGTGTATGGTAGGATTAGAATAGCTTCGGAGTTGGTTGGAATAAGTTTTATGCGAAAAAAATCCATTTCGACAACCATAAAACAGGGTCTGTTGGTTCTGTGAAATCTTGGAAAATTCAACAGTTGGTAAAATATTTTGGGCTAAATATTTGGAAAATATACTTTAAAACGAAAACGTGGCCGCTTGAATGGGTTAAAACGGAGTTATAACGAAGAAGTTATGCTATTTTGAAGTTTGACGACGAAAACTAATAATTTCAGAAATTTCAGCATGTAAATGTCACTTTTTACGAGTCAAATATGAGGCTTAAGTGTTATGAAATGTGTCGACTTATCAAAAATATATTAGTATACTTTAATACGAATCTAAGGATGTAGAAAACGTAGAAAACGGACTTGTAACGATTAAATTACACGCGTTAAACAAAGCTGCCGTAACTTTATTATATAAGCAACATTAATATATTTTCTAATAGCCAACATTACGGCCGCGAATGACCATGTTGAGGGTCGTTTTTAACATTGATGGAGTACTTTTAATGAAACGATGTCTTCTAGTAAAAGTAAATTCGCCTAGCCTATTTTACAAAACGTCCAACCATTCGTCAAACGGAGTTATAACGAGTAAAATACGGTCACTTAAACTTTGTCGAAAACCACCCTTAAACGATATTTTGGACAAAAGTACCATACTTTACCTATATTTTTCTTCATGATCGAGACCTCTATGATGAAAACTTAAAAGCTAAAACTTTGAGATAATGATACAAGCTTTCCAAAACCGTTGAGTTTGTTTTCCTAACACTCGATGTGCACCATTTTACGACTAGCTTTTCGAGGCCATATAGTCACTTTCATGACTTGTCAAATTATATTATTTTGCGACGAAAAGCTATAAATTCTTGATAAATCACTAAACGACTATCGTAGGATGTTGTTTCAACGCAAATACTTGTAAAGTATTTTATAACATGACGAGATGTCATAAACATATATTTCGACGACAAACATTATTTTCAAATGTACAAGTGGTATGGATATCATATGAGTTTGCATGCACGACATTGTTTCATGACTTATATTAGATCATATCATTCATCATTGGTCGCGGTTAGAGAGTTGCATCTCATTTCTGTGCATCCACTTTGTCATCATAACTATTGCAAAAGGTGAGTTTCATAGCCCCTACTTTTATATGTTTTGAATTACTTTTGGGGGAGATACATGCTCAACTATTTTCATTTAATTTCACAAGTACTCTAAACTTTTAAGGATTACCGTGAGTTCATACCCCGCTTTTACTCGTTTAAATTCTTACAAACTCTTTGGGGGAGATACATGCTTAAATACTTGTTTTTACTCTTGCGAATACTCAAACCATTTATGTAATTGTGTTACACTATACTTCTTATACACTTTGGACATTATGTGTGGTTTATTGCGATATGTGCCTTAATGTGCTAAACTTGTTTTCAATTATGCCTCAACATACATACATTAGCAACTGGTTAACTCCTGCGGGAGCCGGCGGAGAGGTATTGATGGTACTATCGGGCTGACGCCCCCACCCTTGTGTCCCTGATGACTTGACCTGGGGTGCATATAATCCGTTATTCAATGAGACACAACAAACAATGTAGACTTGTCAAGAGGTTCAGTTGGCTGTGATTCTTTGCATTAAGTACTTGTATATATCGTATGCACATATGTCCTACTTACAAACAAGATTGACAATTCCATATTTTGGCAATGGGTTGAAAACACAGGTTGCAAGTTTTGTATGGGTGAAACTTGGAACTGAGTGGATTTACAATGCCTTTGTTGCATAAACGATTTTGAAAGGCTTTACATTTCAACACAAACTCTATGAACTCACTCAAACTTTGTGTTGACACTTTTTAGCATGTTTTATCTCAGGTATCTAAGGCATTCACTTCATGGCATGCATATGGACTTATCATAGAGTCGTGGTGACGACGCGTCTCACATGGGATTTATACACTTTAAAAACATCGTTTAGCTTGTATCAAACTTATTTCCGCACACGTTGATTTTCATTTGGGACCTATACTTTGTAAACTCTGATTGTTTTAATAAATCAAAAGATGTTTTTTCCAAACGACACTTTAGGTCGTTCAATATAACTATAACTTTGATGCTATGACAGTCATCCCCCAGGAATTCCATTCCGTTGCAAAACAGGTAATTTGGGGGTGTGACATATACAAAGAAAAGAAAAATATTTTTGTATTTTTGTATTTTTCAAAAAGCAATAACTTCACGAGGAAGGTTCTTCAAGTCACTAATCGCAAAAACTTCACGATATTGTCGCAACACACCTCTCCGGCAGCGGCGCCAAAATTTGATTCGTTGCTTGTGTGTGGTGAAAATAAACACAATATCAATTTATCAAATTAATCGTGAAATTCGACAAATCAACCTTTTAGGAAAAGGGTTAACGTGCCAAAGCTCACGAATGTGAATAAAGTGATACCGGGAAAGTGATTTCCCCGGGTCGTGTCCCAACGAGGTGTGAAATTGATGATGTCGTTGAGTTTCGTGATTAGGACTTGAATTGGTTTTATGAATTTGGATTTGTGATTACGTTATTCTACAAATTAAAGAACAGGAATAAAAATAAAGCATGTAAAACAAAATAAACACTAAATAAACTACTACTAAGCCTAAGAAAAAAATAAACAAAGCTAAATTACATCCTAGGGTGCTAAAACTAAAACAAAAACGCAAAAACCTACAACGACCCGAGCCATAAACGTGAAAAAGATGCAATTTAAGTCCTACGAGTGCAAAAACAATTTTCCTACATTTTAAATGACTAAAAATAATTTTAGAAAAAAGCCGGGAATTTTTTCGACTTTTATTCTATTTACTACGAATTAAAAACTAAATTACACTAATTAATTAATTAAAAATACTAAACTATTTAGAAAATTCTGAAACTTTTTGTAAAAATACTATATGATCTGATGGACGTATGAAAAATAAAATGGGTGCAATGGATTATGTGGATAAGCAGTAAGCTAAAAAACTAAAATGCTACTTTAATAATAGATAGTGCAATATTAAACAAGACAAAGACTCTAGTGCAGATGGAATAGTTTTGTGTGTTTGAGGTTGTGGGCTATGGGCCGGAGGTCACAGGTTCGAATCCTATGGCCTCCTTTTTGCAATTTTTTTTGTTTCTTGCCAACTGATTTTAAGAACCAAAGGAATACTTTTTTATAAAAATTTAAGCTTACAACAGTTTCTCAATAAGCTGTAAACAACTTACTAGTTCCAACAAATTACAAGCTATACTAAATAACCCTTTTTCAGTTTTGAGCATGAAAAGCAAATAACAAGCACTCGTAAATTGCAAGATGAAAATGGCATGCTAGAGTACAAACTATAATAAGCTATAAATTGAGGAATAAAAATGAAAATAAAGTGGGAAATAAGCAGTTGGGATAAATGGGGAATCCTAAACTAGCAGTTGAACCAATAAGCAATCATATGATCAATTAAGCATTAAAGAAACTAAAGATGCTCTAGCCTAATCTACTAATACCAACAGGGCCAATTGGAGCTTTTTGAGCTACTTATTTTAGCACTAAACTAATTTCAAAAGAAGAAACAATCTAAAATCTATATAACTAAGAGTGCAAGCTGCTTAAATCTACAAAAGGGGGGAGAAAACTGAACCTGTAACATCAGTACAAGCCTACTGTTGCAGCAAGACAGGAAAAAAGAAAAAAAAGGAAACTTTAAGAAATTAATTTAAAATCTAAATTGCTACTTAATCTTACTTGAAATTATCATAAGTCTAACAAACACTGATTCAAGATTCACTATTACCACTTATAGACAATAAATGGGTCAAAACTGGTAACCCCCAAACACCCGTTTTACTCAGAAAGTGACTTGTTTGAACATGAATTTTATGAAACTAGCTTGCAAACCTTAACCAAATACTTTTGATAAGCTTACAAGAGCTTATCCAACATGAGTAAGAATGGTAGAACCTTGATTGAAAAAAAAAATAAAAGATTTGAAATAAAACTAGGATTTCATTAACCCAAAAAAAAAGAAATTACAAGGCTGAAAAAAAATTAAAGAAATTAAATTGAAAGTAAAGTAAACTTTAAAACTTAAGACATAAAATTAAACTTAACTACTACTAAAACCTAACTTGAATAAAAATAACTTGACTAAAAAACTGCTTATTACAAATGGCTACCATATCTATTTAAACCCCTAGAAAATGGTCTTCGATTCCTTTTTCTTGTGCTTCTTGTGTGAGACAAAACAGACCAAAACCAACTTGTGTTTCTTTGAGTTGATCCAAGCCATCCAAGAGTTAGGTACATCCCAAGAGTAAATCAGAGCCGTCCATGGGTTGTCTTGTGCCAAAGATTGGCAAGGTGGCGTGGGGTTCTCGTCACTTTGCCTTGGGTGGAGGAGATGAGTGGGATTGGGATGTGGGAATGAGAGTGACAGGAGGAGGGGGGGAAGGTTTGGCGGGTAAAAGGGTTTCCTGAGTGAGTTTTTATTTTCTGTTTCAGGTTTATGGGTTTGAGGATTATTTTGGTATAAAGGGTATTTTGGGTAACACCGGGATTTTAGGATTGTTTTGGTATAAAGGGTATTTTGGGTATCGGGAAAGGTTTAAATGGTAATTTTGGGTCAAGGGTTAGGTTTTATGGCTTGTTTTCCCACTCTCACTCCAAAAACACGTCCCGAGCTCTGAAAATGTGGAAAATCCACTCCCGGCTCTGTCCGCAAAGCACTTTTTCTGATTTCGGCTTGATTTTGCTCGTTTTCGCTCCGTTTTTAATCCTTTTGTACCTGCAAGACACAAAATACACTCCGAGGATATTTTTAACATATATTGAGCATATTTGGGTGTTTTTGGTCATTTTTTTGGTCTTAAGTGGGTAAAAACGATGAGTGAATATGCACTCATCAATAATCTTTACTACATTGTTATTTCCATTCCTTGATTCCTAGGATTACAATTTACATCTTTAGAAGTTGAGCTCAAATGGGTTTGTCACTATTTGTTACCACATTATTTTCTAAGATAATCTAAATCAAAGAATTAACATTGTTAATACAAATTAAACTCATTCCTTGAATTCAATGAAGATGTTTTGAGGAAAATTGTGATTAATCCCACTAGGTTACTATTCACATAATTGACACCACATTGTGGTTTTGATGTATATGAACAATCATGCCTAGCAACCGCCACCAAGATTACCATGACACCGCTCACTATATTCCAATGTATCATTGTAAGGAAGGCCTAAGCCCGGAGGGTAGAAAATCCTTCAAGATGTTAGAAAAGATGTTCTTCCACGAAGGCCGAGTGGTTGAACCATCATTCCTCGACAACACCAACATTCGACAAGTCTTTGGAGGAATTAACTTTGATTTCCTCTTGGACATGAATGAGCAAATTTTTCTGGTGTTTGTGCTTGAGGTTTACAAGACAATGAGAATCGTTCGGAATGAAGACGGGACCATTTCAATAGCTTTCATCATCAATGAGCACGAGTACACCATCACTCTTGTAGAATTTGGAAGGATACTCCGTGTCCCATATCAAGGAGTGTGTATATACTCTAACGAATGGTCGTTGGCGGAGCTACATGACATGGTAGATCATCATGAAGTATACTTCACAGCCATCCGGGAAGCAACCACAATAAGGGATACCGTCTTCATAGAAAGATCATCTCCATTAAGAGTCATGAGAAACTCCAAGGTGATCTATAGGGATCCTTTTCAAATGGTGCTTTCAGAAATGTTCCCATGGTACAAGAAATGGGAACTCGTGGTAAGGGATAATGTGGTTTGCTTGGGAGGGAACAAAGATCATCCCAATGCTTGCTTGAGCTTCATGATATATTTCCTTGTAACCGGCAATCACTTCAATCTCGCCTATTACATGGTAAAAAGAATGGCGAGTGTAAAAAGCATGGACAAGATGGTACTCCATTATGCAATGCTCCTGACCCGTCAAGCAAACTTCATCTTTGCTCTAGATCCTTGTACTTATTCCTATGACCACAGTTTCAGAAACAAGGTCATGGTGCCTCTATCCAATGGAAAGACTACAAGGATCATGGTGGATGGCAAGAGACCTCACCCACCAACGGACTCATAGGATAAAAGAGAAAGACAAAGAGAAGGAGAAGGAAGTAGCAACCCCCTTGGCAACACCGATCTCAATCCTTTAGCATACATCAACCAACTGCCGGATATCCCAAGCCCTTCATGTAGGACCTTAAATATCCAACCTTATCACTTTACCAAGCTAACCAAACGTATACTACGCGTAACACGAGTATATCATGAAACAAACACAAACGTATGATATGCGTAAGAAGAAGCCAGAAAGATTAAGAAAGATGGTGACTTGATGATGTTAGGCGTATATGTGTAGAGATAAACAAGATGAAAGGAAACTTGTATTACTTGAAAGAAAACACACACACACATACTCAAGCACACACCCCTCAAATGACCATTTGAGGGGTATTTATACTTCCTTACATAATGCCCCATGGGCTTGGGCTTGGGCTTGGATTGGACTTGGATTAGACAATAACTTACTAAAGGCTAGCTTAACATAAGTATTAGTCATTTAGCTTATCCCAATCCACGAGCCCGTTGACTATTCTAATACGATATCTAACACACGTTACAAAGTTCCTAAACGTGAATGACCATCACTTCTATTAAATATTATCAATGCTAACAATCTCACCCTAAGGGGTGGTTATTCAAAAGATGCTCCACTTTATTAGGTCTTTACTTTCCTTGAGCTTGAACTTCGTGTGTAGATATAGAATTGTCTTAATTCTTTGTTCCTTCATGCTTTGTGATCAGTTAATGTGGTATTCTGCCATTTGTCAACTTCTTAGGCGTAGGTGTCTCCACGTCTTTCTCCACCATGCTCACACTTCTTTTTGACTTTGAGATACCAATGATGAAGTTGGTATGAGCATGTGAAGAATCTTCATGATCTCTTCCTCCCGCGAGCATCCATCAGCAGCAGCTTCCCAGGTACAGTAACGAACACCAATTAATCATTGTAATATTTTCTTAAAGAATTGATTACTACAATTGTTCTACTGATGAATGTCTTGATTCCATTCACCTTGGTCGGGCGAATCAGCCGTCCTAATCCCATAAGGGACAGTTGGCATTACATTGAATAAATTCAAGTAACGCCCCTCATATTCAGGATTCGATTCGTGAAAGGAATCTCCTTAGCGGGATTTCCAGCACTTACAGTTTCGAATGTCGAGGGTGTTAACAGCATATTGTGAAAACACATCTCTAATTCTTACAAAGGCTGTTCCTGAAACTGGAGGCCCTCAAGAAGGCTAACACGACATAGCGAAGTACATCTACAGTTCAGGTGAGTCGTTGAAGTACACCGAAGCATCACTTCATGACTGTAGACCGTTTGAGACACAGTAAACGTAACCCGTAAAGAATTACCGAAGTGACCTGCTGTCAGGGCTGCTTGATGTTGACCCTGGCAGGAATTTCCATTCAATCACTGAGGATCACAATTTTGAAACCTCTCATGAATGTTCTGGCAGATTGCTAGGATCTGCGTAGGACTCTAGAATGTATCACTTGTGTCCTTATTGATGAACAACAAGCGATTAAATGTCAAGTGTTCCTATGAGATCTTTTAATGAATCTCGTGGCTCTAGACTCAATTAGTGCATTTTGGTTTCCTAAGCGGAGACTAGGGAGAGGGTCTCCTCCTTTAATACCAACTATCTCTAAGAGAAAGTCGATAGATTATGCAGGGTTCCCAATAAGAATGAAACAAATCCTTTTAAGAGGAATTGAGTGGCTAGAAGGTTAGGTGCAGTGCGTCACTGGGTCCATGACGTCTTTGTCCTGAATACCGGCGTCATCTTTGTGACTACCAGTAGCAGATGAATTGAACCCGGTTTCTGCCCTAAGGTTGATTATGGAGGGCTATTTCTTCTCACCCTTTCTTTTACTTTTCTTTTTAATTCTTCAACCCCTTCTTTCTCCTTTCTCACATTACTCCTTTTTTCAATCATACCTAAGAACTTCGAATACTAACTATGGGTATTATCCTTGGGTAGATCCCTCTGGCTCTGGCGGATCATAGGACGAATTTCCTAACCTTAGTCACCTTATAACTCCATTACAGTCCTATTGTTGCCATAAAACCATTTTTCTTGAAATCTCTAAGTGTTTATGATTGAAAACATGTTTGGAACACTTCAAGAATTTTAAATTTTCAGAAACACTCCCCCTTCACATGTGCTTATATTGTTTTAACTGAAATCTGCACAGAGAGGGTAGAGTTCGCACTTTTTGAATTGATCGACTTTAAATGAACAAGACCGATTCGAGACACGTTTACATCACTAGAGAACTAGCTTGAAATTATTACCCGTCCTGGTCAAGTCCACAGAAGGTTTCTCGAGATGGTACATGATTCCTCGTCAATTCAATGGTTACGACTGAGTCGAGCGCTTTTGAGATTCAAACAACGATCATTAAACTTTTTGATCACATTTTAATCACGTCTCCTCCCCCTCAAAAATAGCATATCCGTGATATTTTTTATATCAACGGATTAAACAACATTTTTAGAAACTTGTGGGGAGACAAACGGATTTTATTTAAGCATGAATTTGGAACATTTTGGTTTTATACTCCCCCTTTAATAAAGCATAATCAATTAAAGGGTTTTAGAGGGAGTTATCTTGAGCACAAAAATTTTTGAATGATTTTGAAAATCTTTTTGAACAATCTTGAAAAAAGGTGCTCAAGATGATGATGATTTCTCACCAGTTTTAAATGTAGTGTACTAAAGCGTACACTTGATTTTTTCTTTAAAAACATGAGTTTTGATTTGAAAAAAATCGAAAGTCATCATTTTTGTTCGAGTTTCGTACTGAAGTATACGAAAGCCATTTTTTGAAGAATTTTTTTGAGAAACGACATGTTTTAGAAAATATTTAAAGAACTCTCGCTCAAGCATCTGTACATGTCTGTATCATTGTTCAATGACATTTCTAGAGACGTACAGTATATCGATTATACGAGAGACATGTAAATAGATCAGCGATTCGTCGAACTAAATCGTTAAACCTTTCTTTTGGAAGGGCTTTAGTAAATAGATCAGCGAGTTGGTAATCTGTCTTCACGAAAAATAATTCGACAGTACCTTCTTCCACGTGCTCTTTAATGAAGTGATAGCGTACACGAATGTGCTTAGTCTTTGAGTGATGAACAGGATTGCAGGATATGGCTATGGCACTTTTCGAGTCACAATACATAGGTATTTTATCGAAAGTAAAGCCATAATCTGTGAGTTGTGTTCTCATCCATAGAACTTGAGCACAACATGCAGATAGAGACACATACTCGGCTTCAGCGGTTGAAAGTGTAGTGCAATCTTGTTTCTTTGAAGACCAACTGACTAACTTTTCACCCAAAAATTGTGCTCCTCCTGATGTACTTTTTGCTGTAACTTGATCACCTGCGTGGTCCGCATCTGAAAAGGCAATTAGATCAAATCCGGATTCCTTCGGATACCAAAGTCCCATGTGAATGGATGTCTTCAGGTACCGAAAGATCCTTTTAACCTCTTTAAGGTGCAGTTCGGTATGCTTTGCCTGGAACTGTGCTAATAAGCAAACAGCAAAATAAATATCGGGTCGACTAGCAGTGAGGTACATGAGAGAGCCAATCATGCTCCGATATTTCTTCAGAGCGATGGGTTTCCCAAATAAATCGCCTCCTGAATGTTCTTTGGTTCTTTAGTGCTAATTGAGCAAAGGTAAATGCACAAGTCGCAATCGGTGGCAAGTTGGCGTCTCGTCTGAATTGGCCGTGAAGGTTCACCAATAACTTGTTCAATTGGATGGTCTTTTGTCCACTTCAGAGTAGAAGGATACCGTTGGTTAAACGTACGTGAGTTAGATGGTTCTTGTAAACTTGAAGATGATTCAGCTGATTCTGTAGCAAACGGGTTTTCAAATAAGTCTTCATCTAACGTTGCATCGTTCTTGTTTTGTGTAGTTTCTTCTTGAAATGATATGTTTTGGTTTTGCTCATCAACTGCTGGTAAAACTGTCGTAAGAATAGGATTTGCAGAAGTTGATGTAGATGATGTTGATGGAGTTGGTGCATTGGTTTCGACCGTTGTAGATGCATCTTCTATTGGTGGTGGTGGATGATTTTGAGCGGGTGCAGCGGAATGATGGTTTGATGCATTTGTCGAGGTTCCACCATAATATTCATCAAACATTAACTCGAAGAAATTCTCCAATTCATGTTCACGAGGAGTGCCAGCAAAAATTGATGGAGCTCTTTGTTGTATGAGTCTCTCAGAAGCCATTTGTGAAATTTTGGTGCGGGTTCTAGAGCGAGTCTCTCAGAAGCCATTTGTGAAATTTTGTCAAAATTCACATTCATCGTCTCCATTATCTTCCTAGTTATTCTGTTATACACCCTGAATGCCCTCGAGTTTTCTGAGTATCCAATGAAGATTCCAATATCACCTTTAGCTTTCAGTTTTCCTAGATCTTCTCTGTCGTTCCTTGGATAGCACAAAGCGCCAAACACGTGAAGGTAAGAGATATCAGGTTTTCTGTTGTGCACTAGCTCATATGGGGTTTTATTGAATCTTGGATGGATTAGAGATCGATTCTGAGTGAAACAAGTAGTGGCAACAGCATCAGCCCATAGAAATAACGATGCACTAGAATAAATTAGCATTGTGCAAGCAGCTTCCACAAGAGTTCGATTTCTTCTTTCAACTACCCCATTCTGCTATGGAGTTCTAACAACTGATGTCTGATGTGTGGTTCCAACATCTTCAAAATAAGCTCTTAACTCCTGATTAGTAAATTATGTGCCGTTTTCTGTTCTTACTAATCTTACTGGAGCTTGAAGAAGTACTTGAATACGTTTCAGGAAGGTGACGATGATGCCTGGTGCTTCTTCTTTTGACCTCAGAAACTTTACCCATGTATATCTTGAATAATCATCAACAATGACAAGAATATACTTTTTCCCATTAATGCTTTCAACTCTCATTGGGCCACATAAGTCCATGTGTAACATATGTAACCTTGCTTCCGAACTAGGTACAAGTTTGGGTTTATATGATGCTCTTTTTCTTTTTCCTTGTTCGCATGATGGACATAGGTGATCCTTGGTGTATTTGAACTTTGGAAGTCCGTTGACGATGTTGTCTTTGGCCAGTTTGTTGATAGTGTCGAAATTGAGATGGGATAATCTTCTATGCCACAACCAGGACTTTGTTCCAGATGCTCGTGTCATAAGACATATTGGAGATGAAGAGGCCATTTGGTTAATGTCGATAGCATACAAGTTTGTATCACGATTCCCAGTTAAAAGATCAGTGCCATCCAAGTTTCTAACGAAGCAAGCATTTTTCCTAAAAGCAACCTCTAATTCTGCATCACAGAACTGCCCGACTGAAAACAAATTTTGTCCCAACCCTTCGACATAGTAAACCCGAGTGATCAAATAATTTCCAAAAGGTAGATCTCCATAACCCATGATAGCTGCTACATGATCATTTCTAAAACGAACGGTTCCTATGAATTTCCAGACGAAATTCTTTAGCAGCTTCAGATTCCCGGTTATGTGCTTAGAGCAACCCGAGTCGACGATCCAAAGACATATTTCGATAACCTGCCAAGAACAGAAGAAGAAGATTTTGGAAACCGTTTTGATTTTGGTTCCTTTGGGTTAGAGGTAAAATCCTGATAACACTCATAGAAATTATCTACTGGGAAGATAGGTTCATCACTCATTCTACCATTTTGGAGTGTGAAATTTCTACCCGTTGGTTTCCAAATATAATCCCTAAAGTAAACAGTATGCTTCTTATCAGTAGTGTAAGACCTAAATCTTGCAACTAGTCTTCCTAGAGGTTTAGCATAAGTTCTTTTTGGAACGTTCTTCTGAACAGGCTTAACCGACTCATTCTTAGAAACACAATCATCATGAACATTAGTTTAAGATTTCTTGCAAGTTACACAAACGAAATCAACACATTCATTAAACTTAGCAAGTTTCATAGGTTCAGTACATTCAGATGAAATGTCTTTCTTATTAAAAAAGGTAAATTCCTAGGGTGTTCTTCTACTTTTTTCACTTTATTCAAGCTACTACTCTTAGAGGCACGCGAGACTCTATTGTTCCTTGTATTGCTCTTAGGCTTTAGTCTGCTGCTCCTAGAGGTGCTTTTTAATCCTGTAGAAGGTAAGGCACACGCACTAGAATTCACATTTTTATCTAGAGAAGTGGTTTCAGCTTTCCTAGTCTCTTTATAGTGCTTGTTTAAACTTATGTCATTTTATCCATATGGTTTAGATGTGGAGGCAGACGCATTAGTGGTACTCATCTTAAAAAGGCCAGGTGCTAAAACTTTTGTTTTCTTGATAACCGCTTTTTCATTTTCAACAAATTTTTCTTTTTGCTTAGGCAAGGCGGGTGGAGTGACTGGTTTTGACAAATCATTTTTCTCATTGACTTTTGGAGGAGGCATAGAAATTGACATTTTTGGTTTGAAAACCTGTTTGGGAACATTTGCCTACTCCTCAGTCAATGGTTTTGCAATCTTAGTATCCATTGCCTTTCTATTTTGACATTCCAGCTGAGCCCTCAAAATATCATTTTTCTCTTTCATGTCATTATAGGACAGTTTGTCATACTTGCATTCCTCAGTTTTTCGATCAAGTTATTTAAAATATGAGACATTTTCTTTTTCAAGAGCTTTTTCATATTTTGAAACAATTTCGGAGGTCTCAGACTAGAGTCTTTCATGATCTTCAACAGAATATGTTTGTAAAACAATGGACATAATATCGGTACACAGAACATCTTCGAAGAGATAATCATTTAAATTTTCCAAAACTTTGATATGTTCAACACATTCATTAGCTTTCTTTACCAGGGATTTGTGGTCCTTGACAAAGTCAACTGTTTCTTTCAAAAATGATTGTTCAAAATGAATTACCCTTGAATTGATGTTATTCAGCTGAGGGGCAATTTGAGTTTCAAAAAACTTTTTATTTTCATCATCAAAACTAGAAAACCAGATGTTAATTGTAATATTGGTTTTAGATTTGACAGTCTCTTGAAGTTCCCCAATTCTAGTTTTAACGTCATCTAAAATGCTTCTAGCATCACTTGTGTTAAAAGGATTGTTTGAAGAAATTTGTTCGATTTTCGAAAGAGATTGAGAGACAACTACAGGAGTTGGAACTGGTTTTGAAACTGGTGTTGACTCTTTGTTTGAAACTGTTAGGAATTAGAAAATCCAGTCATTAAATTATCGGTCACCTCAAGTATATGTAATCGTTAGAAAGCTCGTAGTCGTAGTCATTTAATATTAGTTAGTATTTAGTTAAGTAACACCGTGGAGGACGGACGAGCCTTTACCCACTGTATGCCTGATCCACAGCCCTTAGGAGGCGAGTCTTGTAAGAATACTATAAATACCCTCTACCTCCCAAGGTAGAGGGTTGGAGCTTCAATACCATTTTTCTTTGTTTCACATAGTTCCCAACTCTCTTCCCTTTCTCTCTCTAAACATTGTATACGCCTCTTATGATTATGGTTTGATGTGTTTGTGAAATCCTATATCTTACAATTGGTATCAAGAGCCATGGTTTGATCACTCATCTTTCATGCTCTTTGTTTTGGTGGATTTCATAAGGTTTTTAGGGTTATAAGTGTTTAGGAGAGTTTGAATCATTTGGTCAATTTCTAGTGTTAAAGTTTGAATTTTGATTGTACTTTTGTGTTTAGGATCATCATATGTGTTTAGGTTTTGAATTGGAAGGCTTAAATCATTGTGGTTTGGTTGTTTTTGATTGATAAAGTGGTTGTTTTTGAAAAGTGTACGGATCTAGTTGAGCCTCGGAGTTGCATTTCTTAGAAGCGAGTTGCGTTATTACTGGAAGCGAGTTGTTTTGCTATTGAAAGCGAGTTGGTTTATGCAACTTGGCTATTTAGCGAGTTGATTTTTTAAGCGACTTGAGTTCTAAAGCGACTTGGCTATTAAGCGAGTTGTATTGGTAGCAAGTTGGTTTATGCGACTTGGTTGTTAAGCGAGTTGTCTCTGTATGCGACTTGGCTAGTTAGCGAATTGACTCTTTATGCGACTTGGCTTTTAAGCGAGTTGTTTCTTTAAGCGACTTGGGTTTTAAGTGACTTGTCTCTTAAGCGACTTGATTGTTTAGCGAGTTGATACCAAAGCGAGTTGACTGTTTAGCTACTTGTCTATTGAAACTTGTCACTTCTTCGTGCTACATTTTTATGGTTGTTCTTTTGGTTTAGTAAAATCCCGTGAAAGAATCAATTTCCCGGTTTAATCAAAGAATAGTAAAATCCCGTAGAACTTGTAATCATGTCTAACAACGTACCTACTATCGTTTCTACTATAGCTGAGGACGTTCAAGCAGCTGGATCAGACACTAGTCCATTTATGCTTGACATAACTGATTATGACTCATGGGCTCAACGAATTAGGTTGTACTAATTGGGAAAGGAAAATGGGGTCAACATTCTCAAATCAATTGATGAAGGACCTTATCAGATTGAGACTACAAGGGACATACTTGAAACTGCTGCGGATGGAACAATGATGTTAGGATTAGACAGACCAAAGACGTATGATGAGCTCAGTGATAAGGAGAAAGAGAGATACGATGCTGATATCAGGGCTTCAAACATTATACTTCAGGGTCTTCCAAAAGACATCTACAAGTTGATCAATCACAACACTAAAGCCAAGGCAGTTTGGGATAATGTCAAGATGTTTCTCTCAGGTTCTGAATTAACTAAGGAAGATAGAGAATCACAACTGCATGATGAATTTGAGCACTTTAAGATGGAACCAGAAGAAAGTGTCTATGAATATTACGTGAGATTCCACAAGCTTGTGAATGACATGAGGAATATCAAGATGACCATGCTAAATATTCAGCTGAACTCAAAGCTTGTGAACAATATGAATCCCGAATGGCACAAATTTGTCACCTTTGTGAAGCTAACCAAAGGATTAAAGAACACCAACTATGAGAAATTGTATGCCTTCCTTCTTCAGAATGAGAGACATGCTATGTTTGAACGAATGATTCTTGAACAGTTCAAATCTAAACAGGGAGAAACAAGTTCGTCAAATGATTCAACAGCCTTTTACACCAATTTTGGAATTACCACCAAAGCTTCTCAAGTCATACCCACGGGTAATGGTAGTTACAAACTCATTCCTGATCCAGCATATAAGCATCCAGCATATAACACTCTCATGGAAAACTTCATCAATCAACTGTCTCTCATGGTTAGTCAAAATATGAATTCCACTCCACATACCAACAATAAGCTTAGAACAGCATCTAATCCACACAATCAAGCTACTGTCAGAGATGGAAAGGTTATGGTGCAACCTGTTTAAAGAAGGCAGTATGAACAGGGAAGAGGTGGAGTGGGTGGAGGGTATGTGGCAAATCAGAATCGTGGAAGGAATGCAAATCAAGGACAAGAAAAGTCAATCAAATGCTACAACTGTGGTGGTGAGGGACATATTGCAAGGAACTGTACATCTCCAAAAAGTCCACATAATGTAGAATACTTCAGAGACAAGATGTTGCTTGTGCAAGCTCAGGATAATGGAGCAGCTTTGGATGAAGAAGAGTTGTTGTTTCTTGCTGAGGGAAATGCCAAAACCTATGATGCTGATGTTGATGAGCAGCCAATTCAGGAAATAGGTCACAATCATCAAAATGCCTTTCAAGTTGCTGATTGTGATGCATTTGACTCTGATGTCGATGATGAACCTACTGCCAAGACAATCTTCATGGCTAGCGTTTCACCAATGGTCTCTCCAAAGGTCTCGACACCACAACAGGATGGTCCATCCAAGGAATCGATCATTTCAGAGGTATTAAAACTATACGATGAAGTTGATGAGCAAAAGATTCATAACGAAGTACAATCCCATGAAACTTATGAATCAGATATTGATAATGTGGATAATAGTAATATTGTCTTATATGATTAATATGTGATGGAAAGTGAATGTGAAATTGGACCAAGTGATGCATCTTCTGAAGTCAGTGATGACTATGTCTTTGATGAATACACTGCATGTTCCCTTGATGATTCTGTTATCTCTGAGCTGAATGCCTATAAAGAACAAGTTGCTATTTATGAACAACGTGCTAAGTTCGAGTTAACTACGCGTGAGCAGGAAATGGATGACCAAATGCGTACAATTATTAGAAAAAGTAATTTTAGAGAAGAAGTGTTAAAACAAGAGTTAAACTCCTTACATGAAAAGCTTTCTAAAACTGTTAAGCAAAAGCAAGAGCTTCAAGATAATGTTAAAGTGCTGAAACAAGAATTTAATGCTAAGGAATCAAAACTTTTGAATGACTTTTCTAATCTAAAAACTTTGAAAAACAAGCTTGAAAATAAGTTGTACGTACAAGGGAATACCATTCAGACTGCTCACATGATCACTTGGCATAGAGTTCTCAGTGATAAGCATAACATTCCTCTAGTTAAGGAACCCAATCCTGAATATGGTAAAGTAGCTAGAGAAGCTCAATAAGTAATTTATGATGGTAATGAAATCCTTAAGCCTAGGCAGAAACCTAGTTGCGCTAAGTGCACTGAGGAAGATATGCATTTTGAAGAAGTCAATAGGGAGAAAATGGATAAGAAGCTAAAAGATCCTGAGTGTAAAAAGCAAAACATAACATTCAAACCCCATTATTACACTAAAGAAAATTGGATCTCCCTGAACAGGTTTAAGCCTCAAACTCAATTAACCCCAGAACAAATTTTTTGGAAGAAAGATATGGATAAGCAAAAAGCAAGTGAATTGTTGAAACAAACCCTCCCCTTAGGAAAGTGCCTGCAGCTACTGTGTACCCTCCTAATACACCAATGCACTTAGTTCCGAGAACTATTTCCCCTAATAGCAAGACCTTAATCAGCCTGTATGTTGTTTATCAACTATTTATTGATTTTGAGAAAACATGTAAGAAAAGGATCACACCCACTGGGATAACTGAAGGGGAAAGGGGTTTTGAGCAAACTAAAGAATGTTATTTAACTGAGGTCATGCCTTTCTTTAAACAATTAAAAGGTCAATTTGAGAGTCTTCAAAAAGGGATTAACTCAGATATCAAAGAAACGGAAAGGGAATTTGATGCAATGATAGTTGAGGTAAATGATTATGAACGAGAACTCAAATATAATGAAATTGAAAGGAAGAATCTGCATATCTTAAATGAGAACTTAGTGTTAAGTTGTGTGGCTCAAGATATGTTTTATACTGTTACTAAGCATTGTATTACTGCTTCTCAATTTCATGAATTAACTGTTGCCTTGAAAGTTTCCCATGATCGTGTCATTGAGCTTGAAAACAAAAACTCAGAACTAAATGAGAAAATTGATCAGGATGATCACGATAATTTGGTAAAACATTTTTCTAAGCTAGAAGTTGAACATTTTGATTTGAAACTAAAATATCAACATCTCAAAGAAAATGTCAAAACCTCAAACATCAAGACATCCTCAAATGTTCCAGAGTTTGATGCACTTTTTGAAATAAACAAACGTGACGAACAGATTCAAGCTCACTGTAACACGATCAGAAAGTTGAAAACCCAAATTTCACAATTAAAGGGTGAAAAGAACAATGTGACTGGCTCCCAAATGCCTCCTCCTTTAGATTCTCAGTGTTCTCAAACTTTTCATCTTCAAAACTTGGTTAATGCTTTACAAAAGGAAAATGAGAGTTTTCTTGAAGAAAATGAAAAAGTTAAACGACACTTTAAAGAGTTATATGATTCAATGAAAGTCACTCGTGACAAGAACAACGAAAAAATAACGCCTTTACAAAAGGAAATTGAGAATCTGAGGAGTCAGGTAAAAGGGAAAATGTCACTTGTATTCAATGAGAATGTTGCATCAAAGTCATCTGCTGACTCCAAATATACTGTGACTGTTAAATACATTCCTCCTCATCTTAGGAATAACGAACTTGTGTTTCATAACTATTTCGCTCACCTTAAGGATAGTCTAGAATGTCTCCGTGAGATTGTAGAAGAGGATTTCATAAATAAGCCACTTGATAGAGAAATTAGATTTGCTTGCATTCAGGCCAAACGATCTCAGGAACTGTTAGAATGCTTAAGAGCAACTTGCCCAAAACCCGTTGGTAAGAAGGATAAAATAGTTGTGCCTTGTTCTATGACTGACTTTAAGACTGCCAATCTTGATATGCCTCACTCTGTGCCTAAAGTTAAGCATGTAAGCTTCAATGTGTCTTCAAGTAGTTCAGATCCCAGCACTTCTAAACCTGAAAAGCAAAAAATAGCAATACCAACTAATATTTCCACTCCCTCTACAGGAGTAAAAAGTGACACCAAAGCATGCAGGTCAAAGCCTCAAGGCAACACAAAGAATGATAGGACCTTGCAAGCTAGGAATGTTCAGTGGAAGAAAGTAGAAGACCACCATAGGAACTTTAAGTTTGAGTTGAATAAAACGACTCGTGTTGATTCTAGTATTAGCTATAAGCGTACTGTAGTTAATTCAAATTCTGCTACTTTTGACAAAACATGTAATGATGAGTGCTTGATTTCTGTTGCTAATCATGAATTTGGTGTGAATGGCTTGATTAATGCTGTTAAATACCCATTTAAAACTGTTAATGCCAAAATTCAAGCTAAGAAGGCTAGAAAGCAAAGGCGGAAGAAGGGTAGAAAATAGTGGAAACCCACAGGAAGAAAACTCAGTAATGTAGGTTATCAGTGGATACCTAATGGACGCAAATTTAATCTTAATGAGTTGTGCCCTAGATTATCTAGACCAATGCCCATTAGGAAATGGATGCCTACTGGTAGAACTATTCCTTTAAGAAGTGAACATACTTTGATTAGGACTAATGCATACACTAGCACTGCATCAATTCCTGATGATTCCATTGTTTCTACTTTCGATGTGGGTGGTCTAATTATTGTTACTAACCGAATGGAACCCATTCTTGCATGGGGATCCCAATTATCCAGTTATCCATTCTTGTCTGTGTTCAACTGCAGATCGTTCAAATTTTTCTGTGGTACCTGGACTCAGGCTGTTCCAAACATATGACTGGGGACCGGTCGCGGCTCATGAACTTCGTGAGTAAATTCATCGGGACTGTTAGATTCGGGAATGATCATTTTGGTGCAATTATCGGTTATGGAGACTATGTTGTAGTTGATAGTGTAATCTCCATGGTATATTACGTTGAAGGTCTTGGTCATAACTTATTCTCTGTCGGTCAATTCTGTGATTCTGATCTAGAAGTGGCCTTCAGAAAACATACTTGTTTTGTTAGAGAACTTGATGGTGCAGAACTTTTAAGAGGAACACGTGGTTCAAACCTATACACCATATCTGTCAAAGGCTTCAAAAACAAAGTCATGGTTATGGCATCGTCGTCTCAATCACTTGAACTTCGGCACCATAAATGATCTTTCCAGAAAGGACTTAGCAATAGGCTTACCTAGACTAAAGTATTAAAAGGATCATCTTTGTTCAGCATGCTAATTGGGAAAAAGCAAGAAGTATGCCCACAAACCCAAACCTACAAACTCAGTTATGGAAGTTCTTCATACCATTCACATGGATTTATGTGGACCCATGAGAGTGCAAAATATTTTCGGGAAGAAATATGTGTTAGTTGTGGTTGATGATTACCCTCGATTTACTTGGGTAAAGTTCTTAAGAACAAAGGATGAAACTCCAGATATCATCATTAAACTTATCAAACAACTGCAGGTTCGACTTAACAAAACTGTCAGAATCATCCGAACAGACAATGGAACTGAGTTTGTTAATAAAGAACTTAGTGAGTTCTATGAAAGTGTTGGAATCAGTTATCAAAGAAGTATTCCACGAACTCCTCAACAGAACTGTGTAGTTGAAAGATGAAATCGAACTCTTGTGGAAGCTGCAAGAACAATGTTGATTTACTCAAAGGTTCCAATGTTTCTCTGGGCTGAAGCCATTGCCACTGCATGCTACACTCAAAACTGATCCCTAATTCACACTTCTCATGGAAAAACTCCATATGAACTTGTCCACAATCGAAAACCTAATCTTTCATTCCTTCGTGTGTTTGGTGCATTGTGTTATCTAACCAATGTGGGTCAAGACTTAGGCAAACTTAAAGCTAAAGCAGACATTGGAGTATTTGTAGGATATGCACCAAGCAGAAAAGGATACCGAATCTACAACAAAAGAACCCGAAATATCATGGAAACAATTCACATTACGTTCGATGAGCTGACCGGTCAGATGGCTCTAGGACAAACCAGTTCTGGACTCGCTTCTCAACCTTCATCAAGTAGTCCCATTAGTTCTTCTCTTGTACAAAATCTCTCACAAGCAACTCCTTATGTACCTCCTTCAGAAGATGATTTGAAGAAATTGTTTGATCCAATGTTTGATGTACACTATGAGCCAATTGCTAATGATCTGTCAAATCCATCAACAGAGACTGCTCTATCCCTATCAATGAAGTTAACCCTTCAGCTTCTATGTCATTAAGTCAAGAAGCGCCTGCTGCTGATCACTCTGTCTCATCAACAAATCTTCAATCATCAAGTGTACATCATGGAATTGTTTCTGGCACCTATGATGGAGATAACCCCTTTGCTACTCCCGAAGATGCTCCATTTGAAAACATATTTGCTCCTGAATCATCATCAGAACCATCTTCATCAGGAGAAATCAACTTTGATAATTCAGTTCCTCAACAAGAACCACATGAACACCTCAGAAAATGGACACATGATCATCCATTGGAGAACATCATTTGAAACCTTTCTCGTCCAATATCCACTCGTAAACAACTTGCAACTGATGCCTTATGGTGCTTCTTCAACTCCGTACTCTCTAAGATCGAACCAAAAGACGTTAAAACTGCCATGAATGAAGATAGCTGGTTCAATGCCATGCAAGAAGAAATTCATAAGTTTGATCGACTAGATGTATGGGAATTAGTACCTGCTCTTGACTGTGCTATGATCATTGCTCTAAAGTGGATTTTCAAAGTAAAACTTGATGAGCATGGTGATGTGTTAAAGAACAAGGCTCGATTGTTGCAAAAGGATATCGTCAAGAGGAGGGTATTGAATTTGAAGAATCATTTGCTCTAGTTGCACGTATCGAGGCATCAGAATCTTCCTGGCTAATGTTGCAAGTAAGAACATGGTTGTCTATCAGATGGATGTAAAGACGGATTTTCATAATGGAGTTCTTAAAGAAGTCATATACGTCAGTCAACCAGAAGGTTTTGTGAATCCAGAGCATCCTACTCATGTCTATCGCTTGAAGAAGGCTCTTTACGATTTGAAGCAAGCTCCAAAGGCATGGTAGGATACGCTATCAACGTTTCTTCTATCTACTAGATTCAGCAAAGGAGCAGTTGATCCGACATTGTTCACCAGAAAGTCAGGCAAACATTTAATTCACGTTCAAATCTATGTTGATGATATTATTTTTGCCTCGACTGACCCTAATGAATGTGACCGTTTTTCTAATGAGATGGGTTCCAAATTTCAAATGTCCATGATGGGACAAATGTCATTTTTCTTGGGATTACAAATTTCACAAAGTCCCGGAGGCATTTTTATCAATCAATCTAAATATGCTAATGAAATTTAAAAAAAATTCGGATTTGATACTTGTGACACCATTGACACTCCAATGGTAGAACGTACCAAACTAGATGAGGACCACTCAGGGATCATGGTAGATCAAACAAAATATCGTAGTATGGTTGGATCCCTGATGTACCATACTGCCAGTAGACCAGATATTCTGTTCGCTGTATGCATGTGTGCTAGATACCAGGCTAAGCCTACTAGAAAGCACCTTGAAGCAGTTAAACGGGTCTTTCGGTATCTCCAAGGAACCATCAACATTGGAATTTGGTACCCGAAGGACACCGGTATGTCACTAACAGCCTATGCAGATGCTGACCATGCAGGATGTCAAGATACACGTCGAAGTACGTCTGGAGGTGCTCAGTTTTTAGGTGATAAGCTTGTGAGCTGGTCTTCAAAGAAACAAATGAGTACTTCTATATCCTTTACAAAGGCTAAATACATAGCCATGTCATCTTGTTGTGCTCAAATCCTATGGATGAGATCCCAATTATCTGACTATGACTTTGAATTCAACAAAATCCCTCTGTATTGTGATAACAAAAGTGTCATTGCTCTCTCTTGCAACAATGCTCAACATTCAAGAGCAAAGCACATCAACATTCGACATCATTTCATTCTGGAACAAGTGGAAAAAGGTGTGGGAGAACTCTATTTTGTAAGGTCTGAATATCAATTAGCAGACATCTTCACCAAAGCTCTTCCTAGAGAACGTTTTGAGTTTATCCTCCCACGACTTGGTCTAAAGAGCCTACAACAGGAAACACTCAGACGTCTTCAAAAGGAAGACGAGGATTAAATGGTTTTTCTTCATCTATCTCTTGTATATATTTAAAAAAAATAGAAAATTTCAAAACCTACAAAAGAAAATAGAAAAATATAAAATTTTCAAAAACCATAAAAATTAGAAAATCTTGAAAATTCCCAAAAATATTGTTATTTTGTCATGTTTATCTTTATTCGATATCATCTACGGACTTTGTGTTGACATTCAAAGAATGTTACGGGTTTTTAGATGTTCTTCGAATGTATATAAATTGTTAAAAAAAACGGAGAAAAATGGTGGTTTATTGTCATTTCAGGCAGTAACCCGTATTTCAGGCAGTAACCCGTTTTAAAAGGAAAGAACAGAGCCATGCTTAATCTCATTTTTCAAATCTCATGCTCTGATTCTTAAAACAAATGTTTGTCACCAAAAAGGCAAATGTTTTCTTTCCAAATATTTTTCCGTCTAATGATTCTTCTGAAAAATATTTGTCATCTTATGAAAACAAAATTGATTTGAAAATACCTCGGAATCTATTCTTGAAAATCATCCGGGCTTATCTTTGTGAAAATCTCTATCTCTCAATCAACAACCTATGTCATTGATTGAGGGGGAGAATGATTTCAATCGAATCAAAAAGTGTATTTTTCAATCAATTGGCAATTAAAAAAGAAAGGTCTACTTTTGGACGATCAAAATGAACAATGTTTTATACAAATGGTTCAAGACCTCTGCTATTGTTATGTTTTTCAAAAGATATTTATGCATGATTGATCAATGGAGTTTAAAGTCTCAAAATCCGATCCTTATCAGTTAAATTGTTTTTCAAAAGCAAGTCACTATTCTCCTCAAAAGTTCTCAAAATTTAATTTAAATTAATAGAGATCTCAAATCTCAAAGGATTTGAAAATTGTGATCGGGGGAGAATTTTTGATTTAAATTGGATTTAAACTGATAATTTGATAAATGGTGTTATACATGATTAACAAGCTCCCCTCCCTGCATGTGCAAAACGATTTCAAATTTTCCATGCACATGTTAAGGGGATTATTTATATCAAACCAAAATAGATTGAAACGTGATTGATTTGTCTCTAAGTGCAGGTTTTCCCTAATATGTGCTAAACAATTTTAAAATATGATGCACATGTTGAGGGGGAGCCGTTTTCTAAAAATATCAAAAACAATTCAGGTACAAAATGTTTTGATCATGTATCACAAGTACTTGGATTGATTTTCAAATGGTTTTCATTTGGTTCCAAAGGCTGATGAACAATACCAAAAAGACCGACCAAATTTACTTTATGTATGGTGATATAAGGATGGTTAGGTTAGGTATTTGTTCGCACAATCCCGCCAGAGCCGGAGGGATCTACCCAGGGACAATCCACTAGATAGTGTAGAGTCCTTAGGTATGATAAAAAAAAGGAGAAAAGTGAGATATGGAAAGAGTGCGGACTGAGATAGAACTAGAACTGGAATAAACCCAACAAGGCTCTAGTAATGAAATCTCGGTAAGCACTGAAGGGGTTGAAGAATGAAAAAGAAATAAATGTGAAAAGGGTGAAAATAAATAGCCCTCCAATATTTCTACCTTAGGGCAGAAACCGGGTTCTACTCATATGCTACTGGTTGTTACTAAGGTAACAACGGTATTAAAGACAAGACGTCATGGACCCAGTGACGCACTGCACTACAACTTTCCAAGCCACTCAAGTTCCTCTTAAAAGGACTTGTTTCATTCTCATAGGGGAACCTACATTATCTATCAACTCTCTCTTAGAGATGGTTGATATTGAAGAAGGAGACCCTCTCCCTAGTCTCCGGCATAGAAACCAAATGTGCACAATTGAGTCTAGAACCACGAGATCATTAATAAATCTTTTTAGGACACTGTCAATGAAGACTATCTGTTTCACACAATGTGGAAAGAGAGAATATATTTTAAGAGTCCTACGCATTATCCTTGCGGTATTGCAAGAACATCTGAGTGATATGCAAACATATTCACAATGAAGATGGAAAGCCTTCTAGAGCCAACATCAAACAAGCTCTTGGTAGGTGGCATGTGAGACCTATCCAATAGATCAACCATGTGACAACTGAACAGAAACAATGGGGCGATTCATAATTTTGAATCAATCCTGGTTCAGGATATGGATTGACGGATATCTTTGAAAAACTGGTCGTTGTGCTTAAAATTATTTTCTCTAGCACATCGATTGTTTTTCAAAATTAAAAGGTGTTTATGATTGATAATTGATTTTCCTTAAAACCTTCGTTGTATTGCAAAAAAACTTTATTTTGAGCAGTACACGATTGTTTTTCAAATCTCTTTTCATCAATCAGTGAATTTCAAGTTCGCTGGTTCACTCACTCCGTGTTGTTTTCTTTGAGACGTTCTGGTCTTAGAACGGCTAGAGCAGCTGCGAAACCCTGTCAAGGAGATTATTCGGAATTATACCTGATCACAGGCAGTACTTGTACTGATCAATGGGGAACCGTGGGCCGTGTACCTCAATTCAACTTAAGTAATCAAAGAAACTTCCCTGTGCTTTATTGCTAACTGTTGTATGCAGGTACACCCAACGTTTGCAGCTGATCAGAATGGAGAGGTCAATCCATAGCCGCATGCTCACACATCACATTCACTTCAAAAGAAATCATGATTAGTGCATCAATGACTCTGATATTCTCACTCCATGCTTCTGCTACGCTGCTACAAATATCATGAATCAACTAAAGCTTCCGCTACTCTGATGAGAAGAAATCATGATCCGAATTGTGAGCATGTCGGTCCACTGTCACAACATCACATAATGTCAACACTAAAATGGAAGAGTCAAACATTTATGCAAGCTGATGATCTCAAAGCTGGCTCAAAACTCATCATCACGTGGATCAGTTAAAGGCCTCCACTTGAATTATCCAAACATGCAAAACATGAAGAATCAAAGACTACGAGCTATAGAGCAATGAACTTAAACAAGAATCCAAGAACTATCTTAATGTAATATCTGTTTGTATTCTGTGTAATTTGAGGTGACCTCCCTTAGGGGGAGATTGTTAGGAATTAGAAAATTCAGTCATTAAAGTATCGGTCACCTCAAGTATATGTAATCGTTAGAAAGCTCATAGTCGTAGTCATTTAATATTAGTTAGTATTTAGTTAAGTAACACCGTGGAGGACGGACGGGTCTTTACCCACTGTATGCCTGATCCACAGCCCGTAGGAGGCGAGTCTTGTAAGAATACTATAAATACCCTCTACCTCCCAAGGTAGAGGGTTGGAGCTTCAATACCATTTTTCTTTGTTTCACATAGTTCCCAACTCTCTTTCCTTTCTCTCTCTAGAACTTTCTCTCTCTAAAAATTGATACGCCTCTTATGATTATGGTTTGATGTGTTTGTGAAATCGTATATCTTACAGAAACACTGGGTGTGATGGAAAATTTTGACTTTTATTTTTGTGAAACAAAAGTAATTCCATTAATTTTGTTCCATTTGTTATAGTCAATTGGTTTTATTGTTGAATTTTTTTGTTTCATCTTTGATCTACTCTCGTCAGATAGTTCTAATATTTCAAGAGAATCACGAATAGTTATGGGTTCATGCAATGCTTTTCCATTGTTCAAAACATTCTGTTTTTTCTGAGCTTTCTTGAGGAAACAAGGAGGTGTGTTACCAAGAACCATTTTTTGTGTTGTGTGAAAATACAGATTCGTTTGATTAATTAGTATATTGGTTGATTTGGCTGAATGACCCGTTGTAACAAGCAAATTTTCCAATTTTTTGATTTTTTCATTTTTATCAAGAATTTCATCAAGAAGAGAATCTTCACGTTTTGAAAAATCTGCAATCAACTGTTTCTTCTCTTTTTCAAGATCAGAATAAGTTGCTTGTTGTTTAGAGAGTTGGTTTTTAAGATCAGAAATTTCCTTGTTTAAAGATTTTATTTTCAAATTCAAATTTACATCAAGTGTGTTATACTTGATTTGCAACTGTTGTTCTCTTAAAACGGAATCTCGATAATAAATTTCTAATTCTGACTCTTTGTTTTTGTGAAATTTAAAGGCTTTTGCATTCTCCTTGTACCTCTCAAGCTCAGCGGTCAGTTTATCATTCACGGCTTTAACATCATGATTGACCTTTTTAACTTTCAAAATTTCAATGCCACAGTTATTGATTAATGTTTCAAATAAGGCACGTGTTTCCTCATCAGTCTCAGGATTTTGTGTCACACAGCCTCCACTAGGATCCACATATGGAGTTTCAGAGTTAGTATTGCTACAACTCGGATTGTCCAGGTATGTATCATAAGTGGGTGCTGGCGTCACAGAATGTTGTTCGTTATGAGTAAACACATCAAATATGACATTGTTATAGCATGGATCAATGATTGGTACCTCAGATACTGCATTGGCGTCATAGACAGGAGGTGCGTCAGACTCAGTGTCATACTTAGCTTCCTGAAGATTTGCCATGAAGATGCAGTTTGCATTGATGTCCTCTAGGTCTTCCAAATCATCCATAATAGCAAAAAAATCATTTTCCTCAGCACTCAACTGCAACCCTGCTTCTGACTTCTGTGCTAACAGCATAGCTTTCTGAAGATACGCAGCATTTTTCTTTTTCGGCTTAGTGGGACAATTCCTTGCCATGTGACCTACTCCTTGACAGTTGTAACACGTAACCTGATTACCCTGATTCACATTTCCATCATTCCCAATGACTGGAGCTGCAGCATTCCCATTCTGATTACCCACTGTTCTATTCCCAACATTCTGCCCCATCTGATTTCCAACATTCTGACCCAACTGATTACCCTGATACGGAACCGCCTGATTACCTATGTGAAATCCAGTAGCATATCCCTGTTGATTCCCAATAACTCCAACCATTTGTCCTTTATGACCCATATTCACACCTGGCTGTGCAATTTGTCTGTTGCGAGTATTTGATGAAATCCTTTGGTTGTTGTTAGTTGGTGTGGAATAGCTACCTCTGAATGCTTTAGTCAGAAAAGCAAATGCAGTTGACAAAGCTTGTTCTTGTTCAGTTTCAAGATCAGTGATTCCTTGTTCCTGGTATTGTGGATACTGTTGTTGTTAACTGACTTGTTGTTCTTGTGGGTAGAATTGTTGTTGAGGGATAACAGCTTGTGGTTGTGGAATGTATTGCTGCAAGTTGTTTTTAGTGGAAGATGATGAAGCTTGTTGTTGTGTAGTCACTAGAGTTTGAGTCTTTGCAATTAGTGCCAAGGGATCATGATTCTTTGCCAATCTTTCTTTCCTAACTTCATTGACTTCAGCTTGGTTTTGTTTAAGAAAATCGCTGAGTTGATCAAAGTTCACCTAATGTAAGTCTTTTGTTTGGTTGACAATAGTGACATATCGTCCCCATTCTTCTAGAAGATTGTTTAGGAATTTGATCTTACTCACGATAGTTCTGGGTGCCAACTTGTTTATGATAAGATCATTCATTAAAGTGCAAAACCTTCCATAGTAGGATTCAATGGGTTCTCCTGGAGTTGATGTAAACCTCTCCCATTCAGTTAGCAGCTTGTTCTCCGTGTCTTGTTGACCAATTTCAGTTCCATAACAAAGCCGTCTAACACGTTCCCACATAGCGTAAGCAGTTTCACAGCTGTCCACAGCAGCAAAGATGTCTCTCGGTAAACCCAGTTGTACAATGTGTATTGCCATGTCAGCTGCTTCAACCTGTTTGTTATCCTCGTCCTTGTATTCTGATTCATTTTGAACACGAAAAGAAGGTGGGACGGGAGGTGTTGCATCAGGATTTTCAGGGTTTTGGATTGGTCGAGGCTTGAAGGGTCCATTCGTAATGGATTGAATCATGAGTTTTCCATTAGGTTTGGTCTTGATGTAGCGAAGAATACGACTTGTCCATTGAAGATATCCACCTTTTTCCAGCATAGGAGGACGGTTTTCGGCACCGGCTGCATGAATGTCTTGTTGAGTAGCCATTGATGAAGGTAATTGATGATAAAGTTGATGTAGGATCGATTCAACGATAAAGGAGTTGTGTTTGATGTAGTGAAAATTGGGTCTAAAAACTTAAAAACCTCAATAACATCTGTTCGGAGCGTTTTTCAGACTCGAAGGTTGCCCTTTAGTTTATTTGGCGTGCCAATCTCCTCTTTCTCACGGTCGTTTTGATGGGTAGAACGCTGAAAACGGAGTTACGGTTCAAAAGTTATGGCCGTTTGAAGTTATGCTGAAAATCTTACTCGTAAACTTTGTTCTTAGGCGTAAGATTTGGTGCTTATGCGTAGACTTCCTATGGGTAGGATTCCTTATGCGTAAACTAAATCTTACGCGTAACCTTTAGGCTTAAGCATAAGCTTATGCGTAAACTTAAATGCTTATCAATAAGAAACCTTACGCGTAAGTGGTAGCTTCTGCGTAGAGTGTTACTCGTAAGCGTTTATGCTTATGCGTAAACTTAGGTTTAAAACCAAAATCCTTTACACTCGTCCAAGTGTAAAAGATATCCACAAGTCGAAGTGTTTTCAGGCTTATCCAAGCAAGACAAACACTGAGTAACCGTTGTAGCACGAAGAATCTGCACCAAAAGCTTATGCGTAGAAAACAAAACTTCTTACGCATAGGATTAGGGTTTTGACTTTTGCTTACGCGTAAAAATAGGGTTTTGACTTTTCTGTACTTGTTTTCTTACGCGTAAAGATGCCCAGATTTTGCAAAAACACTACTTTTTCACCCAAAAACACGTTTCTAAATGATTTCTTTTGCACAAACTTCTTCCAAAACACTTAATGATCAATAAAAACTATAACTTTAATCTTAAAACCATGTAAAAATCAGAACTTTATGCAAAAAGCCGATGGTTATAGAAAAAAACGCAACTTTCTTTGTAAAGCTTAAAAAAAACGTAACACAACACTCCTAAACCATTGTTAGGCGATTGATACCAATTGTAGGACCTTAAATATCTCAACCTTATCACTTTACCAAGCTAACCAAAAGTATACTACGCGTAACACGAGTATATCACGAAACAAACACAAACGTATGATATGCGTAAGAAGAAGCTAGAAAGATTAAGAAAGATGGTAACTTGATGATGTTAGGCGTATATGTGTAGAGAGAAACAAGATGAAAGGAAACTTGTATTACTTGAAAGAAAACACACACACACACACTCAAGCACACACCCCTCAAATGACCATTTGAGGGGTATTTATACTTCCTTACATAATGCCCCATGGGCTTGGGCTTGGGCTTGGGCTTGGATTGGACTTGGATTAGACAATAAATTACTAAAGGCTAGCTTAACATAACTATTAGTCATTTAGCTTAGCCCAATCCACGAGCCCGTTGACTATTCTAATACGATATCTAACACACGTTACAAAGTTCCTAAACGTGAATGACCATCACTTCTATTAAATATTATCAAGGCTAACACTTCACAAGAGTGGCAACAAACTAAGGGCATATTCAAATGTTTTGCTAACTTCTTGATGAAGAAAAAGAAATAGAGATGGTGGGGTGAAGAGTGAAGGGGATAAAGATGGAGATGAAGACGGAGGTGAAATGGAAGGATGAGTGGATGGAAGGTAACGTCATAGACCTTAATTTGTGAAACAATTTCTGAAACAATGGTCTGTAAACATCTAAACAATATTTATGTACAATAGGATGTAGCTTGTAGGAGTTGCCATGATTTGGACTTAGACACTTTAACTTAGGAGCTAGGAAAATGAGATTTTACAACAACTTGATCTCATTCAAGTAGTGGATGTCACTCATTTTTTATTACATTTTAGTCATCCTCACTTACTATGCGTTATATTTGTTGTTTGCATTTGTTTACTGAATGTAGAAATGATTAGGATAAACATTTGCCAAGAGTGCAAAAACTGCACAATTGCTGAGAAGTTACTGGTCAGCAGTAGCCGGATCCCTGGGCTAGAACTAGCCGCATCCCTCAGATGAGGGAACCGTGGGATCCGGGCAAACAGATATGCAGCTACAGACCCTTTTTCATCAAACCATTCCCCTAGATCACATCATACTAGCTAAACATGATCCTTTAAGACTACTTAAGTCTTCCTCAAGCTCAGTAGGTCTCACACTCACCCATAGCTAACTTAGGATCAAATTCAAAGTGCTTTTGATTTATCAATTCACCAAAACCCACCATAGTTCCGCTCCAATGCTCACACATTGTTCCTCACATTCTCAAAACACTTAGCTTGATATTTCTCTCAATTTTAGCAAATTGATTTTAGTCATCCTTACCTTAAAATAGGCTTAAAACTAGTTTTTCATTTCTTTTTATTTTTTATGAATTTTTCAAATTTCTCTTAAGCCATCATCTGATTTATAGGATCAATTGCCATCATTTTTCATTCTCAAATCAATGAGTATCATCCTTAAACAGTTAGTTGCACTTTCAAAAAGTCCACTTTCCTACCCAATACCATCACTAAGTATCCTTACTCCTTATGGTTGGACATTTAAGTCACCTATCACTTAAGAAATCTAAGGAAAGTTAAACCCTCAAGATTTATAGGTACTAGAGCTTACAAGAACATAATCACTTCACCACTTTTCTGTTTGACAGACGGATCCCTGGTTTATAACCAGACGGATCCCTAGTGAGAGGGAAACGTGGGATCCGTGTCTACAGAAAGCTTCTAATCAGCTTTTCTTTCAAAATTCAAACTCTCTTAGGTAATCTAAACACTTTTGCTTACCATTTAATGATTTCCTAGAGCTGAACAGCACCATAGTTGACCTTGGTGCATACCAAATTTTCTTAGTAGTCATGAATATAATTCATTAATTCAAATTCATCCTTTATAAACCAAACACTATTGAGAGCTTAAGTCACCATTCTTACCACAATCCTAAAAATCAGTAGTTACAGAGTTCTATTACATCCTCATCTTCATTATGACCAAAGCATCTAGCAAGAACTCTTCAACCAAAGGTTCATCCAAAAGGCATACTCATATGGTCCATGAAATATCCTCCACCGAGTCATCACCCGTAAGAATTCCAAATGCTAGAATCCCACCTCAAGAATCTCAATCAACAATAGCCAAAAGAACCGCGAGAATAGTATTAGACCTTTTGAGAAGGCTTCATCAAGCTCTAGACCAAACACACCTAGTTATAGTAAAACACCTAAGCCTGCATTCCTAGAACATAGACTACATTCCTTTACCGAACCTATTTCTCATCCAAATCTCTACTCATTAGAGCACTCACCACCGAGAACTTCCCACTCACCAACCTTCTCGTTAAATAGGGAACCACCTACATCACCAAATAGTCCATCTTTGGAGATAAGAAACCACCAAAGATCTAATCATATAGAGTACTTTCCATTACCACCACCAAATCATGCATCATCACCTTCATTCTTAGTAGAACCTCATCCTATATTGCTCAATGTACCTCCACCATTATTTGTGGAGCCTCCTCAAAACAACCAATCTCATCCGGTTCCTAGTCATGAAAATAATTGCTCTAATTGTCAAATCACCTAAGCACTTGTTCAAGAAGTACGAAATGAGTTGCATTTCATGTTTAATCATCTCCTTGAACGTTTGGACCAAATCAACAAGTTTATTCATCCTTAGATTCAAGCACATTGAACGTTTTTAAGGTTTTCGTCACTTATTAGAATTAGTAGAAAATATAATACATGTTTAAATCATTCTCTTAGTTTTAGAGATTTGTAGATCATTTCTCATATTTTATTGAATCAAATTACATGTTTTATGCCATATTGTCTTGAGTATATGTTTGGTGCCTTAATACATATCTCATTTTGATGTTGACATTATTTTTCACATCACCATTGATGTCTTAAGCTTTCAGACAGACGGATCCCTCAGTTTTGCCTAGACGGATCCCTCCAAAGAGGGAACCGTGGGATCCGTGCAAGAGAAGACTTGTTTATCACTAACTTAAGTCTTATTTGCAAGAAATTATGTATTATATACTTGTTTTCTAACCTTTGTTTTGTAGATTTTCAATACACACATGAAGACTTTGACACCCTTAGCTAGGGGGAGTTCCATGTCAAAGCAATACATTGCAAAATCATTTGCAATATCATAGGATTACATTACATGACATCCTCCTTGCAAAGTTGCAATCATCAAGGGGGAGCATATTCGTCAAAAACACGAAACCATTTGCAAATATAGTTGCAATGCACTAGTCTAGTATTTCTTTTTACTTGACGCCCTCACAAAGGGATGGACTCGTCAAAGGGGAGCTAAGTCGAGAATACTTCTCCTCACTTACTCTCTATATTTCATTTTTTTATTTCTTCACATGTTAAAAAAAACAATGTGTTAGTTTCTTTACGACACTCTTTTTGTTTGGACAAACAGGGGAGAAGAGAGTAAAAACTCCAATTCAAACTTTTACGAATTTTAGTTTTTCCTTAAAATAATCTTATGTTTTGTCATCAACAAAAAGGGGGATATTGTTAATATAAATAAGCCGTAAAAATGTAAAATCATTTTAACGAAACAAATAAAATACGTAAATGGTTTGAGCCAATAGTTTACTAACACACTTACATTTTCACATAAAACACTAAACAAGTAATAGTGCTTTCATGATTTAGTAATACATATGTACAACAACTAGTGTTTACATATTGGGTAGATATATATATACTTAGTATGTATTATAATGGGTAGAAGTTTAAGTATTTGACCCATTGACTAAATACATTGAATGTAGTTGGGTAAAACTCAAAGTCCATAACCCATACCCATGGAGCATAACCCATAACCCATTGCATGACATCATGCATAAGTCATAATTGGTATTACCCATGACCCATGGAGCTAACCCATAACCGATGGACTAGATGCATTACATCTTCTAGATACATTGTATCTCTTGGATACCCATGGTCCAAAGTCTAGGACCCATGACCCATAACCCATGAACCATGACCCAAAAACCATGGGTAAAGAGGAGCGTCTCACGGATCCCTCTATATACACTAGACGGATCCCTCCAACAAGGGATCCGTGGAATAGTAGCATGTTTTGTTCTATAAATAGTGAGCCGTTTCTTCATTATAGGCTGCCACTTCCACACATACTTTCTCCTAGTATTGTAAACCTTCTAACCTCAGATCCAAAGGATCTCTCTATGTATTTGGTGTTTGTTTTTGTATGATTCTCTAGGTTCCTCTTATAGGCGAGATCACCACCTCTTGAAGTCGAGCAAGCTCAAGTCCATGAGTTGCCATGCTTCATCATCATCAAGACTACTAAGGTTCTCTTGTTGATAGTTCTTTCTTCCTCATTAGAAGTGTTGTATTAAAGCCATTAGTGAAGGATGCTAAAACGGTCAAGACGAAGGCATTAGTGAAAGGTGCTTAACGTCCATGTCAAAGGCATTAGTGAAGGATGCCAAAAGAGTCAAGACGAAGGCATTAGTGAAAGGTGCCAACGTCCGTGTCAAAGGCATTAGTGAAGGATGCCAAAAGGGCCAAGTCAAAGGCATTAGTGAAAGATGCCAAGGGTGTACAATCGATATGGTGTATCGATGTATAAATAGAGATAGGTTGTATCCAAGGATATTGATATCCTTGATGATGTTGTAATAAGGAGTGGGTCTACTTTGGGATAGGTGTTGTGTAGTGTTAGGTGATAGTTCCTCCTTTGTAATGGAACTCGGTATCTAGCCTTGTACCGAATAAAGTGTAGGCGACGTTGTGATAGGTGTGCTTTTACCGTGTGCAAGAACCCGATGTCTAGCCTTGTACTGGAAAAAGAGTAGGCGACGTTATGAAGGCTTCTCCACCATAAGGAGTTGTGTCGTGTAGTGCTAATGAACTCTTGAGTAGGTGACTCGAGGAGTGGAGTAGGGCAAGGAAGGTGTCCTTGTAGCCGAACCACTATAAACACTTGTGTCGTAGTTTTGTGTTTCTTACTCTTTACCTTTGCATTACATATTTACATATCTATCTATCAACATCCAAAGTTTTAATTGGTAAAACTATTCAACCCCCCTTCTAGTTTTCCATAGTATGAAGGAGGATATATGAGTTACGGTGTAACCAAATTATAAGGTTACGCCATAACGGGATGGGGCTATATATACAAGCCCTAAATTCTGTATTTCACATCGTCTCTCTTCCTCCCTTTTTAGGGAGCGATTAGGGCAAACATCTCACTTACCACCAAAAGTCAGAGAACGTGAAGGGGTTCCATAAGACCGATCTTACACATCATACAGAGCCATTTCCAAGGGATAATTCACAACATTTGATCGATAAGCTTTAGCATTTCTTATTTCATTTACATTTCGATTTATGTCTTCATTTACTATGTCAAACATTGAATTGAGTGTTCATTTAAATATGATCGGCTAAGCACCTTTGGTGCTAGCCTAGTTATGATTCCTTAATTATTTTGTTTATGTTTTCACACTTGTATTAATGCTTCTAGTGTATGCATGCATAGTTCGTTGGTAGCCACCCTTGCTTTGGTAGTTTTTAAGCCCGATTGTACTTGCTTGTCTAGGAGAATTGACCAAAGGACCCTAGAGAAGTAGGTTAAGAGGGTTGATAAGAATTGACCAAAGGACTATCAATCCATCTCCCGTGAATTGACCAAAGGATCACCTTCCGGAGGGAGGAACTTAAGAAGTTATGGTTGTATGTTTAAGATCCTAGTGGCCGGGCACACATTGTTACAAATCTTGCATGTAGATCACTTAATGACTTAGCATAGATTACCGGCGACCTCATCAATCCAAAGGGTAATACCTTTGATATCGGGTAGGGATCTATGTGTAATAGGCCAGACGAATTGACCAAAGGAGTCTGGCGAATTTAAACCCCACTTGAAGCAATAGGAAGTATTAATTAGAAAACATAGACATAACATGATAGGATGAATAATTAGGCTAGCACACTTTCTCCCTACCGTTTACAACTTCATTTCATTTTTGCAATTTCATTTCTTGTTTATTAGTTTAATTAATCTTTCAAAATATTATTCTCTTTTAAAACATGACACTAGACTTAAATAGGATCCAAAACTACATAGCTCTTGGGAACGACTTTGGATTTAAGACATTCTATACTACGCACGACCGGGTTCATTGCTCGTTAGTGCAATAGGTAGACCATAGGTAGACAAGACTTTATAAATTTAAATCCTGGTCAAAAATCCTGCATCACACAAATTTGTTAGGTTTCTAGGTTTTATCTGTTTTTTACTTGTGTGGTAAATGGTTTTATGCTCTATTCTAGATTGTCTTTTAACATTCGTTTTAGTCACAGATGTTTCTGGTACTTTATATATGCCAGGAGTGATCAGGTTTTTGGGCTTCAAAACTTTGTTATTAGTTAAAGGTAAAGATCAGGTTTTTGGGCTTCAAAACTTTGTTATTAGTTAAAGGTAAAGACTGTGGAGTTATTTGTTTTGTTAAACCATTTTGTTCAACAATCTTGGGAGCAAGCCTTGTTTATAGAAGATGAGATGGAGATTTTCCTAAAATTGAAGGTTTTTCAAACTTAATATCCATATTTTTTCCTTTCAAATGTTGTAACTTAGCTCTCATTGGTTTCACAGAATCAAACAAAAGTATATACTTTGTTTTGAAAGGCTTATTTATCTTTTCCAAAGGCATTACTTTAAATTCCAAAGACACATTGTTATTTTTAAGTTATTCTAGCATCGATGTCAAGGAGTTTACAAAAGATGTTTGGACATTTTTAGCACAATTTTGATTCTATAGTTCGAGTTTGAAAGAAATACTTTGAGCTTCGAGGTTTGAAAGATCTTTCTCAATCTGAGTGGTTTTATTAAAAATTCTTCCATAACATCAGATGCTTGTTTTGAATATCGTGAATTGTTTGTTCTAAACAATGATGTTCTTGTTCAACATTCATAACATCATAACATCAGTTGCCACAGTGGATTCCAAAAGTTGATCATTTGTAAAAGTGAGTTTAGAATTAAGTCCTTCGATCTCCTTTTTAAGAGAAATAAAATAACTTAAATCTTCAACCATTTCGGTTGTCAAAGCATCTTCAAAATGAATCAAACGAGCAAATATAGAATTAGTCGTTGGTTCAATTTTTTTTTTCAAAATATTTTGAAGTTCTTGATTAACTCCTTAGATAGTCAGTACCAATGACGTTGAGTCTCCCATGTATGGCTACTTGAAGAAAGTTAACTTGTTCTGTTAATAGTTTAAAAAAATTCATCCCATTACTCTAAGGAGTATAGGAATTGGTTTTGTCAAAATGTTTCTCCAAATTACACATTTTGATTTCAAAGGGAATTTCTTCATTAGGTTTTGAAACAGGAGAGACACATCTATTTTATAAGAACTTATGAAAAACATTCCTTTGTTTGACTTTTCATTTGAAGTACAAATGTCTCATAAAGATCATTTAAATCATTATAATCAATAGGTTTGATTTCTTTGTCCTTATATTTTTCTCGGCTTTCAGCTTCATACTATTGTAACTCTTCAAATTCAGACATGAAAGAATGTTTACTATCAGTACTATCAACATAATTAATAGCACGCAAACAAGGTAAATCATAATTATACAGCACAAGGTGTTCTGCTTAAGCTTTACTGAGGTACGAGGGATTTGAATATTCTAAAGCACTTTTTCCATCATAGTACGAATTCGGATTTGGTATAAGCATATGAGTCGTCTAAATGGACTGACCGGTAATGAAATTTATGTTATTCAACTCTTTGATTTTCTGTTCCAAATCAATGATTTACTCAAGATCTTTATCCTCATGACTCGTATACTTGTTTTTCAAATATTTCTTTTCCTTTTCAATATTAGAATTTGTTATTGAGTGTTTCGAAATTTGAGATGTTAGATTTGGAATTTCATCGTTAAGTCGTTTGTTAGTGAAAAATTGTTAGTGAAAAAATTAAGTGGTGTTTGTTACTGAAAAATTGTTTTCGAGGGTTTTTGAAATTTGGTTTCACGCTCAACAGCTTCTGCAATACAACGATCATCAATCCTTTTTTGTTTAGAATCTATTTGAAAATACTAGTTTTAATCGTTATACCTCTAAATCTCTTTAGCAAAAGCCTCATTTTATTTTGTTAAATACTCATTTTCTTGAATTAAAGACCCATTATTTTTCACATTTTCAGCATTGATAGCATTACATCTAGAAATTTTAACATTTAACAAGTCTACTAAGGAAGTTAGGAGTTAAACTTCTTGTTCACGATCAAATACTTCTTGTTCAAGTTGACTTGCATTAGGAGTTATATCTGAAGGTGCGAAACTAATATTTATATCATAATGATCCTTCCAATATGTATCTCCAATGGATTCCGGTTGTTCAAGATGTGTCCGTTCATGATCAAACACATTATTTTTAGTAATAGCAAAATTTTGTACCTCAGCAATTTTCTCAGTGTCGTAGATAGGTGCAAAATCATCTTTGAAATCTAATACAACCTTCTTCAGATTTTCCATGAAAATGCAGTTTTCACTTATCTCCATATTCCCATCTACGTCTACTCACGCAAGAAAATCATGTTCCTCATTCATCAAGAGAATCCTAGGTTCATCATTCTTACACAACAACATCTTTTCTTTATGATACTTAGAATCCTGAACCATTCATTTCTCCTTAGATTCCTTAGCACAATGTCCATAACCCCTATAATTGAAGCAACGAATAACCGCATTTGTATTCCCATTCATCGTAGTTCCCACAAGCATTTCCATTTCCTATATTTCCATATACTGTAAGACCCAACCAGACAAGGGTTAAAATGTCACATTATGGTGTCATACAAACCATAATACGCAGGCGGGAGACTTATAAAAATTAATGCAAAATCAAGAAACATAATGACTACCAAAAGATAAGATAATCCAAACCAAGTCTAAAACAAACAGAACTGAAATGAAAGGAACTGAAACAATGGAGTCTAAACATAATCCATAAACAATGGGGGAACTAAACCATGTTAGGTCTTCTAAGCTCCTACTCTCATCACATGCCTAGAGCCTCGCTTATTACCTGCCATGGAGAATAGAAGACGCGACTGAGCTTAAAAATCCCAGTGAATATATATACTAGCCTCATGACCCGGCCGATGGCCGGGCTAGTCTCATGTACGTTGTTTTATATTAGTAAATTTCATTGGTAGAGTTGGTATAGATGCAAGTTATATAAATGTTTCAATTACTTTGTAATAAAATTTCGTTAAAACGAAGGACGTGAATGGTTTTAATGGATTGATATATCATAGTCTGTTATGGTAAAAAATATTAATGTATATCATATTTCATTGTATAAAAAATTAAAAACATTGAAGGTATATGTAAAGGAAAAGTTAAATGTAAATTTTTTGATGAAAATAAAAACCACGTGAAAAGGAATACTAAATACTAAAAGTGTTTACTAAACATTATAGTTATTAATAAAAGATAATTCAAATTTTGTGTAACACTTCTTTGTAAACAACGTTTATTGTTTTATTTGTGTTGATACCATCGATGTCGCAACAAAGAACCTTCAAGCCTTCTTTTGTTTTAACTCTTGAAACCGCTACATACAGTTGTCCATGTGAAAAAACCGGCTTCTCTAAAAAAAGTCCAACCTGTGACAGTGTTTGTCCTTGACTCTTGTTTATAGTCATTCGAAAGCAAACATGGATGGGGAATTGTCGTCTGTTGAGTTTAAAGGGCATTTTGTTGTCGGATGGGGTAATTATCATTCTTGGTATTGCACAAATAGCTCCGACATTGCCACCGGATATTATCTTTGTCTCTATATTATTCGTACCCATTCGAAGGATTTGCATTCTAGTACCATTACACAAACCAGCTCTTTGATCAATATTCCTCATACACATTACTGGAGTACCAACTTTAAGAGTAGGTTCGTGATGAGGAACACCCGACATTTTAATGGTATTTAAGAATTCTGGTGTGTATGCATCTTCGATAAAGTTTGAATCAGAATCTGCTGGTGATACACTGTCTGAACTGTAGTAAAGTTTTTCCTCGCCATCAATTTTATCGAGCATCTTTTTGTTGATTACGTCAACCATTTCGTGTATTGGTGCTAATATTGCTCTTTCCTGAAAGTATTATGGATTCCACAAGTTGGATATAAGATCAGGGTATGTTTCACGAATTATTGAACCAACACGATCTTCGGAATATGGAATGAGCATGTCATCTGGGAATTCTACATCAGCCTCACCATCATTTTTTCCACCTATCTTTCCATTACCAATGTCAAGTATCCAATCGGCAAAGTCTTTAATTTTCCTTTGTTCCTCGCTGGTTGTTCCGGCAGACAAACGCATATTAACAGCTAGTCTCATGACAGTACAATGTTCCCAAAAATATGAAGAGTTGATGGATGCATGGACCATGTCTTGTCTGCTACCATTGGGAATCACTGGTAGTACTTGACGAAAATCACCTCCAAAAACAACCACCTTCCCTGAAATTTGTACACCGAAAAAAAGAGTTAAGAATCATTTAAAGACAATGGATGAATATGAGTGCAAATATATGTTGTGAAATATCACCTCTAAAAACTTGGTCAGATGGTTGTGAAGGGTTTGATCTACATATATCGCGCATGGTTCTGTCGAATGCTTCAAAACAATGTCTGTGGACCATTGGTGCTTCGTCCCATATAATTAGACTTGTTTTGCGTAATAAATCAGCCAAATCAATGTCCGCACTGATAGAACACATGGACTCCTCAGTCACAATAATGGGAATTGCAAATCTTGAATGTGCAGTTCTTCCTCCATCCAAAAGGAGTGCTGCGATACCAATTGACGCAACATTAAGAACAATTTTGCCTTCCAAGCGAAGACACGCTGTCATTGTTTTGTATAGATATGTCTTACCTGTAATTGATTTGTTTACGCTGTTATCATACTGACTGATTGATGAGTGTCTAAATACTCATCATTTTTGTACCATTTAAACTGCAAAAACATCTGAAAACACTCAGAAATGCATCAAAATGATAAAAATATCACAAATAAGTGTTTTATGTGTTTTAAATGCAAAAATATCAAAATCTAGTGAAAAACGTATAAAGTTTGCATAATTGGCAGTTTTAGTCCCCCAAGTTTCAAAAGTTGTCAAAAACAGTCCCTGGTAAAACAAAATAAAGAAAAATGTTATTCAAGGTCCCTGAAATATTTTAACTTGTCAAATATGGTCCTTGAATAAATCTTTTGTCAAATGGCAGAAAAGGTCCCTGAACTTTTGAAATTGTCAAGTTTGGTCCTTGGAATTTTGAAAATGTCAAAACAAGTCCTTGTACTTTTGAAGGTTGTCAGTTTTCGTCCTTGTAACAACTTTGGAAAAATTACAGGATTGGTCCTTCACAATTTCAGAATTACAATCTAGTCCTTGTCATTATTATTCAAGACTTGTCAAAAATGAATTGTGACCCTGCCATTTAAACCATTTTGACCCCTTTCCTGTTTTTGACCCCCCTGGTCAAACCACCCAAGTCAAACAACAGAGGTTTCCCTCCCACCATGGTTTTCTTCTCTACTTGACAGAATCTCTGCAAATGCCTTCACCCATCACTTCAAAACCTTACCCTTATCTCTTCCACATCTCACCACTCATCATATGCCTAGCCACCCCCCCCTACCTGCAAAATTCAGAGCTAAGGTCAAAATACATATTTCCCGCCAAAATCATAAAATGGCCAAATCCCTCAAAACTCTCCCATTGGCTCAGAGGATTGGTGGGATTTACTCAGATGGACACGTGGAAGCCAATGGAACTATAAAAAGGAAGAGAGAAGAAGAAAAATAGAGTAGTTAGTTTTTACTTTTTCTTGTATGTCGTTTTTTTTTTAGTTAACTTAATTAGTGATCTAAAATGTAATCTTAAGCTTTAAATGTGTTTAATTCTAGTCACTTTATCATTGTAATCACTTCTGAGCATCAATATCAAGGTTTTGAATAAGTTCATGTTTTAAGGTTAACTGTTGCAAAATTAAGTCTCAAATTCCTATGTTTAAGATTCAAACAGCTTATTTTTAAGCTCAAACAAGTTTGTTCAAGCTTATCATAGCTTGTGATAAGCTTGTCATTGCAATTCAAGTAACTCTCATAGTTGGTCAACTAAAGTCAAACTTTGGACAATCCTGGTCAAACAGGTTTGGAATTGGAAATTTGGTTGTTGCAGACTTGGATTTGGGTTGGAAATAGATTAGAATAGCAGTCTTTGGGATTTGGTTTTAAGCTGCACATCAGCTGGGCATATGTGAGTGATTTGCTCATTTCCATTTCAAGCCATTTTTGCATTTTATGTATCTGTGATCATTGGTGGTTTTTACCTGTGTAAGTAGTTATAATTAGGTTATATGAACTTAGTTTGATCCTTACTGTATGCTATTTCAGTGTTTGTATTAGTTTAAGTTGCATAGCAGTTGAGATAAGTGGTGTTTGGATGGTGCATGTATTCTGTGTTCATGCTTATTCAGTGTTTAAAATTTATTGATGAATGCTTGTTAAGCTTAGTTAGACTCATTTCTGTCACTCATTTGTGCACAAGATTTGCCAAAGTCAAAATTGTTTCTTAACTGTCTCACTTTCTCAACTGTTGTGGTTTTTGCCAAATCCAAATCTTGTTTCATGTTCAAAATCCATAGAGTTAGGTTTCAGTGGCCTTATTTCATCACTTAACTTCTATATCAGTCCTCAAATTAAGATCATAGCTCAAGAAAGTTAACTTTGCATCTTTACTTAAAAAGTCAAATGCACAAAACCAGTTTTGAGCTCAACAAGAAGGAATTTTCATGGACTCATTTCTGAATCAATTTCAGTGATATTTGTGGCTTTTAAAAGTTCTATTGCCCTAGTTTCTTTTTGCCATTTTTGTATAATTTTGTTGAATTTATTTAAGACCCAAATAAGCTGTTTAAAATGAGGTCAGTTGCCCTGTGCAGGGCATCAAGCCTGCACAGGGGTTTTGCAGTTCTTGCAAGTCTTGCACAAGGCTCATCAGAGCACCTCTAGGTATAATTTTTGGTTTGCATGCTCTCACCCAGGTCTAGTTTAGATCCCATGTATTGATTTTCATTTTCAGCTTATCTGTTAGCTTATGCATAAGCTCAAACATGCCACCCTTGTCACTGTTTTTAGCTTATGACTCATATTATCAAATCTGTGCTTTGTGCATCTCAGAGGGTTAGGCTTGTTGAAACTTGTTCCATTTGTGTTGTTTTAGCTTATTAGAGTTCCTGCTTCAGTTTGGTAGCCTTTGGACTCCATTTGCTTAATCAAGTGCTTATTTCAATAAGCACTCCTTCATCAGTTCCTTATTTCTCCACATAGCACCTTGTTTTTCTAATTTTCCTAGCTTCCTAATATAATTTTAGACTTTTCCTGAAATTTTCAGATTTTTCTAAGTTGTTTTGCTATTTTTCTTAATTTAAATTAGTTTTTAAGCATTTTTAAATAGCTTTTAATACAAATAATTAAGAAAAGGTTCAAAAAAATAATTTTTCAATTTTCTTAGGTTTAGATAAATATAAAAAGTAAAAAAAGTAATTTTCCATATTTTTCATAGTTTATTTTGTAATTTTTAGTAATTTAATTAGTTTTTAATAGTTTAAAATTCATAGAAAATAGAAAAATAATCAAAAAATTACAAAAATAGTTTTGAAAATTCTATTTTGATATTTTAGATTTTTCTAAGTCTTAATTTTATTTTTCTAGCTTTATTTCCTAATTTCTTGTATTTTAGGTAATTATTAAATAGTTAAAAATAGTTTTTAATTAATAATAATTAGATAATTAGTTATAAAAATAATTTTCTTTTTCCAAATATTTTCTTTTATCATTAGGATTGTAAAAATGTATTTTTCATATTTTTAGGATTTATATTGTGTAAGTTTCACGTTTTTACTTGTACGGAACGTAGTTTTTAATTCCAGTTTTATAAAAACATAAAAACAAAAACATCATTTTAAATATAGTGATAGCGTTTATTTAATATTTTTTATCTTTTTAATTTCCTTTAATTTGCATTTAAGCCTCTGTAGTTTATGGGCTTTCTCTTTAGGTATAGATCAACCAAATCCTTTCCGTTCAAATCCCTCGATCACTACACATTTGACTATTCTCGCACAGCTCGTTGGGACTTAACGACCTGGGGAAACACTATACTCTCCTGATCTTCATTGCATTCGTGTTTGAGCAGTTTTAAGCTGATTACGATTTGCCATTCACAAGTGGCAAGCTTGAGTAATTTAGCTTGACTGTTTTGCGCGGATCAAATTTTGGCGCCGCTGCCGGGGAGCAGTGCTAATAGTCTTACGTTTAGCAGATTAGTGATTTGACATCACTCCTTGTTTATACCATCTTTATATATCCAAAAACCCAAAAAGATTTTCATTCTTAGTTTTTACATCATGTTTTTCAAAAATACCAAAAATATTCCTCTTTACCCTCCTACCCTTTTTGATTCTTTATCTCTTTACCCTCTATCCATTTGATTCTAATCTTCTATTCGCATGGAATCTCTCGACGGACGAATTCTGGGACGAAGCTGAAAAGCTTCAGACTTTATCTCAAATGTCAAGAATTCGTGTTGTTCGTGATGATCCATTAATTCTGCGTAGGGAAATAGAAAGAGAAACCGGGGTGACAAAGGACCAGGTACTTCCCTCTGATAATGGAGGTACTAAATACGTCCAACCCACGGTTATCCAAAGATCTAATCCCTCAATTGCTCCTAAGCCGTCTAGAATTGATTCTAAACTTTCACGATTTACGGTTAAAAGCAAACATGCAGAATTCAGACCGGTGACTAGCAAGAATGACTTGCCTAATCTTCACGTTTCTCAAGAACCAGAACCGGAGACCATAACGGAAGTGGTGGAAATTGCTAGCTCTCAGAGCACACCACTTGTCCCACCTCCGGATTTTTCAAAATGTTCTTCGAGACTTGATAGTCATTCAGATCACCATGTTGGTTTTGTTGATTCTTTGAATAATCAGATTCCTTCTCATAATTCTCAAATAGAATCGTTTATTCCTTGTGTCGGTTGTGGTGAACCTCTTTATGGTTCACCCTGTCGTTGGTGTACGTGTGTACAATGTGGTAATGATATTCGGAACGGGAGTTGTTTGTTTTGTGGTTCGAGGAATTCATTTGATTATGATCCTAATCAGAACTCATTTAACGACCCCTCAAACTTTTCCAATTACCCACCACAGCCCGACTCATCTTCATATAATCAACATAACTGCTGTGAATTTTGTGGAGGTCCTCACCAAGGATTTGAGTGTCAATCCGGGAACGCGTTTGTCTATGAACAGTTTTCTGGTAACACTCAGGACTTTGGAAATGACCAAATTCCATATTATTCACATGACCACCCACAACAATCATTTTGTTGTGAGAACTGTGGAGGTCCCCATTTCAGCTCTGATTGTCAAACAGGGAATCCATTTCCTTGTAACAATTACGACTATCCATATCACGACCAACCTCCACAGTGCCAAATGAATCAAACTCCTCAACAAACCCAACAAGACACTTATCTAGAGCTTCTGGAGTTACTGAAAAGAGGTGAGGAGTTCAATAAAACTGTACTTCATAATATTCCCAGTATTTCTTGTGTATATTGTGGGGGTCCTCATGATGATTATCAATGTCAACCTTCCGGTTTTGACAAATCTCCACTCCCACAATGTCCTGTCATTCAAAATTCACATGAGAAATCCATGGAAGAATTGCTAGCTGAAGATCAGGCTGCTAAAATAAAATCCCAAATTGCCTTTGAGAAATCTGTTAGGGAATCAATTGCAAAAGAAAAAGCAGCCAGATCTAGCTCTCAATTTCGTTTTATTCCTGATGACAGTGATGATGAGGATACACTTGATTCATCAAGTTCATCAGATGATATCCCAGCAGTTGAGATTCCATCTCAAACAACTGCTATCACACCCGAAGCTCCCACTCACTCTCTGACTATGGGGGACGAGCATCTGGACACTGTTCCTGAAAAGGAATCGGACGAATTTATAAAGTCTAGTGTTGAGAACCTTGTCCCAATCCCGAGAGAGTCACAGGGAACTTCTGATCATGTGTGTGATTCTATCTCCCCTATTGAGTGTTTAAAAGATCATTTTGAAACTTTCTCCGATGTTAGCGACGATTGTACTTTCTATGGAAACATCGAGTATGTTGAGACATCACTCCCTCAGACTGATGCTGATCATCATCTTGAGGAGTTCACCTATGAACTCACTCACATCAATCCACTTTCATCAGAAAGTAATGATAGTCTTTCTGATTTCAAAGCCGATCTGGGAGAGACTGAAAGTCTCCTTGATAATGATCGTTCACTCACTTCTTATCCCAACAGTCCAATTGAGAATGTTAATCACTTTGTTCCTGAAACATTCAAAACTACTTTCACTAATCCTCTATTTGAATTCGACTCTGAATTCACTTTAATTTCTGAGAATCCACTCTTTGATACTCAGATTGAGGATAGTGATGAATCTACAGTGGAACAAGAATCCACAGATTTACATCTTGTGATTGATTCTCTTCACGAGGAGTTCGCCGGTGAACTCACTCATATCATATCTCCGCTGGAGTATGATAACTCCCAAATTGATCATGACACACCCGAGATTTGTCTTGATCACTTAAGCTTAAATGATGAGATTCATAATCCTGAAATTATGGATCCTCCTATGGATGAAGATGAGTTAGTCATGATGTTTATCATGATTTTCTATCTCTTCTTCACCTATCCCGTAGCTTCTCCTGTTCTTCACTCCTTCGGGAATGAAGACATTATCTTTGACCCAGGCATTTCCATGTACCATTTGTGAGCCGGGTCTATCTGTATCTCATCGGTGTGGAACTTTCACGTACTTCAAATGTTTATCCAAACATCTTGAATGAAAGTCCGATGGAGATTATCTCTTCCAGTTACTTCCCCATGAACCAATTAATTCGGGGTCGAGTCAAGCTAACGACTCGGTAATCAAAAACAGTAGCTTAACATGGGTTTTCACCCGTGTGTACCACCCTAGTGTGGGGGAGATGCCCCACATGTTGTATATAGATCTAAAAAATGAATGGAAATTGTAAATATTAAAAAAGAGAATAATTGTTGTGTTTTCACACTTAGCTAGTAATGTTATCTTTTTACGTTCTAAGTTTCGGCATTACAGCCGGTACTTTGAATATTGAGGACAATATTCATTTCTAAGTGTGGGGGGGGGGAAATTCTGGCGAATTTTGATCATAAATGTACCCTTTTAGTCCCTTTTTCCCCCAAAATGGCCAAAATTTAAAAAAAAATTTATAGTGGAAGTACTATGTACTAAACACAACAAATGGTAATCAGTCCACCATGTCTAACCCACATAAGGATTGGCTAATCCAGGAGCAAACGGCTCTTGGTAAAGATATCTCAAAACCGTTGACGGCTTACAATTTGCCCAAAATTGTATGGTATTCAGCTCACCATATCCTTAAAAGTGAAGAGTTGGCTAGCCCGCAAGTTTATGGCTTGTGGTAAAGGCAGTGGAAAAACCATAATTGGTAATCAGCTCACCAAAGATAATACTGATAATTTATCTAAGAGTTGGCTAGTCCAGAAGCAAACGGCTTCTGGTAAAGACAAATCAAATCCGTTGAAAGCTGGTGGTTTGCTCAAAATCACATGGTTATCGGTGTACCATGGTTCTTACTTGAACTGAAACATTTGGCTACTCCAGAAGTAATGGCTTTTGGTAAAGAGATTAAATCCATTAATTTTTCTCAAAACATTGCTAGGGACTAGCAATATCTTAGTGTGGGGGATTGATGAGTGTCTAAATACTCATCATTTTTGTACCATTTAAACTGCAAAAACATCTGAAAACACTCAGAAATGCATCAAAATTATAAAAATATCACAAATAAGTGTTTTATGTGTTTTAAATGCAAAAATATCAAAATCTGGTGAAAAACGTATAAAGTTTGCATAATTGGCAGTTTTAGTCCCCCAAGTTTCAAAAGTTGTCAAAAACAGTCCCTGGTAAAACAAAATAAAGAAAAATGTTATTCAAGGTCCCTGAAATATTTTAACTTGTCAAAAATGGTCCTTGAATAAATCTTTTGTCAAATGGCAGAAAAGGTCCCTGAACTTTTGAAATTGTCAAGTTTGGTCCCTGGAATTTTGAAAATGTCAAAACAAGTCCTTGTACTTTTGAAGGTTGTCAGTTTTAGTCCTTGTAACAACTTTGGAAAAATTACAGGATTGGTCCTTCACAATTTCAGAATTACAATCTAGTCCTTGTCATTATTATTCAAGACTTGTCAAAAATGAATTGTGACCCTGCCATTTAAACCATTTTGACCCCTTTCCTGTTTTTGACCCCCCTGGTCAAACCACCCCAGTCTAACAACAGAGGTTTCCCTCCCACCATGGTTTTCTTCTCCACTTGACAGAATCTCTGCAAATCCCTTCACCCATCACTTCAAAACCTTACCCTTATCTCTTCCACATCTCACCACTCATCATATGCCTAGCCACCCCCCCTACCTGCAAAATTCAGAGCTAAGGTCAAAATACATATTTCCCGCCAAAATCATAAAATGGCCAAATCCCTCAAAACTCTCCTATTGGCTCAGAGGATTGGTGGGATTTACTCAGATGGACACGTGGAAGCCAATGGAACTATAAAAAGGAAGAGAGAAGAAGAAAAAGAGAGTAGTTAGTTTTTACTTTTTCTTGTATGTCGTTTTTTTTTAGTTAACTTAATTAGTGATCTAAAATGTAATCTTAAGCTTTAAATGTGTTTAATTCTAGTCACTTTATCATTGTAATCACTTCTGAGCATCAATATCAAGGTTTTGAATAAGTTCATGTTTTAAGGTTAACTGTTGCAAAATTAAGTCTCAAATTCCTATGTTTAAGATTCAAACAGCTTATTTTTAAGCTCAAACAAGTTTGTTCAAGCTTATCATAGCTTGTGATAAGCTTGTCATTGCAACTCAAGTAACTCTCATAGTTGGTCAACTAAAGTCAAACTTTGGACAATCCTGGTCAAACAGGTTTGGAATTGGAAATTTGGTTGTTGCAGACTTGGATTTGGGTTGGAAATAGATTAGAATAGCAGTCTTTGGGATTTGGTTTTAAGCTGCACATCAGCTGGGCATATGTGAGTGATTTGCTCATTTCCATTTCAAGCCATTTTTGCATTTTATGTATCTGTGATCATTGGTGGTTTTTACCTGTGTAAGTAGTTATAATTAGGTTATATGAACTTAGTTTGATCCTTACTGTATGCTATTTCAGTGTTTGTATTAGTTTAAGTTGCATAGCAGTTGAGATAAGTGGTGTTTGGATGGTGCATGTATTCTGTGTTCATGCTTATTCATTGTTTAAAATTTATTGATGCATGCTTGTTAAGCTTAGTTAGACTCATTTCTGTCACTCATTTGTGCACAAGATTTGCCAAAGTCAAAATTGTTTCTTAACTGTCTCACTTTCTCAACTGTTGTGGTTTTTGCCAAATCCAAATCTTGTTTCATGTTCAAAATCCATAGAGTTAGGTTTCAGTGGCCTTATTTCATCACTTAACTTCTATATCAGTCCTCAAATTAAGATCATAGCTCAAGAAAGTCAACTTTGCATCTTTACTTAAAAAGTCAAATGCACAAAACCAGTTTTGAGCTCAACAAGAAGGAATTTTCATGGACTCATTTCTGAATCAATTTCAGTGATATTTGTGGCTTTTAAAAGTTCTATTGCCCTATTTTCTTTTTGCCATTTTTCTATAATTTTGTTTAATTTATTTAAGACCCAAATAAGCTGTTTAAAATGAGGTCAGTTGCCCTGTGCAGGGCATCAAGCCTGCACAGGGGTTTTGCAGTTCTTGCAAGTCTTGCACAAGGCTCATCAGAGCACCTCTAGGTCTAATTTTTGGTTTGCATGCTCTCACCCAGGTCTAGTTTAGATCCCATGTATTGATTTTCATTTTCAGCTTATCTGTTAGCTTATGCATAAGCTCAAACATGCCACCCTTGTCACTGTTTTTAGCTTATGACTCATATTATCAAATCTGTGCTTTGTGCATCTCAGAGGGTTAGGCTTGTTGAAACTTGTTCCATTTGTGTTGTTTTAGCTTATTAGAGTTCCTGCTTCAGTTTGGTAGCCTTTGGACTCCATTTGCTTAATCAAGTGCTTATTTCAATAAGCACTCCTTCATCAGTTCCTTATTTCTCCACATAGCACCTTGTTTTTCTAATTTTCCTAGCTTCCTAATATAATTTTAGACTTTTCCTGAAATTTTCAGATTTTTCTAAGTTGTTTTGCTATTTTTCTTAATTTAAATTAGTTTTTAAGCATTTTTAAATAGCTTTTAATACAAATAATTAAGAAAAGGTTCAAAAAAATAATTTTTCAATTTTCTTAGGTTTAGATAAATATAAAAAGTAAAAAAAGTAATTTTCCATATTTTTCATAGTTTATTTTGTAATTTTTAGTAATTTAATTAGTTTTTAATAGTTTAAAATTCATAGAAAATAGAAAAATAATCAGAAAATTACAAAAATAGTTTTGAAAATTCTATTTTGATATTTTAGATTTTTCTAAGTCTTAATTTTATTTTTCTAGCTTTATTTCCTAATTTCTTGTATTTTAGGTAATTATTAAATAGTTAAAAATAGTTTTTAATTAATAATAATTAGATAATTAGTTATAAAAATAATTTTCTTTTTCCAAATATTTTCTTTTATCATTAGGATTGTAAAAATGTATTTTTCATATTTTTAGGATTTATATTGTGTATGTTTCACGTTTTTACTTGTACGGAACGTAGTTTTTAATTCCAGTTTTATAAAAACATAAAAACAAAAACATCATTTTAAATATAGTGATAGCGTTTATTTAATATTTTTTATCTTTTTAATTTCCTTTAATTTTCATTTAAGCCCCTGTAGTTTATGGGCTTTCTCTTTAGGTATAGATCAACCAAAATCCTTTCCCGTTCAAATCCCTCGATCACTACACGTTTGACTATTCTCGCATAGCTCGTTGGGACTTAACGACCTGGGGAAACACTATACTCTCCTGATCTTCATTGCATTCGTGTTTGAGCAGTTTTAAGCTGATTACGGTCTGCCATTCACAAGTGGCAGGCTTGAGTAATTTAGCTTGACTGTTTTGCGCGGATCACTGATGAACAAAAGTAATCATACATCTGGATTAATTTGAATTAAAAGGTAATGTAAGTAGTATATAGGACATATATTTGTTACCTGTTCCACCATAGCTATAAACAAAAAACATGCCTCCCTTTTCATGCTGCATAACATCCAAAATAGTAGTGTAAATGCACTTTTGCTAATCCGTTAAAGTCTGGTACATCTTAAGATGCAATGCAGATAACTCTGTCCTATTGTATTTCATTTCATCATTGACAAGTCTGTTGTAACCTTGCATCGTATATTGTGCATCAGGGTAAGGCATGTTTTCAATTGTCTTTAATGACCTGTTGTTGCAAAGTAACATGTGCTCGATGTATGTAAGGCATATATTGTACCTTTGTTCATCAGTCAACTCCAACTCTGTATAAACCGGGATACTTAAGTTATACATAAATGTTAATGTTTGTGTCTAAAAATTTGATAGTTATGAAAACAGGATAACGATGACAAATATGTTAAAAATTGTTTCTGAATATGCAACCTATATACATTCACTCTCATCAACATAGTTATCAAGTTTTTAATACGTGTGTAAGTAGTTAAATAAAAGCAGGTAAGCGTCTATGTACTTGTTGATGCAAATATCAGGTTCTTGAACATGTATTTCGCAATTGCTATCCAAAATCATAAGTTAGAAAGGAGTGTTTGGGGTTGCTTAATCATTGTTGAAGTTAATGACACATGCTTAAATAATGACAAAAGCAGTGCGACAAATCTATTAGTAGGTATTAAAAATGATTTGTGAAGTTGTAGCACATAAGATAAGTAATTTTTGGAATTGGAAATGTACAAATATACCTGGATCATTATGTATTCGACGTTCTTTCCACTGTACATCTTCAGCTAAAAGACGCCATGTTTTGTTCCAAACAAAATCGGGACGCGACATACTATCTCTCATGATGAGCACTACAAATAAAGATCTTAGATAGTCTCCAATCCCCCAGCGGCTTGCTTCTATTAGACCATCAATATACTCTTTGTCATCCTGTAACAAACCTCTTGCAAAGCAAGCTTCTCTATGAGTTGAGTAAAGGATTCCGTCATAGGTCTTAAACTCGTCCCATTCTTGAACTCCAGGTATTTTGTTTAATAGTATACGAAGATAGTACATTTCTCCCCATGATGAAGGAACCTGATGTATGCGACCAATGGTATTTCCATTCTGTCTAGGTTCCCATTCACAATCTTGTTTTTTCCATACATATTTGGATGGAAAATCTACATACAACAGCTGTCTTCCTTCAGCGTCGGTTTTGTTACGTTCCATCCATTTTAGAAACTTTGACGTGTTGTTTGATTCCTTTTCTAAGACGTAATCAATACTCTCTCTTGGATCAAAAAAGACAGCATGCTCGTTTGGTAGGTGAAACGGAAGCCTTTCAACCGATGGAGACCTATGGTGTATATCAAATTGAAAAATCGTCCATGCAGCCTCACATGCGGATAGATAACGGCAATCGTAATAATCTTTAATCTCGTCGACATCTTCTTCATCCACAACTGCAGTGACTCGATCAGGTCCTTTGTTTATATACTTGAAAAGGTAATTGATAGAACCAAACTGATTGCAATATTCAACGTTTATATGTGCCTGGTATTGTTTCAACAAACCTGGGTTATACGGCACGACAAATCCATTGTCCAAATCAGCGCCACTTTTAGACACCTTTCTACCATTTTCAGGTCTCTTATAAATAGCGTAACCATGCTCATCGATAAAAGTCTCCTCATTAAATGATTTTGGAAACTTTTTTGTGCATTTACGATTGACCATACATGGACAGTCCTGATGTTCAATACCGCAAGGACCGTGCATCATGTTCTCTGTCACAAGTTGGTACAAAGCTGGGTCAAGAACCTTATCAGGAATTTCAGTGGATATACAATTGTCAATCTGTTGTGGAGTACGTAGTTTATCATTTGGTCCCAACCAAAGGCAAATATGACAATGGGGTAGTCCACGTTTCTGAAATTCAATTGTGTACAATTCTGCATAAAAAAGACAACAAAATTTCAGATAAATATATAAATAATATTAGTTTGAAACTCAGAATTATAATTTTATTAGTATGTTGATGTGTACAATAATAAATCTGAAATGAATAATAAATACCTCCTTTTACACGTCCGAATGTGCGTTTTTGTTTAAAATCTTTCATCAACATGTCCAACTTCATTTTGAATACCCTTGTAGTCGCATCTGGCCGATCTTCTGATTTCAACCATTTTTCCTCCATATACCGCGTAATCTCAGGCCAGCTTGGGTTACACGTAAAAGTGATGAATAGATCCGGGTATCCGTAAACCTTGCAAATGGACATAGCATCAAGGTAGTTCTGTAACATGTATCTTGGACTCCCGGTGTGTGACGAAGGCAGAATAACTTTTTTCCCACGAAGAACATGTTGTCCATTTGATGTACTTGCCATGCTAGCCGGCCTAGTATATGTTTCACATTGCAGCTCTTTTTGATTTTTTTTATAATAAGACATCCTTTCAGACTCCACCATAGTGTAACCATCTACCAAAAACTGCTGGAACAACCTTCTTGAGTGAAGAATCACAGAACAAACTTCTGGTCTATCTTGTAGATGATGTGCAAACCACTCACGCATAGTTACTCTAGTGCGTTGTTTTGTTGGTGTCGAGTCTGTAATACCTCTATGGTATACATCAGTTCTGTATCCATCTTCTGCGTACGGAAACAATAACAGATACTGAAGAGCCAAGTACTCAACATGCAGCTCACTAATTCTTCTTGTTTCATTGATATGCATGTGCAAAATAATGTCTCTCTTATCTTTCAAAGAGTCAAAGTCACCAACTATAAGTGCAGCTACCTCAGATGCAGTTGGGAAATTATGTGTCCATCCATCACGATCTCTTTTCCCAATAAGCCTAAGTCTTATTTTTTGGTCATCATCTGCGGTTGCCATACGTTGACCAGCCATTCGGAACTCGTTAACCAATGGATTATGGGCATCAAGCATCTCTTTTAAGTCTTTTGTTAGCTGATGATCAATTTTGGTGGGGTTTGATGAATTTGAGGAGCCACTACTGCAACATTAAGTTAAAAAAATTGTACTATGAAGATAATGAAAACACATCGGAAATGTATATCAGATCAAATATTAGTCACCAAAATTGTAAGTTTAAGGAAAAATTAGAATATGCATACCTGACAACATTTTTTCTTTTATGTATCTCGTTTCTTGTGTCATGTATGTTAATTTGAGCAAACTTAGGAGTCTTGCCGTTTTCAGGCATCAAAGAACCAATTCTGTGGTAGTTCTCTCCCTAAAGCCTAAAACAATATGGACCCCGTCCGTTGTTAATTGTTTGGTCTACTTTACCACCAAGAGATGTGAATGAAAACATGGAGTTGTAACTCCTTAAATTTTCAAGGAACCCTTTTCTTTTTGGATGTTCATTTTTCACCAAGCTCATGAGCAAACTTGGAGGGGGTTTCAATTCAACTGGTAGTTGAACTGTACCCCTCATGCAACATAGAGAATACGAATCATCCGTTCCGTGGCCTCTTTTACTCTCTGCTTCCCACAACAATGCCCCACAATCAGAGCGTTGTACATTTGGATCACCGAGGTCGATGTATTCTGAATAATTTTTATATTTTACAATCAGTGATGAAAGTGTATATGTAAAGAATAAATTAAGTAATAAAACAGTACGTTTGTTGAATTTATATATTGCTTTCGAATTGAAATTACCACTTGAAATACCAACGAATGGATTTCTGTTCACATGATTTTGTACATCAACATCATTGGTGAAGTTAATACGTCGTGATGTGGATCCTAAAACACTCTTGCTTTTTCTCCTATGTGGCTCATAAGTAAGTGTTGATTTGGTAACATTGTTTGATGTAATATCCGATGAAACCGATGAACAACCTATGTAAAAGTATAGATGATGTTGTGGCTGAATTACTTAATACTAACAAAGTCTATTCAATAGTTAAGTGGTTTATTAAGAAAAAAAATGTACCTATGTCAAATGCGACAGGATATTTGCCGCTAAACCTTGTGGTTTTGTTAGGACGCATAGGAGTTCATGTGTAAGAACAGTTAAGTTGTATACATATTTTAAAAAAACAAAGGGAAAAGATATATTAAAAGGAGTACACAAGCATACCTTGTGTTATGTCATCTAAACGTGGCCTTCCTGGGCGTCTTGTAGTTAATGATGAAGGTATGACAGGACTTGCAGTTACAGATGGAGTCGTGGTTTCTTTTGGTGGCCTTCCTGGTCTACGTCTAGGAGTTATTATTGAAATTACACTTGTTGGTGTGACATGACTTGGAGATACAGATGGAGTTGGAGTTGGTAAATCTGTGGCATCAGGTAAACGTATATGTCATTCAAAATGTAAATACAATTTGGTCAAAAAAATTGTAGTTAAAGGATTTGGGAGAAAAAGGATTTATATGCCTGGAGTAGTCATTTCTTTTCGTGGCCTTCCTGGTTTTCATCGAGTACTTATATTTGAAATTACAGGTGTTGGTATGACAGGGGTTGGAGTTATAGTTGGAGATGTAGTTGATAACTCTGTGAGATTAAGTAAACGTTTTGGTTTATATAAAGAATTTATAGCATAATAACAAAAAATAAATAAAACAAAATGTAGTTAAAAAGTTTGTGAAAGGAAGGGATTAGATGCCTGGAGTAGTCGTTTCTATTGCTTTCCTTCCTGGTCTTTGTCAAGGAATTCTTGTTATTGTTGGATTAACAGACACTTTAGTTGTTGTTTGTGTAGAATTCTTTGGCGATCTTCCTCTACATCTAACTGTTGGTGTAGCAGAAGATGATCCATCTAAAAGGATAAGGATAGGTTATTACATTATAACTATTTCATATTGAAATTAGTATTGTTGTTAATGGATATTAAAATTAAATTTCATGAAAGCGTTTACTTACTATTAGTTATATCAATAAGAGCAGGTCTAATGGCTGAATTCAGTGTGAACTCATCTATGGAATGAGTTGTGGATGTAGTTCTCATAAAACTAACATCTTCTTGAGTACTTAATGGTCTTCGCTTACTGGAGTTGATATCGATATCATGTAGTAACGTTGCAGTTGGTATGTTTTCTTTTCCAGAAGATAACGTGTTGTTGATAACAATAGCTTTCCTCTTTTATTGTGATCCATTAACTATTAGAAATGCAAAACTAAGTTATAAGTGTCTTTTGCAGTCCACAACAAATTTGTAAAGTTTGGTTATCAATATCACTAATACCATCAGTATTGTATGAAGCTGCTAACAATATATTGTAATCCCATCATATGGCAATGAAATGATACTGATAATGGTGTATTAAGTTGCTATAAATATGTAGACATAGTAGAGTATTTACATGGAATGATGCTTATACGATTTTATTAATAAAAAGTAAAAGAAATTCTAACCTGGATGTGTTTTTCTTGGTTTTGAAGATAGGTTTCTTGTTGTAATTGTATTTGAAAAAAAAACTCTTAGTCAAAGGATTAGTATATGTTTTAGCTAACGGAAATTGAGTATTGAATAATATTAGTATTAATTGGCCAAGATTATAGGTTCATTTAATTATTAATTTCTACTTGTTATGTTAAGGTATGTAAACTATAATGGTTATTATTTCAAAACTAACTATATATTAGTTTTGAAATAATAATACAATGTACGTACGATGTTGTTTGTGTAGCATCCAAATTTTGATAATCTCGCATAGTGTAATGAGAATTCCATGTGCAGGAGTATTGGCCATTTAATTATGTGTATTGCGAATTATTGAATGACATTACAATTTTGTTCAAATTTGTAGCTATCAAAACGGGATCTCTTTTAGTTTCATCGTTTTGAACATCTGTTTAAGGTTTGAAGGGAATATAATAGATGTATTAGTAGATAATAACAAAATACATACATTGGTTATTATAAAATTCCAATAATGGATTAATATTAAAGATACTATATAACAAAAACTAAATTAAGTAAAACAAACAAATAACGTAACATCACCTATTGATAATTATTGTGGATGATATTGTTTGAAACTTCTTCCTCCACTCAAATGAGATGAATGAATAATCGATGATTGATGAACTTCTTTCGGTCGAATCTTTGGTATAACATTACCCATTTCCTGTTTACAAACGAATAATGAAATTTTTGATACGAATTCTCATATTGAAGACTTATAGGATCAAGAAGTTGTGTTTTATGTATTTTCTTATAACTTTGGATTCATAATACTTCAATGATCCTCTGCATTCAAATCACAAAAATGTTTTATAGTGATTGCTACATGTTCTTGTGTAAAAAAACGTTTTAACTTATAACCTTAGACATGCATTACTATTGAGTATACATTAGTCTTATTGGTATCTCTTTGTATTATAAGTTAGCCCATACATCTACAAATGGCTCAAGGTTAATCCTTATTGACGGTCAACCACAAAAAGTCATATGGTCAAGATATTTTTGTCGTGTAGATATATATTGCGTTTTCCAAGTTAAGAAATCATTACATGCTATCAAGTTTTAGGTGGCACCCTAACAATCCTGTCAAATCATCCACATTGATCACAAATCTGGAAAGCAACTACAAGGTTAGTAAGATGAAAACTTTTGATCAAAACAGTTAACAAAAACATAATCAAATGTATTTGTTAGTAGATTTGAAGCTATGAAGTCGTTAGGTATACCCCTTTTTGAAAACCTTGCATGATGATAAGTTTTAGATTATCCAACTTCCTGTAAGATAATGGTAACAAATAGGTTAATGATGATACTTGTTCATTGAAAAAAATGCATGATATTTGTGAAATTGATTATGTATATAACTGTTATACATCTACAATACCCTAATCGTTTGAGTCTTAGTTAAATAGTAATGCATGTTTGTTGGAAATTAGTATTTCTTTATATTAGGTTGGAAGTATATTTAACAGTTATGTTGGAAAATAGTGCAACACTAAGTTATATGGTAAAAAAAATTAGTCTGTAAGTGATAATAATGGTGTAATCTTATGGTAGGATTTTCTGAGTTTGATTGATTAATTGTTTACGATATAGGACTACTGAAATATAAGTGAAAACATGAAATAGTTTTTAGTTTGTATGCAAAATCATTTTGTGTAGGTGATGATAATGGTTACTAAATAGTGTTTGCGATATTATGGTTATATACTTTTAAGTGGATACATTCGAATATGGTTAATAGATTTTGATAACAAAAGCAAGACCATAGTATTATGCTGGTTATGAGTTATTATAGAATGTAGAACTGGTTTGATATTTAAAGTACGTTTGTTTATAGCAGGAAAATGCCGTTAGAGTTTTTCGTAGTGTTGGTTAACCGAAGAACATACCCAAAGAAACAGATATAGAAAACAACACCATAATATCATTTATAAGTTTTATTGTAGAGTGAAAAGTAAAGTAAAGGTTTGAATAATTATTCAGGAACTTCCTGAGGTGTTTGAATTTGAAGGATACAATGGGAACAAACATCTCTATCTAACCAGCTCAGTAAGAATCCGTAAGAAAGTCTGGTTTATAACACCAATCGTAGGACCTATCACATTGAAGGGCAGGGATTGGAAGAAGTTTGCTAAGGACAACATCAGTCCGTATGTAGATTGGTTGCATTTCATCCAGGAGGGAGATGACAGTTTCTACATGACAGGATACGATGTTAGGGATGGTAAAGAATTCAGGAGGTATGATGAAGACAACAACCGTTATTATTGTTTTAAGAGCCGTGTCTTGGCTGACACAAACAGGCCCCAGGTATCAATTAATATATACCTTAAACTTGTATTACCTTTATTAGTAAGTTAATGTATTGTATTAAAATGTGTATTTACGACAAACGTGAACTTCATGTACAGAGAATTGCTGGTGATTTCTTGAGTGGTATAGGGCAGGCAGATCATATTAGGATTAATTATGGACAAGACTACTTCATGGTTCCTGTGCTACATGTTAATGTTCCTAATCAGGCTGGTGAATATGAATTGGATCATCAAATTTGGAATATTATGAAATTCACTTTGGATTTGCAAGCTGGGCAGATCTTGGTGTTTACCAAAGAGCATAATACTGTTTTGAGGTTGATGGCGTTTAACTTTGATGGAAGTCCGCATACAACGATGCATTTCTATGGTGCAACACATGCAACCTCCTATAAAGTTTGACGACAAAGGTTATATAAATATTTACATCCTTATTTAGTTGAAAATTTTATATGTCTTTATATAATTCATTAGTTTAATGGCATAAAAGTGTAGTTAGATATTAGTGTAGTTCGATAGTATTAGGAGGTATTCTAACATGGTAAATGTATTGTCAGATGATGACAGGATGCACCACATCTTTCGATGGGCAGGGCATCAAGACCACTTTGGTGAAGTTGGTGACACTTTCTATAAGAGTTTTTCTATGATTACAGTTTTGAAAAGACTCGTAAGTATTATTATTAGGTGAAACGTATTTATTGTAACACGTTATTAATGTTTATGAAGAATTATGTATTCAGATGGTGGCCATTGTTTATTGCAGACCATACCTGCCGAGTTCTTGGAATACCACCCGATGCACACATACATGAGGGTCTTGATGATACACCAGGATGTGGATTACAGATTTAATGTGAGGATGGAATTTCATAAGGAGGATTCTGGAAGGACTGTGACAATTCGTATTTTCAGGTCATTCTCAAAACATTACTCATGTTTCATTATTTATCATTTATCGTGAACTAGGTTTACGAGCATCAAATTCACGTAACCGTAATGGTTTAGCTGTGAATTCATGATCATATCATCGAGGTCATTTCATATAGACTAAGTTTAGTCTACATTTCATTAACATCATTGTCATCATTCCATATCGGTTCATGCATGGTTTTGCATTTTACCTTAAACGCGTAATTTTCATATTAAATAAACGTTATCGCGTAATTAATTATTTTGAACAATTGATCCATAAATTCCAAAAATCATCCCGATATATTTTTATACTCATATTAAGTTATAAAAATAATATTATGAGTTTACCCAGTGTTTTAAATTTATTTCGTATATAAATTGTTAAGTTTATATAATTACGACGGTTCTTGTAAATTTAACCCGATAATTATTATTTCACTCAACTCATGTAAGAAATATAATTTTATAATTTTTATGACCTCAATATGTTTTATTTTGACCCGTTAAAATTTATGTTTAGTTAACGCTACCTAAATAATCAAATGTGTCTACAAGTGATCACTTATCTTCAAGTAACTTTACAAAATTTTACATAATACATAATAATAAAAAAAATATATATATCTTGTGATGACAAGAACCCCCTTGGCCGACATTAGGGGGGGGGTGAGTCACTTGATTATTTGCAAAATATCTCCACTAAGTCAAATGCATTTTTACTTCACAATAAACACATACACATTAGATATTCAAGGTGTAAATTGCCAAATATCTCTCTCTTTCTCTTCATCCAAAACCGGCCACACCAAAGGTGAAGGAGGGATCATCAAATATTTTTCTAATCAAGGTTTTAACACTCTAGTCTCACTCTTTAGCAAGGATTTGAAATAAAAACCTTGGGTGATTAGGAAAAACCTTTGTTCCATTAACCTCATCAAGTTACTTGTAAGCTTTTCATATTCATGATCATATCTCATATTCATTTTCATATTCATTACATCATATTTGAGTAAAAACATGCAAGTCTCATGGATGTTTATACCACTTTTACATGTTTTTAAGAGTTATATATATATATTGTCATCCTATAATTACTCCTTGTTATATATTATTTTTGGTGATGTCTAGGAACCCATGACACCCTAAGAAGGTGTATGGTAGGATTTGGATAGCTTCGGAGTTGTTTTGAATTGGTTAGAATAGGTTTTATGCGAGAAAAAGTCATTTCGACAACTTTATATAGTGGTCTGATCTTAATTTGAAAATCTGGAAAGTCCGACAGTTGGTAAAATATTTTGGGTTAGATATTTGGAAAATATACTTTAAAACGAAAACGTGGCCGCTTGAACGGGTTAAAACGGAGTTATAACGAAGAAGTTATGCTATTTTCAAATTAACGACGAAACTATTTTTCCGGAAAAACTGACCTGCTGTTACTAATCGTTGAACTGATAAAATTTTATAACCAACTGACCCTTGAAAGTATTTTTACATGAAACTAGACTCAATTATCTTCGAAATGACGGGTGGCTCGACTCGTGATGATTTACGGTTAAAAAGATATGATTTTTCCAAATTTGCTCTCCAAAAATTATTTCTCCAAATTTCTTTTCAAGTTGTTCTCCAAACGGGTCAGGAAATGGCCATGTTGAGGGTCGTTTTTAACATTGATGGGATGCTCTTTATAAAAAGATGTCTTCTAATAAAAGTAAGTTCGCCAAGCATATTTTTCAAAATGTCCAACCGTTCGTCAAGCGGAGTTGTAATGAGTAAAATACGGTCACTCAAACTTTGCCGAAAGTTGCCTTCAGCAACATTTTGGGTACAAGTACCCTACTTCACCTATGTTTTTCTCCATGATCGAGACCTCTATGATAAAAACTTACACACTAAAACTTTGAGATAATGATACAAGCTTCCCAAAACCGTTGAGTTCGTTTCCTAACACTCGACGTGCACCATTTTACGACTAGCTTTTCGAGGCCGTTTTAGTCACTTTCATGAAATTTTCAATGATATTATTTTACGACGAAAAGTTATAATTTCACAATAAATCACTAAACGACTATCGTAGGAGGTTGTTTCAACGTAAATACTTGTAAAGTATTTTATAAAATGACGATATGTTGTAAACATATATTTCGACGATAAACATTATCTTCAAAATTCACAAGTGGTATAAATATCATCCGAATTGCATGCATAACATTACATTATGACTTATTACATATCATATCATCCATAATAGGTCATTTTCGAGATTCACGCTACATTTCAGTGTACTCACTTTTGCCATCGCATCTTTGTGCAAGTGAGTTTCCATAGCCCCATTTTCAATTGTTTTAATGCTTTTATTAAACTCTTTGGGGGAGATACATGCTCAACAACTTTTGTGGCAAACATGATTATTTGCAAACTATATGTTTATCTGAACTGAATGTTAGTAATACGAAGTAACAGTATCGCCATACTTAGAATTTCTTTATCATGAATCATTGAGCTAACTGACTTGGTATGATCACGATCTAACGGACTTGGATAATGTTGAACTAACGGTCTTGGTATATTCATGAACTAACGGACTTGGTATAGGCATGTACTAACGGACTTGGTACAATCATGGTCTAATGGTCTTGGTACAATCCTGAAGTAATGGTCATGGAACAATTTGAAACCGTACGAATTATGTGTTATATTAAGTAACTATGGATACATTAAGTTATGCACTATTTTGTGAATTCATTTTACATCATGTGTTTGAACATAAACTATACATATTTTGGCAGTGGGTTGTGAACACACAGGTTGCAAGTTTTGTATGGGCGGAACTTGGAACTGAGTGGATTTACAATGCCTTTGCTGCATAAACGATTCTGAAAGGCTTTACATTTCAACACAAACTCTATGAACTCACTCAACCTTTGTGTTGACACTTTTAGCATGTTTTATCTCAGGTATCTAAGGCATTCACTTCATGGCATGCATGTGGACATAGTATAGAGTCGCGGTGACGACGCGTCTCACATGGGATTTATACATTTTAAAAACATCGTTTGACTTGTACTAAACTTATTTCCGCACTTAGTAACTTTCATTTGGGACCTATCTTTGTAACTCTGAATGTTTTTATTAAATCAAGCGATGTATTTTCCAAACGACACTTTAGGTCGTTCAATATAACTGTGATTGTGATGCTATGACAGTCAATCCCCAGGAATTTCATTCCGCTGCAAAACAGGTAATTTGGGGGTGTGACAGATTGGCATCAGAGCTTCAGTTATAGAGAACTAGGTTGCATCATTGACCCTAGACTATAACTACATCATCATAGCATCTCATCATTTCACCATAAGTGCATGTTAACTTTATATGCGGTTTATACGTACATTTTTCGAGTTATTTACTTTCACTACAAAACGATTGTCACATGGATGCCTTTAATTACCCATTCCATTATCATTTCCTCATACTCTAATGTGGAGAATGCTTTGTCATTCTCTATCGTAATTTTAATATCAGCTGATTCATCACTGATAACGTCGAATGCCGAGATAAAACCTTTAAGTAGGGCGAAGTCACTCTCACTCCTTTGTTTCATCACTCACATGTCGAGTTACACGTTATTCACACATTAAGTCACTAAACCATCATACATTTGAAGCACTTACAACATCTCATAACTCATCCTTTGGGAACCCGTCGATCATTTTGAAAAATAACCTCAAACTTATCACCTCACATCACATCTCTTTAGAGCGCTTATTCTTAACATAGGACTTTGCTACGTTTCACCTTTCCTCTTATTTTGAAGAGTTATGGCACCGAAGAAAGCTGCACCAGAAATGACACCAGCTGCTATCCAAAGGTATATAGAGGATAGTATAGCCGAGGCACTAAGGAAAGAGCGAGCAACGGTAACTGCTGCTGCCGAGGCCGCGGCTGCTGCTGAAGCTGTTAGACTTGCTGCTGCTGCAGGAATTGCAGGAGGGTCTGGGGTTAGAAGTTGTTCGTATAAGGATTTTAAAAGTGGAGATCCTACTAAGTTCAAGGGTACTGAAGGGGCAACTGCCATGGTTAGATGGTTCGAGAAAATGGAGTCTGTGTTTCTGTTATGTAATTGCCCGGAGGATAGCAAGGTTAAGTTTGCTACGAGTACACTACTGGATGGGGCAATGTCGTGGTGGAATTCATATGCTCAGCCAATGGGAATGGAAAATGCTTTCAAGCTTACTTGGGAGCAATTCAAAGGGTTGCTAACGAAGAAATATTGTCCGCGTACGGAGGTGAAAAAGTTAGAAACCGAATTTATGAACTGGTAACTATTGGGTATGACATTGATACTTACATTCGAAGGTTTCAAGAATTGGCCGTGTTATGCCCATCTATGGTTTCGGATAATGAGAAGCTACTGGAGGCTTTCATTGGAGGACTTCCCGAGATTATTCAAGGTGATGTGATTTCCTCTGATCCGCAAACAATTGAAGAATCTGTTCGAGTATCCCAAAAGCTCATGGCACAAGTAGTAAAGAGAGGAAACATTACCCACATCAACCGTAACAACAATACCAACAACTGCACCAACTACAACAATAACCGAAACAACAACAACAATAACGATAACCAAATCAACAACAATAAAAGAAAATGGGAAAATGACCAGGGAGGTTATGATAACGATGACCAAAACCGTAACACTAACCATCATCAACAGCTGAATAGAGGACAAGAAATTGCAATGGTTTATGTTGCTGCACCAATAGAAGGCAGAGGTTATGCTGGAAATTACCCACTATGTAATCGATGTAAGTATCATCACTCGGGTCTTTGCCCTGTTAAGTGCTTCAAGTGTCAAAAACTGGGACATCTTGCCAGGAATTGTAGAGGCAAGGCCATAGATACATGTTACGGATGCGGGGAGCAAGGACACTATCGAAATCAATGTCCTCAAAGCCAAAGTCAACAATTTGAAGGTACTCATGGGAATGCATACATGTTAGAAGGAGGAGAAGCTCGTCATGGTCTCAACAATGCGGAAGACTGAAGAAGTTCGGAAACTAACAATCTTAATTTTTTCCTTATGTACTATGTCGTACTAAGTTTATGTCTTCCATCATATTCGGATCTTATGACTTAAGATGTACTACTTTAGATGAACCACTCGTTGTAAAATATTTTCATTAAGCGTACTTTCTTTTCCTTCTGATTCGTTATCACTTACAAGGTTTAGATCTCTGTAAACATCGAGAGTTATAACAACTAAACCGAACGTCACATTATCGTTCCTTAATTATACATAGCCTAGCTAACTATGTCTAATTCTGGAGGGATATCGTTCCTTAATTATACATAGCCTAGCTAACTATGTCTAATTCTGGAGGGATCATGTTATGTTGGGAGCAGTTAATTATAAGTCTTAGTGCAAGCAGGGTTTTCACATATTCATAAAAGTCAAAGTGTTATTCACGGAAGATTCATCCACTATTTTCTTTACTATGATGTTTTGTACGCTTTAAATCATCGATAACCATAACGACATCTCTTCATGTCTTCTTTCCTCGTTATTCATCACAAACTCAAAAATTCGATAGACTAACACGAACTGAATTCAGGGACTGAATTCCTTTTTGGTTGGGCGAATGTGACAATTCGTATTTTCAGGTCATTCTCAAAACATTACTCATGTTTCATTATTTATCATTTATCGTGAACTAGGTTTACGAGCATCAAATTCACGTAACCGTAATGGTTTAGCTGTGAATTCATGATCATATCATCGAGGTCATTTCATATAGACTAAGTTTAGTCTACATTTCATTAACATCATTGTCATCATTCCATATCGGTTCATGCATGGTTTTGCATTTTACCTTAAACGCGTAATTTTCATATTAAATAAACGTTATCGCGTAATTAATTATTTTGAACAATTGATTCATAAATTCCAAAAATCATCCCGATATATTTTTATACTCATATTAAGTTATAAAAATAATATTATGAGTTTACCCAGTGTTTTAAATTTATTTCGTATATAAATTGTTAAGTTTATATAATTACGACGGTTCTTGTAAATTCAACCCGATAATTATTATTTCACTCAACTCATGTAAGAAATATATTTTTATAATTTTTATGACCTCAATATGTTTTATTTTGACTCGTTAAAATTTATGTTTAGTTAACGCTACCTGAATAATCAAATGTGTCTACAAGTGATCACTTATCTTCAAGTAACTTTACAAAATTTTACATAATACATAATAATAAAAAAAATATATCTTATGATGACAAGAACCCCCTTGGCCGACATTAGGTGGGGGTGAGTCACTTGATTATTTGCAAAATATCTCCACTAAGTCAAATGCATTTTTACTTCACAATAAACACATACACATTAGATATTCAAGGTGTAAATTGCCAAATATCTCTCTCTTTCTCTTCATCCAAAACCGGCCACACCAGAGGTGAAGGAGGGATCATCAAATATTTTTCTAATCAAGGTTTTAACACTCTAGTCTCACTCTTTAGCAAGGATTTGAAATAAAAACCTTGGGTGATTAGGAAAAACCTTTGTTCCATTAACCTCATCAAGTTACTTGTAAGCTTTTCATATTCATGATCATATCTCATATTCATTTTCATATTCATTACATCATATTTGAGTAAAAACATGCAAGTCTCATGGATGTTTATACCACTTTTACATGTTTTTAAGAGTTATATATATATATTGTCATCCTATAATTACTCCTTGTTATATATTATTTTTGGTGATGTCTAGGAACCCATGACACCCTAAGAAGGTGTATGGTAGGATTTGGATAGCTTCGGAGTTGTTTTGAATTGGTTAGAATAGGTTTTGCGCGAGAAAAAGTCATTTCGACAACTTTATATAGTGGTCTGATCTTAATTTGAAAATCTGGAAAATCCGACAGTTGGTAAAATATTTTGGGTTAGATATTTGGAAAATATACTTTAAAACGAAAACGTGGCCGCTTGAACGGGTTAAAACGGAGTTATAACGAAGAAGTTATGCTATTTTCAAATTAACGACGAAACTATTTTTCCGGAAAAACTGACCTGCTGTTACTAATCGTTGAACTGATAAAATTTTATAACCAACTGACCCTTGAAAGTATTTTTACATGAAACTAGACTCAATTATCTTCGAAATGACGGGTGGCTCGACTCGTGATGATTTACGGTGAAAAAGATATGATTTTTCCAAATTTGTTCTCCAAAAATTAGTTCTCCAAATTTCTTTTCAAGTTGTTCTCCAAACGGGTCAGGAAATGGCCATGTTGAGGGTCGTTTTTAACATTGATGGGATGCTCTTTATAAAAAGATGTCTTCTAATAAAAGTAAGTTCGCCAAGCATATTTTTCAAAATGTCCAACCGTTCGTCAAGCGGAGTTGTAATGAGTAAAATACGGTCACTCAAACTTTGCCGAAAGTTACCTTCAGCAACATTTTGGGTACAAGTACCCTACTTCACCTATGTTTTTCTCCATGATCGAGACCTCTATGATAAAAACTTACACACTAAAACTTTGAGATAATGATACAAGCTTCCCAAAACCGTTGAGTTCGTTTCCTAACACTCGACGTGCACCATTTTACGACTAGCTTTTCGAGGCCGTTTTAGTCACTTTCATGAAATTTTCAATGATATTATTTTACGACGAAAAGTTATAATTTCACAATAAATCACTAAACGACTATCGTAGGAGGTTGTTTCAACGTAAATACTTGTAAAGTATTTTATAAAATGACGATATGTTGTAAACATATATTTCGACGATAAACATTATCTTCAAAATTCACAAGTGGTACTAATTACATATCATATCATCCATAATAGGTCATTTTCGAGATTCACGCTACATTTCGGTGTACTCACTTTTGCCATCGCATCTTTGTCCAAGTGAGTTTCCATAGCCCCATTTTCAATTGTTTTAATGCTTTTATTAAACTCTTTGGGGGAGATACATGCTCAACAACTTTTATGGCAAACATGATTATTTGCAAACTATATGTTTATCTGAACTGAATGTTAGTAATACGAAGTAACAGTTTTCAATGATTCACGCCTTTATTCAAATCATGTTCAGTTTGCTACAAAAATTTTACATATTTAGGGTACACTCTGCGCAGCAGTGGCGCTGAGATATGATACAGGTGTACGTACGGTACTTCACTTACGGAATCTATGGACTCTATTTTGTACGATTTTCACAGTTGTGTTTCCAACTCACTCAACTATCTCAAACACAACTTTACATTTCGGAAAGTCTTAGCAAATACGTCGTTTCCGTAACATTTAGGTGAGTCAAGGTTCAAGGCGGGTATGTTTTGAACGTTGGACACACAAGTGTTGGGTGATGGTTTTATACATATCAAATACAAGTTTGTGTACTACAGTTTACTTAAGTGTTTTATCACGTATTGAATTACATAGGTATCAATGAATTATATTGTGTATTAAGCATGCCAAAGTTTAACAAGGTACTGGTAATGAAGTCCTAACATGGTTCTGGTAATCTGGTACTAACATGGTTCAGGCAATCATGTACGGATATGGTTCAGGCAATCAAGTACTTATATGGTTCTGGCAATCAAGTTGTAATAGGTTCAGGCAATCTAGCACTAGTATGGTTCAGTCAATCGAGTTACTAAGTACTATTTCTTTAAGATTCATACCGCTATGACAATGAAGCATAATGATTGTAAGTCAAGTCTATTTGTATATCAAACGTTTATTAGTACAAACGGTATTTTCAACAACTCGTACATAGAGGGGGTTTCTCAAATTATTTTCGTAATTTTGTTAACTTTTACCCCGATACCTTTGAGTGAACCTGTTTCTACGCTACCGTTTTCACTCATGTGGCTTTACATCGCACTTAGAGCTTTTACTGGATAATACCTACTATACTATACATTAATCATGGTGAACACTTAAAACTTCTATTACAAATAGCAGCTTTATATACAAATGTTGTATAGCAGTAAAATATTTTATGAAATGTTCATAAATGCAACTTTGTTGGAGGATGCTATCAGCAAATCACTAAATAACACTTTAATATTGAAAAGCAGCATTTTAT